>CAWUFW010003770.1:1200000-1724772 GCA_963921515.1 Calotriton arnoldi | reverse complement strand
AGGGACACCAGTTCATGAAAGAAACTGTTATTTTCCTTTACAGGTATTGGTACTAGAGATATATGTGGTACTGTGATGTTATCGTGCCTCATGGTGTATGTACTCTGATCTGATAGTTGTTTATTCTCATTGCAGATCTCCCTCCCCGCTGACCCCATCCTTCCCTTCCCTCACTTGATCACCCCGTTGAGTCTGTTGTTTCACTCAGACCTCGGGGCTATCAGGAGGTGGACCCCATTGAGCATCGTACGACTCCGAGGATTCAAGGCCCTGACAGAATCAACGGCCCACGAATTGTTATCCTCCCGGTCGTACGTTGGTATGGCCACCTTAGAGGATGTTATAGCTGCCTTGGCCTTGGTACAGGCCGAATTGGCCACTTCTAGGGCTGAAACTGCCGCTTTGCAAACTCAGGTAGATAGGATGCAACAAAACCCATTCGACGTAGGGATATCGCACGCCCCCCATGCACCCTCTGTGGTAGTAGAGGTCCCTACACCTATCCCTTTAGCTACACCAGAAAGATTCTATGGGGATAACAGCAAGGTACAAGTGTTCCTCACACAGGTGTTACTCCATTTTTCGTGTAAAATCAAGGCCTTTAACACCAATCACGCCAGAGTAGCGTTCTTAATATCCTATCTAGCAGGGGATGCAGCTCAATGGGCGGTACCGCTAGTAAAAAGGGACGATCCCCTCCTGTATGATTGGGACTCTTTTCTTAAGGAATTTGAGAGAACATTCAACCGCAGAGCAGCCACCCTTTCAGCAGACCGGGATTTGTTGGAGTTAAAACAAGGTAATCGGGATCTCATCTCCTACTTAAACGACTTTAGGAGATTGGTAACAGAAACAGAATGGCCAGAAGCCAAACAAGCCGCTATCTTCCACCAGGGATTGCGGGAGGAGATGAAGGATGTATTGGCCCAGATCGATCCACAACCTGCTTCATGTGAGGATCTCATTAGCCTGGTATTACGGTTGGATCATCGAATCGGCGAGCGAAAGGGGGAACACAAGAAGAGAGACCGATACGCGCTTCGGTTTGATCAACCTCGGACCCCTGACAGGAGCCAACCCTCTAAACCAGAACCCATGGAGATTGGGACAGTACGTTCACCTCTCACTACAGAGGAAAGAGAGTACCGTCGGAAGAAAGGACTGTGCATTTACTGTGGAAGGAAGAGCCACTTCATTAAGGAACGCACCCTGAGACCCAAGTATCCACGGACGGAATTTAAGAAAGTTTCTACGATTACGTCCGGACCCCCGACGGGAAACGAGCAAGCTTGAAGAAGGAAGAGGGGACCCCTTCAAGCCAGGTGTACATCCCTTCATTAGGAGGCGATATCATGAAGGAAAGAAATCACTTTTACGTGGACCTACGTTTGTTGATTCAAGAAGAGTGGCATCATGTTCGGGCTTTGCTAGATTCCGATGCCACCGGATGTTTTATGGACCAGGAGCAAGCACTCTCCCTGGGAATCGACCTACAAGAAAAAGAAACACCAGAGGCGGTGTTTGCGGTAGATGGAAGACGTCTGGATTCCAGACCCATCCGTTTCCAGACAGGAGCCTTAGATGTTCTACTGGAACCAGACCACAGGGAGAGTTTGGCTTTTAACATCATTCAGGCACCCCAATACGGAGTGATACTCGGATTACCTTGGCTGAGAACACATAACCCCCAGGTGGATTGGGAGGAGAAAACCCTTCTGTTTCCTTCAGAATACTGTAGAAAGCATTGTATCCAA
Source organism: Calotriton arnoldi (assembly GCA_963921515.1). NCBI lineage: Eukaryota > Metazoa > Chordata > Amphibia > Caudata > Salamandridae > Calotriton > Calotriton arnoldi. The sequence goes on along the minus strand of CAWUFW010003770.1, from coordinate 1,723,018 downwards.
CCTCGTAACAACCCTGCCATGGCCATGGCGTTATGTCATCACGTTGCTACCGTGGTGGAATAGGATGTGAGCCTACCTGAGGAGTACCGGGAGTATGCGGAGGTGTTCAATGAAATGAAGGCAGAAGTATTACCGCCTCACCGACCCTACGACTGCCAGATAGACTTGGTACCGGGTGCCATCATACCAGCCAGGAGGGTGTACGCTCTCACGGAACCTGAGAATGTTCATCTCCGCGCTTACCTGGATAAGTACTTGGCTTTGGGGTTTATACGTGACTCGAAGTCCCCTGCTGCTTCTCCGTTGTTTTTTATACCCAAGGCGAATGGAGAGTTGCGCGCCTGTGTGGACTTTAGATCATTGAATGCCAACACGGTCAAGAACAGGTATCCGTTGCCCTTGATCAACGTTTTGCTGGAACAAGTCAAAAGGCAGTGATATACACCCGTTTAGACCTTAAGGAGCATACCACTTAGTTCGGATGCGCAGGGAGACGAGTGGAAGACGGCATTCAAGACCCGCTTTGAACTATACGAATATCTCGTGATGCCTTTCGGCTTGTGCAACGCCCCTGCGGCATTTCAGTTCTTTTTGAACGATGTTCTGCGAGTGTACCTGGACCGGTTCGTAGTGGTGTACATTGACGATATTCTAATCTATTCGTCCAACGTGGAGATTCACACACAACACGTATGTACCATCTTGCAAACCCTACGAGACCATCATTTGTACTGTAAGATCAGCAAATGCGAGTTCAGTGTAACCACCGTCGAATTCTTAGGGGTGATGCTGACCCCTTGGGGACAGGAAATGTCCGAAAAGAAGATCGTAGCTGTTAAGGAGTGGCCTAAACCCTTGAACGTCCGCGATATCCAGTGTTTTTTGGGTTTTGCAAATTTTTATCGTCGGTTCATCAACCACTTCTCGGACTTGGCTGCTCCCCTCACGAGGCTGTTGAGGAAGAAGACCGTTTTCCATTGGACGGAGGAGGCCCAAAAGGGGTTTGAGGCCCTAAAACGTGCTTTTGTGTCTGCCCCAGTGTTGGTGCATGCTGATCCCGACCGACCATACATCGTCGAGGCGGACGCCTCAGACTCAGCAGTGGGAGCAGTGCTCTCACAACGCCATGCGACAACCGGCCAGTTGCACCCCATAGCTTATATGTCGAGAAAGTTCAATCCTGCGGAACGTAATTACACGATAGCAGAAAAAGAACTGCTGGCTATTAAGGAGGCGTTCCTGGATTGGAGACATTTCCTGATGGGGGCCAAGCATGTGGTGACCGTGTTCACCGACCACCGCAACCTCCAATTCATGACGGCAGCAAGACATCTGACACCAAGGCAATTGAGGTAGATGCTATTCTTCACGGAATACAACTTCCTGGTGATATATAGACCAGGAAAGGATAATAAGAAGGCAGATGCCTTAACCCGACAAACGGCTCCGGTGTGCCTCGAGGAAGGCACAAAAAACGCTATTATCAATCCACAGAATGTGATAGGTGCTACCTGTACTGACACCTTCCTTAAAAGCGTAGCCCACAACATCCTCAATGAGAAGTGGAAGGGCTGGTTGGAGAAGAATAAGGACTGGAAGGTGACAAAAGGTCTCCCGGTATGAGGAAACCAGCTCCTACTACCTATCTGTTCCCTGCGTAAGCAAGCCTTCAATTGGTGTCACACCTTGCCCAGTGCTGGACACAACGGTCAAGAAAAGACATTGGAAAGGGTGCTATGTCAGTTCTGGTGGCCCACCATAAAGAAAGACATAGCCACATGGGTTAACGAGTGCACGATTTGTAGCCAAATGAAAACCACGCATGCTCGACAGGCGGGTCTCTTGCAACCGCTTCCTACACCAACACAACCCTGGGAGAACATTTCTGTGGACTTTGTGGTAGGGATGCCAGTAGACCAGGGACATACAGTCATTTTAGTTGTAGTGGATTACCTAACTAAGATGGCCCATTTTGTTGCCTGTAAAAAGATCCCCACAGCAAGTACCCTAGCCCACTTGTTATTGACACACATAGTTTGGTTGCATGGGTTACCGAAAATCATAGTCTCAGACCGAGAAACCCAGTTTACTGCCAACTTTTGGAGGGTGTGGTGTTCGGCACTAGGCATAGCTTCTAACATCTCCTCCAGCTTTCACCCTCAAACGGATGGTCAGACTGAGAGGGTTAATCAGACCTTAAAACAGTACCTCAGGTGTTATGTGGATGACACTACGGAGGCCTGGGCGGATAGGTTATGGGTAGCCGAAGTGGCATATAACAGCGCTACCCACAGCTCAACTAAACTCGCACCCTTTTACTGTTCATATGGGTTTCACCCTCGCTTCGCCCCCTTGTTACACCCTTTGCAGTCTACACAGGTGCCCGATGTACATGAGAGAATCACACATATACAGAACGTTCTGAGGGAAGCACAGAGAAGCCTGAGAGCGGCAAAGATCCAGTACAAGGCTTATGCTGACCAACATAGACGTCCGGGGCTGGTGTATAAAATAGGGGATTATGTGTGGTTGTCTACCAAAAACATCAGGTTTAAAAAAAATAGTGTGTTCAATCCCAAGTACATTGGCCCGTATAAAGTGATCAAGCTCATCAATCCTGTAGTAGTAAAACTAGCTTTGCCCTCCACTTTGAGGATACACCCTGCTTTCCACGTCTCGCTTGTTAAACCATCTCATACCAGGGTCAGAAGCACCCCAGCCCCCGTTCTCGTGAACAATGAGGTGGAACACAAAGTTAGGGGTATCATAGACTCTAAGATCTACCACAGTAGGCTTTGGTATCTAGTAGCCTGGAAGGGCTACAAGAACGAGGAGAATTCCTGGGAGCCCGCCTCGGGTGTACATGCCCCTCGTTACACGGCGCTTTTTCATAGGCGCTATCCTGGGAAGCCTTGTCTCTATCAGTGTTCTTCGGGGGAGGGATGTACTGTTGCGGCGCACCGGGCGGGCCGCCGTAGAACACTGCAGACACGAACTGGCATTGCCTCTGCCGGACGTGCATACTGAAACCACAAGTCCCATGAGGCCTTGGGAGAGTGACGCCCGTGACGTCACCGCGTTGAGGAAGCCGGGAATAAGGAGGCTTCCGGGGCACCGGTCGGGTGCCGTTGATTCCCGATTCCAGGCAGACAGCAGAAGGACGCGAAGAGGACCGGTAGGGGTGCTAAATGCACCATTTTCACCTCCTCCTTCTGCCCTTTTGATATTTGTGGGGGCTCCGCTGTATCTGTACAAGCGGAGGTCGGTCTAGCTGATGGTCAGCCCTGTTGGATGAGCCGAGCACTGGCTCTTGCGGGGCTGATTGTTCAGCGTTTCTGAGTACTCCGATATAGGGGTTGAACCTAAATACGCTCTCAACTCGAACTCTTTATTTATTTAGCAATTTGGTTCTTTTGTTGTGTTACGAGCCTATCTGATCTCCAGCTGTAGTCCAGGCGGATTGCTTGACATAATCTGGATTCTGGTTTGCTATCTAACGACACATACTGGATAGTGTTTCCAAAGGACAGTGCGTTTTGTTCTTAATTATTACCTGACTTTGTGCATATTGAAATTGGAGGTTTACACGAAAAGGTTCCAAGGAGAATTGGAGTTTTCTATAATGCTTTCCAAAGGTATGACAATGTACAGAAGGGGTAACCATCCCAGGTGCATTAGCTAATCAGACCGTTGTCTTGGCTATTTTTTTGTTCTATATCCTTCAGCAGGGGCTCGTTGAGCAAAACCAGGTGGCAGCTCTGCTTCCCCCCTGTTTAACGCTACATGAGATTATTATTGGTACGTTGTTCTGGTTTTGCATCCCATTATGTTTGAGGGGCATTGGAATGACTAGATACTGATCATGTTGTTCTATTTCCTAGAGTAATAGTGGCCTCACCGCGCAAGGGACACCAGTTCATGAAAGAAACGGTTATTTTCCTTTACAGGTATTGGTACTAGAGATATATGTGGTACTGTGATGTTATCGTGCCTCATGGTGTATGTACTCTGATCTGATAGTTGTTTACTCTCATTGCAGATCTCCCTCCCCGCTGACCCCATCCTTCCCTTCCCTCACTTGATCACCCCGTTGAGTCTGTTGTTTCACTCAGACCTCGGGGCTATCAGGAGGTGGACCCCATTGAGCATCGTACGACTCCGAGGATTCAAGGCCCTGACACAGTGTCGCTGTACTCCTGGGGAGCAGTGATGCCAGTAGCTTCACCAACGGTTTTGGGCCCCTCTCCTTCTCTGACCTCGGTAGATTCTGTAGGAGACAGAGACACTGTTCAGTGAAGTGGCCGGATCACAAACATGTTAGGCAATACTAACCGAAATGCCTGAACTCAAGGCACACATTTGACTCTCCATGTACTGTGTGCATAAGTCAGCTAAGAGAGCTACACATCTGAATTCACTGTGTGTGTCACAGTGGAAGTTTGAGGTGATAGAACCCCACACATAGTAAGTTAAAGGAAACTATTGTTAAGTGACATGACATCCTTACATCCACTAATTTAGGTACTGCAACACAACTAGTGTTGAACATTGGTAAGCAATCTGTAGATGTATCAATTACATGGAAATGCACAACATCAATCTCGAAAATCACCCTGACATGATGCTCCCTGATCTTCACTTCCAGTTGATGCCACAGAGACTGACACTTATGCTGATGTTACCTGCCCACATGACAATCCAGATGTTGTACAGGCGCAGAATATCTGCACTCACCACTGAGTCAACTGAGAGGCAATTACACCACACTAGCGACAACTCATAGGTTACTGCCTTGCTCTGGCCTGGTATTTGTGCAGTCTTTCATGTGCAGCATCACACTTTGCACTATACTCACCCCCAACTTGCTGCTGCTGGGCCCTCAGGTGTCCATTCAGCTCTGGCTGTGTCACTGCCAGGATGCGGGTCAATAGTGGGGTCATGCTCTGGCGCACCTACCGACCAGTTCGAGGAACCAGGCCCAGCGTCATTTCGGCGATGTTTTTGCTAAGGCGGCAGATGTCATCCCACCTCTTGTGGCAGTGGTTGTGTCGACCGTTAGAGACCTCTAGGGCCCGCACCTTACGGGCGATGGCCCTCAATATTGCCTTCCGCTGATGGACCTTGAGCTGTAGGTATGGGAGACAAGAGGAGACATTTGTAACACTTTGTAGTGGTGTATTGTGTGTCAGTACACAGTGCATACACATGAGCGAGTCTACACATAATGACACCAAAAGAAGGATGGCATGTCCACTGTACATTTATCAGATCGGAGAGGTAATTTCACACTAATTTAGACAGTAACAGGCCCTGTACTATTGTGCATATTGGGCTCATCTCCATAGTATCCCTGTAGAATGAGCACACCCAATAATCACTAACCTCTGCCCAATCGACACTTACCATCTCACTAATGTACATATGTACACGTAATGAACTCATAGAGGACATGGCACAGGGAATGTGTGTCCAAAAAGAGATTTCATGAAGTCATCATTGTAACTGTACTACTGAAAAACCACGTTCTGGCAAAATCGTCATTGCATGCACTCAGGACTCAGGGGGAACAAGGCTCAACACCATGCACTTGAACTTGTTTGGCTACACAGACTCCAACACGTATACATCATCCTTTCTGAGACTCACATGTATGATGTTTTGCACCTATGGAGCTGCAACATTGATGAGTGTGCCATCCTCCCCACATGCTCAAGTGCATCAAGTAGTACGTCATGTATGGGAAATGCAGACGACAAAATCAGAAAGCACCAATATTGGCTTGCAGTCTGAGGCACAGAGCACTGTACAGTAACATGTTGTAAGCCTTCTGAGCATTCTAAGTAAGTTTAGCATTCACTTACCAGTACCTCTGGAGCACCATAGAGCCGGCCGTACTGTCCAAGGACCTTGTCCACCAGGACCTCCAGCTCCTCTGTGGTGAAGAGAGGCCCTCAGGTTCTCAGTATGAGCCATGACTGGTTCCAGAGATGAGGTATAGCAGCAGTTCGTGGTGAGGAATGGCAGGCAGCAGTGTGTCTAGGCAAGTGACAGGTGTGGACATTTCACAGGCATATATATAGGGCCCTAGGCTCATTCCAGTGTTGCTCTGCTGATACCATTGGCCAGCCTAGTTTGCATCATTCAATTGGGGCCAAAGCTGGGCCCCGCAGTGGCGGAGCACGCCTAACGCGAGTTTAAAAAATGTAAGCCGCTGGCGGTTCCCATTGGCTGATGGCTACTTCTCATAGGCGGTGTCGCACCGCGGAGGTCAGGAAGCTGCGACCGCAATCCTGCATCATTCAATTGGGGCCAATGCCGGGCCCCACAGTGGCGGAGCACGCCTACCGTGAGTTTAAAAAATGTAAGCCACTGGCGGTTCCCATTGGCTGATGGCTATTTCTCATAGGCGGTGATGCACCGCGGAGGTCAGGAAGCTGCGACCGCAATCCTGCATCATTCAATTGGGGCCAATGCGTGTTACCGCTGTGGATGCCAGCTAAAGCGCCTGTAAACACATTTTGTAATTCCATTCTCGCTTTGCTAATTGCATCACTCATCCCAACACATTTGCCTAAAGTGATTTGTGTACCCTGTTAAGGTATTGCAGAGTGTGACCTTTGAGTTAAGTCTTCACACACATGGTATGTCCAAGAAAAGGAGAGTAAAATAACGTTCATTGTCATGTCTTGTGGCCAGCATGGAATGAAATGAGTTAAGGAGTCAAAAAGGACAAAGGCCTCTCGCACTGTACTAATGTTGTGTATTGAAACATTCAACCTGTGAACACTGTTTGAATATCCTTTGCTATTTGCCTGTCGATTTCTCGGCCATGGGTTGTCTTATGAAGGGCCAGTGATGTTGGCTGACATTTAGAGGTGTCCATTGTACGGAAATCAGACATACTTGTATGCTCTAGCACTTTCAACACTCGTACTGCTGTGGCATACAGTGTGCCTAGCTGCCATTGCCTGCATATGTTTTCACACACGTCAGAGGAGTGCACATGTGTTGTAAACAAACATCGCTCTGGCCGACATCATCAGTCATTTTCAGCCATGTGTGCATGTATACACAATCCATGTGTAATTGTGTATTATTTTGGTGAACATGGCAATGTCTGTCATGCAAAATCCTCACATAGTCACGATGGACTGACCCCAAAATGTTCATATTTGTCTGTCCACTGCGCTGCATATTCATGTATTGTTGTCCAGCTGACACTCACTGGCCTCATTTCGTAATGTTGTTGTGTATTGTGGGACTGAAGCTTGAGGTCGTGCAGTGACAGCAGATACATGCAACTCAGCATTGATGCTGTTAACCACATGTGCTGTGCCATCTACCCACAGGGCTGCTTACACTTTGATGTAGCAGTGTACCATATGTCATACACATTGACTTATTTTGATGTTGTAGTAGTTAGTATGTCGATTGAGTGAAGAAAATCAAGGTCTGTATGCATGTCACTTGTGCATTTCACGTGTTCAAGAGTCCTGTCAATGTTGTGGTTGTGTGAGTCTTTGGTTAAGCTGTTTCCCACATCTCATCTTTTACTCATCTTTTGCATGTGTCCCCTGCCAGAGTACGTAGGAGGAGACCACCTATCTATCGCCCTGTCCCAGACCTGGCGAAGATGGAGGACAAGGAAATCATAAAGAAATTCCGTCTGGATTGCCTTACACTGCGAGAGCTATGTGCTCAGTTGGAGCCCAATTTGAAGCCCAACAGAACTTATCCGGCTGCATTGTCTGCTACAGTAAAAGTGATGGCTGCACTGCATTACTTTGCCACTGGGTCTTTCCAGTACACCGAGGCCAGCGCTGGTGGGATGTCACAGCCTATGTTCAGCATGGTGTGGCATGATGTCCTGTCTGCATTGATGACCTACAAGGACAGCTATATACACTTTCCAAGGAGAAATGAATTGGCAGGTTTGAAGGGGGATTTTTATGATCTTGGACGCATCTCAAATGTTGTGGGAGCCATTGACGGTACCCACATTGGCCTAGTTCCACCACAGGCACGTGAACACATCTATCGTAACCGCAAACATCACCACTCCATTAATGTGCAAGTGGTATGCCAACCAGATCAGATCATATCACACGTGTGTGCAAAGTATCCAGGTTCGGCACATGACTCATACATTCTGCGGAACAGCAGCATACCACAATTGATGACAAATCTTCACCCAGAGCGTGCCTGCCTTTTTGGTGAGTGGGCTGTGTCAATGAGTGTGATGTATGTGTGACATGCTGCTCTCCTCACATATTACCATTACATTGTTTGTCTGTGTTTCTCACAACTAGGTGACTCAGGGTATCCCAATCGTCCGTGGTTGCTGACCCCACTGAGGAATCCAACTACGCCCGGGGAAGTCCACTTCAATGATGCCCATGGGAGGACACGTCGTGTGGTGGAGTGCACCTTTGGACTTCTAAAGTCTAGTTTCAGGTGTCTGGACAAGAGTGGTGGTGCACTTCTCTACTCACCCCAGAAGGTGTGTCAGATTATAGTCGCCTGCTGCATGCTACACAACCTGGCCTTGGGCAAAGAGATACCCCTGATTCAGGATGATGATGAGAAGCAGGAGCCCCCCGCTTCACACCCACACATGCCCAGTGACGATGAGAGTGGTGAGGAAGAAGGTCTTGACTTGCGTCAACAGGTCATCGCCAACTACTTCCATTGAGTGTAAGTTAGCATTCAGCAACTATGACTGTGTCTGTGCGCTTTGCTGTTGTCTCCCAAACTTGGAGGACTGTTGCAGGGATTCTGCTCGCAGACAGAACTATGCGCAGGATTATAGGACTTGGGCAGGCAGGGACTGAGTCATCCTACCACCTGAGTACCCATAAGCACAGGACCGAATAGCTATAGTGCCTCACTAGCTCTCCTACTCACTGACAGTGAAACAAGCGCTTATACACCCCAGGACAAAGCACTCTCAGATCTCTCAGGAATCGCGGTAACAAGACATACCCTGTTGCCCTCACTCTTATACTTGTCCACATTAAGATCAGTTGAAGACAAGAAACGTTTTCAAATGTTTATTTCAACTAACGTGTCCTAACATGCAGTATGCGTGCCACAACAAGCAGAATAATGCATAATACAAAAACAGTCTGCATAGAAACATGTCCCTATATCATGCAGGGAGATGTCATATTAATAAGCCCTCAGGAGGAAGACCATCAAGCCTATTCCCCCTCCCCTTGCTAGAAGAAGTCTTATTATGCATCCCAAAATCTCTGGGCTTTGTCAGCAGACCCCATTCCTCAGCCTATAGATGGTGAAATGTACATCACATGTGCTGTGTCGCTCTTCTCTCTGGAAGAATCCCTCTCCAGGTGTGGGGCACCTAGTCCGCCTCCCCATAATATCAAAAAGGCACCCGTGGGCTCTAGCAGCTGCGAGAGTTTGTTGAGTCTGGGTGCTAGGGCCTGACCAGAACAGAATAACAAGGGACATTGTTTTACGACCTTGGACATGATGTTCAGACTGTACTCCAGGACCGCGCAGAGAACAAGCTCTGCGGACAGTTCTAATGTGAAAGGCATAAACAAAGCTACTTGCAAAACACAAAGCCATGTATTAACGTGCGCTAAAGCTGCATAATGGAAGCCGGGCTCATACTAGGAGAAAATGTCCACAACGGCCATTTAACAGCCTCCCCTTGCTCAGGTCTGTGGTACCAAGCGAAACAGACCGCAAAGGTAAGCAGAGTCAAAGCGAATGCAGACAGGGCCAAAGTTTGAGATAAATCAAAGGAAATTTCTGAAGGAGGCGAGAAAAGGTAAAACAATATTGGATTAGTTCCAAACAGTTGCGGATGCTGGTAAGTAGTTACGAATCCAAGAAAGCACTTGCAGCTTCGAAGGCAAGCAGTTCCAAAAGACGATCAGAATCAGCTTCAGCAAAAAGGACCGCCATCCAATCCAGTAGTTTGAAGGAACAGATGTGCTCCTCGCACCCCGTGGACGAAAGGAGCATTTCAGGGCAACTTGGAAGCAGTTCGATGTAGGCATGGCACAGGAGACGTTGCGCAAATGCACAGGCGCAGCTGGCAGCCCATCTGCCACGTTGAAAGGCATCCCATAAATGGCTATTACCGGAACAGTCCTGGTCATGGGCCAACAAAGGACTCACCCACTGGTCATAATCCAGATCAGCAAGAGATGTGTTGGAAAGGCAGACATCCATGGCCCATTGAAAGGGGCATCGGCGACAGTAGAACACAGGTTGCACACAGGTGAAATAGGCATAGCGGAAGGTTGGCCTATAACTGATGCGAAGCACAGTTAATGGCAAACATCCAAAAATAAGCTGCATTCGTTCACGGTACAGTTGCAACTGACCGGGGTTGGCCTGGACCACAGGATGGGCAGCCATTGTGTAAGAGCAGTAGGAGAACCAGCACTCTGTAGAACAGCCAAAGGAGTGATGGTAAACCGCCAAATGCACTTGAAAAATTGAATGAATGACACCCGGTAGTACTCCAAAAATAGTCTGAAATGAAGTAACAAGGCCATAGCCCACAAGTTAATAAAATATGTGCAAGGCCTTCAGTATCAGACGCTTTTGATATTTGGTGTATCAGGTCCCTGAAATGAAGTGGGGGAGTTGTGTTTAGCAGTGACTGATTCTCACTGGACGTTCGAGCCACCTGCAATTCGAAGGTCTCACGGGCTGATGTGAGAGCGACTTCTTGTTGAAACAAAAGCGCTTTGACCCTGCATAACTCATTGAAGTCTGCTTTCATAGTGGGAATGTGAGGCCACAGCTAACTATCTACAATCCCATATGGGGGAGTAATAAGAACATTGCTACATCAAGTTACTCGTTGTGAAACTGTTACTATATACGGGACACCTGCCAGTAAACTGCAGCGGTTGTGGTTATTCAGGATAAGATAACTTCCGTTAAAAAGGAGATTTAGCGTGGGAATGTTGGCAGGGACTGGTATTCCTTTTTTAAAACATGCAAAAATCTTGCATGATACATTACAATCCCCGTGTAACTGTACTTGAGTTAGTGAAGGCAACAATGTCCCCAACGGCCATTTAACAGGACGTGTTTGGATGCTGGCTCTTATTGGAACACTGCTAAGGGTTACATTGTGCAGCGCTGTGTGAGTTTTACAACTTACGTCACGTCCATGTTGATGGTAGTAGGGGGATGGGAGGACACTGCTTCACCTCCCAGCACCGTTCACCCCTTGGCATCCTGGTAAATGCAATTCAGTTCAAATGCTTACTTGAAATGTAGCTGAAGTGTTTCACCAAAGTTGGTCAGGGAGAGGTACAGAGACCTGAGAGGATTGTGGCAGCTTTTTCAGCAAACACAGAATTTCATTTTTTAGCTCTACTGATGAAGGATAATATCCAGGAACACATGTGACTAGAGATTCACAGCACTAACCTGCAACAACCTTGGTGAAACACTTCAACGGAAATTCAAGTAAGCATTTAAACTGACGTACTTTTACCAGGTTGCTAAGGGGTGAACTGTGCTGGGAGGTGAAGTAGTGTCCTCCCATCCCCCTTCTGTCCATGTTGATGGTGTTGGCCAGTGTTATCTGGAATGCATCTTGTACAGTGTTGCCAAGTGGTGTGCTTTAGCTGTCATGCCATCATATGTCAACTCACTGTTATTTTCTTGTATCGTTCTAGGTTCCTCCGCTCTCAATGGATTGTCGCATTCAAATCTTGTGATACATTGCAATGTGAGTTAACATGCTACTTACTATGATAAACATGTTACTGACACAAAGGCATAGGGGTGTGAATTGTGTTTATTTTGACATGAGTGACAGGTGAGTGATGAAGTCGAAAGTGCTGGTACATGGATACTTAGGGTAGTGCACACAATGGTGGAATTCCACAGTCCAACAGAACACTCCCATCATTGTGGCAATGTGGGATCGGATGTACAACAAAGTCAATGCTCTGTGCAACACTGGTGACATCAAAGGTGGCTCCTAGAACTGGTTTGGCAAGGTGCTTTGCCACGTGATCCTCCCCTGGTCTTTCTCGGACGTTCCCTCTGCCGTTTGGCATGGGGGGAACCTGCTACATGCTCAGAGGTGTCTGAGGAGTCTGTGTCTTCTGCCTCACCCCTCCCTGTGGCCGCTGCTGAGGTGTTGTGAGTATCATCAATGCTGGCCACTGGGTGGTGTTGCCGCTATTTGAGCTGCATGGATGTCCCTCAGAACACTCACAAGCTGGCCCATGTACTCCACAAGTTGTCCCAAACGTGTGTCCATGGACCTTTGCAGCAGGCGGAGTTCCCGCAGTTCTTCTACAACCTGGCCCATCTGTCCCTGATTTTGTTGGTATGCACCAAGGACTGTGTTCATGGTGGCCAGGGCCTCAGTCTCAGTGTCCTCCTGTGACTGTCCCCCAGTTGCCCTCCCACCTGCCCTGCAGACACGGACCTGTGGCGTTGCCTGTTGCCGCCTCCACACACTGTCCCCAGCGTCCCCAGGCTGCCTGGTGGTATTGGCAACAACTGCCACAGGGACAGTGTTGGAGGCAGCGGTGGTCATGGTGGAGGTGGCTGCCACACAGGTCGTTGTTGCAGGGGTCAGCGTTGTTGTTGCAGTTGTTGTGGGAGTCGTGGTGGTGGTGGGGACAGTGAGGTCCTGGGACTGAGCTTGCCTGGCCACGCCGGAGGGGCCAGGTCAGTCCTCCTCATCCGAAAAAACCAGGGAATCTGCATCCGCGAGTTCACCTTCCTGGGGGGGAGAGTGGCTTGGCTCATTCATGTCACGGTCGCCTGCTGTTGCTAGCGAGTCACCTGTTGAACAGAGGTTAGATTGTCAGCATGTTCAGTACACAGCACAACTATGATGATCATGTTTTGCACATTTCATTTGAGATGACCTGACTTTTGACATTGGCATTACTTGGCATTCGTAACAGTTAGTCAGCAGTCGAACATGATGTAGAGGTACATACATTGCTCGTTAGCGATGTGACATGGCGGAAGCAACAATTTCATATGTACAGATATTGTATTTCCAAGGACATGTCCTCTGGTACCAACATGTTGCTCATCTACTTCAGTTGATGCTAGGATATTTGTGACTTTTCTATGAGTATCTGCCTACTATGCCGCAGCTTCATGATTTCTGTTGTGCTTTCTATACTGACCTCCTGTGGTTTGTGATGTTTGACTGAGTCTCCATGCATGTGTTGTGTTGCTGTGAGCCTTTATGCTTTGAGACAATGGGACTTGCACATTGGATTTTGGCCATTGCGTTCTTGGGTTTTGCTTTGCAGTTACATGTGACTTCATCGATGACACTTTGATTAATGTGACCTCTCAATGGGATTAGCTGTGTGTGCACTGGCTACAACTTATGGAGCTTTACAGAGTTGGCTAACAAGTGCGAGATGTGGTGGTCATATAGCTCCATGCTGTTTGGGAGGGAGGCCAGGGTGCATGAGCTGACTACCTACCTGTTAAGTGAAGCAGAGGAGGGTGATGGCTGCCACATGGCTCTGGGGTGGGGAGGGTGCTCCATGCTGTTTGGGAGGGAGTACAGAGGGCCTTGTGGGAGTGGTGGTCTTGCTGTTATGTCTCAACAACCCCCTCCCCAGTAAGATGGCTACCTACCTGTTAGGAAGCACTGTCGACGGTGATGGCTGCCACATGGCTCTGGGGTGGGGAGGGTGCTCCATGCTGTTTGGGAGGGAGGCCAGGGTACATGAGCTGACTACCTACCTGTGAGGTGAAGTAGAGGAAGGAAATGCTAGCCTTGTGAGACATTCATATTGAAAGCGTGCATTCTACATGAGTTTAATTTGGTCTGGCAATTGAGGCTCACTTGTTGTACACAACAGTACATTACAGTGGGATGTGATCATTTTGTTTGCACTTACCAGCCTCCACTCCCCCCTCGATTCCTGTGAGACTCTCTGGATGCAGTATGGCAAGCACCTTCTCCTCCCATTCATTGAAGGTTAGTGGTGGAATGGGGGGGCCGCCACCAGTTCTTTGGGCTGCCTCGTAGTACCTCTGGGCCCGAGCCTTGACCAAGGCCTTGAGGTCGGTCCACCCCCTTTTGATGTCACGCAGTGTGCGTAGGGTGGTCCCTACTGCATTGACCTTGTTGTAGATCCTTGCCCGCAACTGATTTTTGCACACAAGTGGGGTCTGTTGGACCAGGTTCCCATACAAATGTGGTTCTACCCTAATTATCTCGTCTACCATCACTTTCAACTCTGTGTCTGAGAACTTGGGCATTTTTTAATAGGGCATGGTGCAAATGAATGAAAGGTGCAGAGTGCAAGGTGGTGATGAAGATGTGTGAGGTGTGTCAGGTGTGTGGATGAGAAGTGGTGGTGTGTGGAGTTGGGTGGTTGTGATGTTGTGCTGTGTGCTGTGTGCCAAAATGGTGTCCTGTCTCTCTAGCTCTCTCTGTCTCAGCGCCTGCTTTGCAAAGGATGCTGGTCCAGGAAGAGGTTGGTTTTATACTGTGATATGTGGGTGTGTCCCCATGAGTGATGACCACCAGGTGTATCTTCCATGCTGACCATGGCTTTCATTTCAGAAATACTTTTGTGCTGTATCATTGGTGCGTGTCTGATGTGATTGAGGGCTGCGGAGAGTACAGGATAACACTTTGAGCATTGTAGTGAAGTTTGTTCCGACCGCCATTCATTTTGCCTGAGCGCGACCGCGGCGGTCAGAACAGCAATGATCGTTCCGCCAGCTCCGCTATCTCATCGTAATTAGCCGTGCGGTCATTCCGCGGCAGATGCAGCCTTTTTAGTCCATTGAACAGCTTTCCCTGCCCGCCGCGGTCGGATTTGCAGCTTTTCCGACCATTACGGACGGTCTTTTGTGTATTCCGTCCGCAGCGGTCGGACTTTACGTCCATTGCATCATAATCTGACCGGTGGCAATGCCGCAGTACATGCGGGCGTTTTTTTACCGTGAGCACGGCGGACGGATGGCTTTTTCGTCCGTCATCGTAATTGGCCCCTAAGCCTGAAGGCTGGTCTCCACAGCTACCACTTAGAGAGTTTTCTAAGGTTGTCTAAGACCTCTTAAACCACCATAAGGGTTGTCTGGACTGGTGCAAGGTGTCCACTTACATTAGTGGACATCATATACCAGGCCAGCTTCTCACATTGGTGTGCAGCGGTTGGGATTCAAGCCTGCATTGTTTTACCAGATAAATCTTTGTATTGATTAACTGAAAAACCATCACTAGTACTAGGCACATATAAATACAAGCTTAGAATAAGTAAGTTCTACTGAACATAAGGTTGGGTAAGTCAAGGGTCTAGCACACCCTTTCTCCAACCTCAGAGAGTTTAGTACCCACTAGGTTAGGCAGGTGCAACACCACACCTCACTTAGAATGTCTACTAAAGGAGAAGCCTGTGGCTCTCTGACTACTAGGTACAGTGAACTTTCGTTCCAAGAACTGAAAGCACTGTGTGCATCTAGAAAGCTGAAGACAGGGAGAAGTGCCAACACTCAATGCCTTGATAAGGAGTTACTGTTGGATGACCTGAGGAAAGCCTCTGGGTCCGATGAACAGGACAGAGTGGGTGGGCAGGGGACTGAGGATAGGGCAGCAGGGGAACCCCTCTTTGACCTAGAATCTAGCCCTGACCAGGTGGAGCCTGATGACTTCTACCTGGACAATTCAGACCTCCCAGAGGATAACACAGAGGGCCAAGAGGATGCCCGCTTTGAATCTCCTGGGAAGGTGCAGAGTAGACCTAGGAGGTCTATATCCTCCTCTGCAGAATGTAATACTGCTAGACAATCAGTAGGGACCTCCATTTCTAGTAATGGAGGGAACTCTTTGGATAGGGAGTATTAACTGCTTGAACTTGAGAAAGCTAGGCTTAGGCTCAGGAAAGAACAGTTGGCCCTTAACAGAGAGTCACTAGAAGTCCAGAAGGCTAGGAAGAAACTGGGACTAGAGTCCCATGGTGGCAGCAACAGTGTCCCTAGAATGTAGGAACATTCCTTTGACCATAGGAACCTGAGCAAGATTGTCCCTCCCTACCATGTTGGGGATGACATCCACAAATGGATAACTGCTTTAGAGAGGGCCTGTAAAGTGCAGAAGGTCCCTCAAGAGCAGTGGGCAGCTATCTTGTGGTTCTCCTTTGCTGACAAAGGTAGAGATAAGCTCCTCACTGTTAGAGAAGAGTATGCTGATAATTACTCAGTTTTAAAGAGTGCTCTCTCATTGATGGGTTTGGCTTAACCACTGAACAATACAGTATTAGGTTCAGAGACACCCAGAAGACACAGAATCAGGATTGGGTAGATTTTGTGGATAGTGCTATTAAGGCTCTGGAAGGTTGGTTGCTTGGCAGCAAAGTGCATGATTTTGATGGATTGTACAATTAGATTATGATGGAGCAGGTCCTTAATAATTGCCAAAATCAGCTATTGCATCAGTACCTGGTGGACTCAGATTTGACTTCTCCCCAAGAATTAGGAAAGAAGGCAGATAAATGGGTCAGGACCGGGGTTAAGCATAAAAACCAGAACAATAGTGGTGAAGAGAAGAAGCAAGATTCTTCTAAGACTCAAGATAAGGGTGGGGACAAGGGTAAAGACAAAAGGGAGTCTTCATCAGGGCCCCAAAAACTTACATCTGGGGGGGGGTCACAATCCAACAAGGGTAAAGGCAAAAAGAAACCTTGGTGTTACTTTTGTAAGGTGAAAACACATTGGACAAAGGATGCTGATTGTCCAAGAGCCAAGGAGACTACTCCTACCACCACTGCCCCTAAGGCAACTGCTCCCCCTAGCACAAGTGGTAGTACAAGGAACAAGGGAATAGTGGGGTTAACCTTGGGATCTGAAGTGGGTTCTGGCTTAGTCAGAACTCCAGCTCTGGCTGTTCTAGTCTGTGATTGTGGCATAGATATTGCCACCTTACATGTCAGTCCCATTAACATTGGCAAGTACAGACAACAGCCTTTGATCAATCAGAGGCAATGGCCTACAGAGACACAGGGGCCAATGTCACAATGGTGACTGAGAAACTTGTGTCTCCTGGACAAATCATACTCGGAGAAATGTACCAAGTGACCAATGCAAACAATGTCAGGACTGACCATTCCTTGGCAGTTGTTAATTTTCAGCTGGAGAGGGGTAACTGGCCCTAAAATGGTTGTGGTAATTTCAGACCTACCAGTAGATCGTTTGTTGGGCAATGATTTGGAGACTTCAGCCTGGGATGAAGTTGAATTTAGGACTCATTCAGCAATGTTGGGCGTCTCGGCAGATGTGTTTGCTGTGACCAGGACATAAGCCAAACTGACATCCACTGAACAGGCCTGGAACAATGGACCAGGTGCCTTCCAAGAGAAGGAGCAGGAGGGGTAAGGCTGTGTCTGCCCCCCAGACTTTAAGTGAGGATCAGTCTCTTGAGGGAGATAATCTTACTCCCTGTGAAGGAACTGCCCCAGATGAACTTGAGCTTGATCAGATTGAGTTCTTGGGGGCAGGTGGGCCTTCCAGGGCAGACTTGAGTTTGGAGCAGCAAACCTGCCCCTCTCTTGAACCCCTCAGACAGCAAGCTGCTGCTGAGACTGCTGGGAATGTCAGTGGGTCCCACAGGATCAACTGGGATGAGGGACTCCTTTACTCAGAGGGTAGAGACCCCAAGCCTGGTCCCACCAGGAGGTTGGTTATACCTCTGATGTTTAGGGGCTTTCTACTCACCCTAGCAGATGCCATTCCCCTGGCAGGACACTTAGGCCAAAGTAAAACTTGGGACAGGCCTGTCCCTCACTTTCACTGGCCCCACATGTCTGAGGACACAAAGTAGTTGTGTCGCTCCTGTGCCACTTGCCAAGCCAGTGATAAGGCAGGTGGCCCCACAAAGGCCCCCCTGATACCACTTCCAGTGGTGGGGGTTCCCTTTGAGAGGGTGGGGATTGATATCATTGGTCCCATGAACCCTCCTACATTATCTAGGCACAGTTACATACTAGTGGTGGTGGACCATGCCACTAGGTACCCAGAAGCAATTCCCCTTAGGACCACTACAGCTCCTGTGGTGGCAAGGACCCTCTTGGGAATTTGTTCCAGGGTGGGCTTCCCTAAGGAGGTTTTAACTGACAGAGATACAAACTTCATGTCCAGTCATATTACTGCAATGTGGAAAGAGTGTGGTGGGAATTACAAATTCACCACACCCTATCATCCTCAATGCAATGGGTTAGTTGAAAGGTTCAACAAAACCCTGAAGAGCATGATCATGGGCCTCCCAGAAAAGCTTAGGCGAAAATGGGATGTCATTCTGCCCTGCCTTCTCTTTGCCTATAGAGAGGTCCCTCAGAAGGGGGTTGGCTACAGCCCTTTTGAACTTCTGTTTGGGCAACCAGTTAGGGGTCCCTTGTGTCTGGTGAAGGAGGGATGGGAGTTACCTCTCAAAATCTACCAAACAAGATATAGTGGATTATATACTTGGGCTCCGCTCCAGGATGGCTGAGTACATTAAGAAGGCAAGTAAAAACCTGGAGGCCAGCCAAGAATTGCAAAAACCTTGGCATGACCAAAAGGCTGTCCTGACTGTTTACCAGCCAGGTCAGAAAGTGTGGGTGTTGGACCCTGTGGCCCCAGCAGCTCTCCAAGATAAATGGAGTGGACCCCACACTATCATTGAACAAACGGGTGAGGTCACCTACCTGGTGGGCCTTGGCTCTCCCAGGAGCCCCAATAGGGTGCTCCATGTGAACAGGCTGAAACCTTTTGTGGACAGGGTTGACATGGGCTTGCTCATGGCAACTGATGAGGGACAGGAGGAAGAGGGTGACCCTCCTCCTGATCTCCTCTCCCAAAACCCTGATGATGGGTCAGTTGATGGGGTAACCTTGGCAGGCAGCCTCACTGACCAACAGCAGATTGATTGCAGGAAGGTCCTCAATCAATACAGGCATATGTTCTCTCTGACCCCCAGTCAAACCACCTGGTGTATCCATGAAGTGGACACAGGTGAGAGTCTACCTGTCAAGAATAAAATCTACAGGCAGCCTGACCATGTCAGAGATTGCATCAGGACAGAGGTCCAAAAAGATGCTAGAGTTGGGAGTGATTGAGCCCTCAGATGGCCCTTGGGCTAGTCTAGCGGTCTTGGTACCAAAACCTCACACCCAGGGTGGTAAGAGAGAGATGAGGTTTTGTGTTGACTACAGGGGACTCAATGCAGTCACTAGGTCTGATGTGCAACCAATTCCTAGGGCAGATATGCTTATTGACACTTTGGCCTCAGCCATGTTCTTGAGCACATTTGACCTAACTGCTGGCTATTGGCAAATCAGACTAGCTGAGGATGCCAAACCAAAAACAGTATTCTCAACCCCTAGTGGGCATTACCAATTTATTGTGATGCCCTTTGGTTTGAAGAATGCACCTGCCACATTCCAAAGGCTGGTGAATACAGTTCTCACAGGTCTGGAAGCCTATAGTGCAGCATATCTTGATGATATAGCTGTCTTTATCTCTACCTGGGAGGATCACCTGTCCACCTGAAGAATGTTTTGGAGGCTCTGCAGAAAGCAGGCCTGACTATCAAGGCTACTAAGTGCCAGGTAGGGCAGAGCAAGGTTGCGTACCTGGGCCACCTTGTGGGTGGAGGCCAGGTTCAACCACTTCAGAGCAAAATCATAATGGACTGGGTTACTCCAACTACCCAGACTCAGGTCAGAGCTTTCTTGGGCCTAACTGGGTACTACAGAAGATTTGTAAAAGGATAGGGTCCATAGTGACTCCTTTGAATGATCTGACATCCAAGAAAATGCCCAAGAGAGTTCAGTGGACAGCTAGCTGTAAGAAGGCATTTGATGATCTCAAGTAGGCCATGTGCACTGCTCCCGTTCTGACTACTCTAAGCAATTCATTGTCCAAACAGATGCATCTGAGTTGGGGATAGGAGCTATGTTGTCACAACTTAATGCAGAGGGCCAGGATCAACCAGTAGCTTTTATTAGCAGAAGGTTGACCCCCAGAGAGAAACGTTGGTCAGCCATAGAGAGGGAGGCCTTTGCTGTGGTCTGGGCCCTGAAGAAATTGAGGCCATACTTGTTTGGCACTCACTTCACTGTTCAGACAGACCATAAGCCCCTCTTATGGCTAAAACAGATGAAGGGTGAAAACCCCAAACTTTTGAGGTGGTCCATTTCCCTACAGGGGATGGACTATACAGTGGAACATAGACCTGGGAGTAACCATGCCAATGCAGATGAACTCTCCAGATATTTCCACTTAGAAAATGAAGACTCAACTGGGCAAGGTTAGTCTCATCCCCTTACGTTTGGGGGGGGGGTGTAGGAAAGTAGGATCTGCTTCTTATGGTTACCCCTACTTTTTGCTTGATGTGATGATGTTTTTGACTAGTCTGAATGGGATCCTGCTAATCAGGACCCCAGTCTATCTGCTTTTTCCCTATATTGGTAAGTTCAGTACTTAGGTACATCCCGGATTGGATACGGGGGTACCCTTGTCAGTCCCTAGCATATGGTACCCATGTACCCAGGGCATAGGTACACCAGAGGTCCCCAATGGGCTGAAGCATGTATTATGCCACCCATGGGAGACCATTCAAATTGGAGCTACAGGCCTGCTATTGCAGCCTGTGTAAGTTGGTGCATGCACCGTAAATGGTTTGGGAAGTATGATTCCAAGCACTGGAAGAGCCCTCCGTTAGGCTCTCAGTGTTCCCGGTACCAGCCTTCTTGACCCGGACAGCACAAAATGGTTGCTGCCAACCAGAGACATATTTCTGCCCTCCTGCTGCTGAGCCAAGCTCGAGCAGAGGAAGGTGGGACAATAGGCATCCTGTCACAGGGAGGTGCGACCACCTCTCAGACAGGATTTAGTGTATTAGGGCTAGGTGGGTACGCTTGCCAGCACCAGAAAGTATGCATGAGGGGCACATTTAGTGTCCCTGTGCATAGTCCAGTTCAAACCAGTCCTAGGAGCCGTTGGCTCCCGCTCTGGTGCGAAACTGGACAAAGGACATGGGAGTAAACTCCTCCCTGTCCAGACCCTCCCTAGAAGGGTCCCCTGAATTGTCCCAACCCTTTCCCTAGGGTACTTAAGGGCTTACCTGGGTGTAGGTCCTTAGATTCGCCTTGGGATAAGATTCAGATCAGACACCATTGCACTTCTACCGTCTGGGCAATCCGGACTTCGCTGGACTTCGTTTGGGCCTGACTTCGTCTCCCTTCCAGTCTGCTGCATCGTCTGTGCCTGTGTATCATAAAGGAACCTTCCAAGACCTGTGAAGCATCAAGGACAACCAAAGTAATCTCCCTTTGGAGTGAAGGAGTCACTCCCCTGCATTCGCAGGCACCGCAACTAAGTCGACCAGTCTGCAGATCCTGAGCTCCTCCGGACTCCGTGGGCTCTGCAATCCAGGTGGTGGTTTGCCACAGCTCCTGAGACCTGCTCTACCCTCTCACCAAGTTTGAGGCCAGTAGTCCTCGTGGGGGTTGCAATAACCGAACCCCTGAGTACAGCGTCCACTCTGCAGTTGCAAAGGCTTGTTGTCATCTTTGGAAGAAGATCTTTGGGCTCCAAGAAGCCCCAACCTCGAGCACCTCCAGTGACCAGAATCTTCGGCCACACCGCATCGTGTGCATCGTGGCCTGCATCTTTTGGTGAGCTGCTTGAGGTCCTCTCGCGACTTCAGTGCCTCCGGCCTGTGTGTCCACTTGAGGGTCACATTTGTTTCCTTTTGGCTCCCCTGGTTGCTAGGGGCCTGCACCTGGCTCCCCTGCTTTTGGTGAGTCTCTTGGACCTTGCTGGTCCCAACTTTGTACCTTTTTTACTTCCTGCGTGGGTTGCATTTGCCAAAGCTTGTTGGTGCTCCCGCCAGACACCAACGCCTCAGCACTCAACGGCCTTTGAGGGCAGCTCATATCCAGCTCCTGGATGTCCTCAGCGTCGCCTGGTCTCCACAGCTGCAGAGTCAAGGTCATCGACATCATCCGTGAAGCACCCTACATCGGAGAGCATTCGTCTTCCAAGTCTCCTGTTCACCCCTGAGTGACATAGACTCTACCCCCTCTGCTTTCAGGTACTCCTCTTCAAGAATCTATATTTGGATTCCTCCGGACATTTTCTCCTCTTCCAGCAGCGACACTTTCCTGAAGTCCTCCATTGGGTTCAACAGCGGTTTCCGATGCCACTTCACACCTATGCAGCCAGCTTCCCTGGGATAGGTAACTTGGGTACCACGGTATCCACGGGTGGGGTGGCTCTCCAACCTTCTGTCTTCCACAGGGTTTCTTCAGGGTCCGCTGGGAAGGGTCCCTAATCTTTAAAAATCCAACCGCGATTTACACATAGAGTTGTACGGAGCTCGAGATCATGTTCCCACACTGCACGTGCTCTCCGTGGGGTCCCTATCTACATACCTTGGGTGGTTCCTTGGGTCCCCAGCGATTCTACGTCCTCTAGACATTGTCCTGACTCGAGTTGTGGTTCTTATACCACTTTCTTAGTAAATGGTTTGGTCCCCCCCCCGGGCCCACTGTGTATTAGTGCTATTTACTGTGTTTTCTTCGCTAAAGTATTGTGTGCTTTGTGTCTATCTCCGTGTGGGAGAAACTGTAACATACTAGATAGTGTTATATAATAAATACATATTTTTATACATACTTTGGGGCTGATTACGATGGCGGACGGACTGGAGTACGTCCGCCATCGTGGTGGTAGCCGGGACCGTCCGCAATACATGCGGCGGTTCCGCACACTAAATTATGATGCGACCGCCACTGTGGCGGACGCATCTTGCATTTTAACATTGCGGTGGTTGCTGCTGACAGCAGCACCCGCCGCAATGTTGAAAATGCATGATGTGCATTTCACTGCACTACGTGGCAGGCACCACACAGTGCCTGCCACTTATTGCACTGAAATGATAGGGGGGTACCATGGGTACCCCCCCCCAGTGCACAAACACCTCCCCCCAACACAAGGGGGGCCCGCAACGGGCACCCGAAACCAATCCCCGCCAGCCTTTCAATGGTGGTTTACCCGCCACGGAAAGGCTGGCTTCCGCCAGCATCGTAATTTGGTGGACGGAGCCTGCTAGGCTCCGCCACCATTTTAAGCATGCTGACTGCTCCGCCAGGCAATCGTAATGATTGCCTGTGGCGGTTCCGTGGCAGACGGTCTTTGCTACTGCTGCGGTCCGAAAGCGATTCCCACCGCCATCGTAATTCGGCAGTGGGAAAATTGCTGTCAATTGACGGAAAGATCGCCACCGCCGGGCTGGCGGTGCCGATCCTTCCGCCATCGTAATCAGCCCCTTTGTGTGGTTCTTTTTCATTTATTCTATACTATAAGATTGCATTCTGGCAAAACAAGCTGCTTTACACTCCTTCGAGACTAAGCCTGAAGGCTGTTCTCCACAGCTACCACTTAGAGAGCTTTTTAAGGTTGTCTAAGACCTCTTAAATCACCAGAAGGTTTGTCTGGACTGGTGCAAGGTGCCCACTTACATTAGTGGACATCATATACCAGGCCAGCTTCTCACACAGGGATGGCAGGATCCCATGCATTATAGTATTATTTAATACATGGAATTTTGCAATCCCTGTATCAAAAGCCTGATTCTCAATTCTTTATAATACATGGGATTCTGCAACCCTTGCATAAAAACCTGTCTCTAATTTCTTTAGAATAGGGGTACCCAGTCGCCTATTATAAAGAAATGATGTAGCTGCTCCACTGTAATAACCTAAGAGAGATCAATCAATCAGTAGATTTATAGAGCGCTTCATGTCACAGGGGAGGATATCCAGGTGCTCAGATGAGTTCTGATGTCACACTGCTACTGTCAAAGCCAGTAGATGAGGAGAAAGGCAAGTCAGATCAGTGAACATTATTAAAGCAGCTGTTTAAAGAACAAAATCAAAACATTACTTTTCTTCCTTCTGCTCTGTTTTTCTATCTGTACAGTGACAAGCAGAAAAGAGATATTTATGGCAACATGTTTTTGCACACCATAGGTAATTACAGAAAAGTTGGAATCTTTCTACATGCTTCTACACATTCCAAGCTACTGACTTGTATTAAACTGATTCTAATGTCATTTTGCAACAAATATGTTTTTGAGATGTAGAGTTCCTTTAAAAGGAACTCAGCCTTCGGCCTCTTTTGTCTATATAGGTTTGGAACTCTTCAGTGATTTGCAATATTCTTATAATGTACTGAATGGGGTACATAAAATTTAATCATGGCTGGTTAACACCATACAGCCAATTGAAGTATTTTTTAATGAAAGAACTACAGAGAGTTCACTTTAAACATGAAATGTTCATATTGAGTTGCCTTTCAAAGACAACTTAACAGTAAGCCTTGGAATCATAAAGTTACATTCATAAAGCTACATAAAGGTGCCTCTCAAACTTGGTTTCAAAGTTTAATAGTATCATAAAACAAATAATCATACCTTTGAATAGGGTTAACAAAGAACATGATTAAGGTTCCCTGTTTTTCGTTTATACTGATTGCTAAAAAAATAAATACAGGCAAAAAACTATTTATTTTCCTGTCTGCAGTCTTTTTAAATGTGAATGAAAGCAGAAACTAAGTTGTTTTTGAATGATTGTAAATGCTGTCAATAAGAACAGCCAAGCCAATAGCTGTGAGGATTGACAGGCAAGTGGGTTAACAAAGAAACAGATTTTAGTAAAGAAGCTTAACCAGTAGATATACAGGGTTGGTACTAAAATGTGTATGTTCTCATATAAGTGCATTGATTTATCATCTGTGGGGATTCACATCAATGAAACTTGTCAGGCATTCAAAAGTCTGAGTGCATATTTAGTGGTTAAATATATGTAGAAATACACTAGCTTCAGCTTAATTTTTTCACAAAACTCAACCTAAATAGGGATAAATACATATAAAATTAACGAACAATAAATATACATAAATACAGATAGAAATGTCAACAAAACAAATACCATAAAATCGAGAGCCCTAAACATGATGTAAAAAGTTTGGCCAGTTGGCGTGGCATGCATGGTATATCATCTTTCCCAATTCAGCGCAAGGTATGCTCCTGGAGAGTAAACACTCGTTCTTCGCCTGGAAACAATAACCCACGGAAACTCCTAAAAATATATATTTTATTTTAACCACGACGTAAGCGTTTTCTAAACCAGCACTGGGTTGAAACTGAAACAATTGCTCGGCCCGTCCTCTCGAAAGAGGCAAGATTTAAACACCGTGGATGAGTCGTTCAGCGCTCGTATATTAGCCGGGGGCGCCACCTACCGGTTAACCTTTGAACTACCAGAACACTACATTAAAACCAGAAGGCTAGATGCTTACTTATTACTATGGTATAGAAAAACACTTGGTCCTAGGACTCCTTTAATCATGCATTTAAGGCCAACAATATTCATATGTTTAAGATTCGAGACATGCAGTAATGAATCATGCAAGCAATAAAAATGGTTATGCACCTTTAGAGAAAGACTACGGTAACCACTGTATTAGTAAAAGGATGGTCTATTTTATTTATAGTACCAATGTTGAAGGTAAAAACATTACCAAACATGAGATCATCAAAAGGTTGTTCAGAAAAAGAAAAAGAAAGAGGGTGCTCATGTGAAGTAAAGCTTGAGGAAAAACACAGAATGGAGATAATTCAGCAGGAATTACAATAGTTTTATATGGACAACTGGTTTTTCTACTTATTACTATGCGCAAGGCCACTAGAATTATACGGCAGGGGTGAACCAAATTATATGGCAGTGTTGACTAAATATGCAGCAAGCAAATGCAAATCATGCAGCATAATGCGGCACATTTTATGATAGTATTACCTCATTATTTTATTTGTATACGTTGACACTCTCTGGGCAAAGATTATGTGGGAAAAGCAGCTAATACTAAGTAATGTGGAAAATGCTGCAGAAACAAATTCACATAATTCCAATTGCCCTGCGTATAGATGATGCGTGGCTTGCACAGCTAAAATTATGCAATTATTTTTTTGTCTACGACCAACAATCTAGACTAGTGAAAGGCTACTTCGTAAGGGTAAGATAAGTGAGTCTCAAAACTTTGTCAGCCTTGCAATTTGTCGAAAACAGGTCTGAGAGGTAGCATACCAATCCTTCCATTTCATCAAGAAAGTCAGAATATTCTGAACTTTCCTCAATGGCCTGAAACCTAGTTTTTAAATACTTGAGCACAGAATGGGCAGTGAACATCTCGTAGGCATTATACCTTAGAAGTAGCCCTGTATATCATCTTCAGAGGTAAGGCAACATGCCATTGAGTTGGGTCTCTCAAAGCAGCATTCTCCATAAACATAAAATACTGTGTTTAGACAGATTATCGGAAACAGAAATATCATGCGACAAAATATCGTGTCAAGAATATCGAGGACAAAAATATTGTGAAGGTAAGTTTCTACAGGTAAGCAAAGTTTTACTATATATATATATATATATATATATATATATATATATATATATACATCCACATATATGCTCTAAGTGGTGGAATTGGAGCGGGTGAAGTGATTGAGCTAGTAATTATAAACAACTTGCTTTAAGCCTACGTTTAGCAAGTTTGTTGGTGCATAAAGAAATTTGCAGCTTGTTCAAAACATGACTTCTACAGCGGACGTGCTACGAGATAGGGAGGCAGCAGCTAATGCCTTCTTTCTTAATCTACCGGACATTGATGAAACTACTAAGAACAATGGCAAAAATACTGACATGGGGACCAACAATGATGCTAAAACTTTATTAAAAAAATTGGAAAAGCTACTCCGCACGGAATTAACAAAGTGGTGGGAGAAAAAATCACTGGAAAAATATATGGAGGTAGGCAGAGTTCCTCGTGGGTTGAGGGTATTTATTGCTCCTTCATTTGAGAACCCAAATCCCCAAATGCTGGCAGAATGGGCAACCAATAACTTGGAGGCATCTATGAATATGGTTACAATATTGGTGAAATACGCAGAGATTGACAGAATTGAGATCCAAAAGGAAATAGACAAACTGAATCAGCAACTGGATTTACATGAGCAAAAAGAATTGGTTAAAAAAGGCAGAGAAGGAATAGAAGTACGTTTAAAAAAGCATGAGGACACTATAAAAGCCCGGAAAATATTCAAGTTTGCCCGCGATAAAAAGGACTACGAAACCGGCAGAGTATTCACGTTTTCGAGGAAATTCGATACAGTGAAGAGGCAGGCAATGATTCCTCAAACAAGTTTGACTCCTGCTCCCAATGCCAGTGGTTTGAACTTCTCCAACTCAGACTTGAGCTCAGTAGCCAGTAGCAGTTTAGATTCGGATGACAATAGCCCAATTAATCCACAGGCACAGTTACCTACTAATTTCACTCCCTCTGAAGAATTGGGTTTTTTAATCCAAAACCGCCGCCAGACATTGCGGCCAAGACCTCCCCAGAAGAAAACAGGAGACGGAGAAACAAGTGCCGCAAACAGAGGCGGAAATGCAGGAAACAACAAGAGAGGCAGGAGGGGCAAAGCCAAACAATGGAATTAGCAACATCAGATAATGGCAACACTGTCATTAACTTATCATAAATAGATTTAACAACTGCTGAAACACAACTTCTTTCATTGGGTCTTTCTTTTTGTCCTAAAAACAGATTCAAATATGTACAAACACGCATTGATGTCTACAAATTTATAAGAAAACTTAAATTGCTGAAACATTTCAAACTAAACAAAGCGACGGAAACTGCCTTCAATATCATGGCTTCCCACCAACCAAGTACTTCTCTTCAAGTAACTGACATCTCTACTTTAAGAACAATGTATGCCCTAGTCCATGACGCTAATGAATCCATAAATAGCACCCAGGAGGATTTAAGCGAGATGGGCATTCAGAGCAACTTCGCAGTAAGCAGCCCCTTTCGCCCGCCCTCCACGTTTGTCCCTCTTATGCCTAAAGATTCTATAGACACATTTAATGACTGTGTAACTGAAGAACTTAAAAAATTAAACATTGAAGTGTTGCGCAAGAACAACAAAAGAAAATACTCTGAAATTCAATATTCCAAATTGATGCACAAGCTCAAGGAAAATGGCAATATAATCATTAACAAAGCAGACAAAGGTGGGAATATTGTGTTGTGGACGAAGGAACTGTATATGCAAGAAGCTAAACGCCACCTAACAGACATTGCATGTTACAGAAAAGCAACACATCAGGATATGAAACACACTAAAGAACTGGTGTTTAAAAATCTTGGCCAATGGAAACGTGATGGTTTACTAAGTAAAAATGAATACAACTTCCTTAAGAACGACCACCCGATCACACCGGTCTTATATTTAATTCCGAAGGTTCACAAGAATGTCAACCCAGTACCTGGACGTCCTTTTATTTCTGCCCGGAAAAGCTTACTGGAAGCCATGTCCAAATATGTTGACTTTTATTTGCATGAATATGTAGAGAACCTTCCTTCATTTATTAAAAATACGGGACATTTCTTAACCAAATTACAGGCAGTGATCTGGAAACAAGAATATTCACTGATTGTTATGGATATCTGCTCTCTTTATACGAGCATCAATCACACTGATGGGTTGGAAGCTGTCAAATTTTATTTAGCTACCAAAAATATACAATTCTTCCAACATAATGCCATGCTAATCAAAATGATTGAATTGTGTTTGCTTAATAACTATTTCACTTTCAACAAAGAAGTGTTTCATCAGCTGCGTGGGGTGGCCATGGGGGCATGCTTTTCTCCCACCTACGCATGCTTGCATGTTGGTTGGTGGGAGGAACATGTCCTCAGGCATACCCACAAGCAGGTGTATGACACACATGTACTTGAGTGGTGGTGTTTTATTGATGATGTCTGCGTCATCTGGAACGGATCTTTGGAGGCAGCCCAAAGTGTTGTTAATACTATCAATGACAATGACCTGAATTTAGAATTCACTGCCCATATCAGTAACCAGAAAGTCCAGTTTCTGGATGTGGAAATCTACGTCACCAATAATACCTTATAGACCAAACTACATAGAAAGGTGATGGCGGGTAATTCCATTTTACACGCCAGCAGCTCCCACCCTAAACACCTAATAAAAAGCATACCGTACGGAGAATTCCTAAGAATTAAGAGAATCTGTAGTCTAGACACAGATCTTATTCAGTGTCAGGCTGAAGCAGTACAGAGACTCTTGATGAGGGGCTATAAAATGAAAGACCTGAACACGGCATTAGCGAAAGCCAATAGGACTGAAATCACAGCTAATAGTGATACTACACCCACCAATATTGAGGCTAGCAATAACCAATACACAAGCAATGATTCAATAAGACTCATAACTACTTTTAGTCACCAAGAAAAACAAATAAGAAAAATAATATATAACAACTGGCATATTGTCAAGACCGACATGACACTTTCACAAATTTTGCCTGAACTGCCATCAATAACGTTTAGACGGGCGCCTTCAATGAGGGATGCTTTAGTCAAAACCAGCCCAGAGGTTACTGCACCTAACAATTGGTTATCAAAGAGGACAGGTTTTTATAAGTGCAGCTCATGCCGGGCGTGCAAGTTTGGGGTCAACAAACATGAATATACCGACGCATTTGAACCCATACCCATTAAAATCAAGGGATTGTTCACATGTAGAACAGAATTTGCGGTATATATTCTTGAATGTTCTTGTCACCTACAATATGTGAGCAGCACGAAGCTGCAGGTATTTAATCGGATCCTCCAGCACCTTCGTGCAATAGTCAATTCTGACCCCAGCTACCCAGTCGCCCGGCATTTCAAGTTAGTACACAACAATAACCTAAATGACCTTAGTTATTTTGTCATTGATGCAGTGCCGAGATTACCAAGGGGCGGCAATAGAGAAAGAAAATTACGTCAGTTGGAAACCCAGTATATTCTGTCACTTGACACTAAGATGCCGAAAGGATTGAATACGGGGAAGACATGCACAATTTTATATAATGTATTCTTAAAACATGAATTTCCCTATTTGGCTTGTAATGTGAATCTACCAGTTCAATAATTGTGGTGAAATTGTATATATATTAGTTTTTTATCCGATTGTTATGACCCTGTTTTTTACCCAATTATTTTACCCTGTTTTACCTGATTCTGGTTTTACATGGTTTTTATTGGGTTTATGCTTGGTTTTTAATCGGTTTTATTGAACTATTTATAGACTCCCTTAATTATCATTATCCCCTTATTACATCTCTATGCATTAATGAATTTACGAGGTACATAATGCTGAATTAGTTGACAAATGTATATATGTCTAGACTTATTTGCACAAATCTTGTTTTCCCCAGAATATCAAGTACAAATATTTTTCATCATGATTTGTTGTCCTAGATGCATTTTTAGACATATATAGTATTTATTTGCACTTGCACTTTAACAATATGAAATATATGTAAGATTTAGCCTGCTTTTACCTATTCAGACATTAAGTTTTTTTAGCTATGATATTTTTAATAGCTATTTTAACTAATGATGAAAAGCACTTTTCTTGCACTAGCACTTTACTTATTTAATAGCACATACATTCCTTCGATGATTCTAGTTAAACCTGAATATAGAATAAACTGTACCGGATTGGGTCTTTTGAGATCAATTGGTTGCATGTTAATGATTAACTAATACTTATAGCAACTTGGCTACTATTAGTAACATAGGTTTGTTCCATGTTTAAATGTAGGCAGATATCAATTTGTAAATATGCACTGACATTTGCAAAAGAAAATGCCTGTTAAGTATTTTGTTTAGCTTTATCATGTCAGGGGGAGTGGTTTCACCATTATCACGTCACTATATATTGTGTCATATGCTCAAGCACGTCATGTGATCAAGACCGGGGAGACCCGGTCGAAACGCGTCATGCTGTGTGACTAAGCGCATTAAAGCACCTTGAATCCAGCTCGAAGTGGTCCGTACCTGATTTCCTTGGATGGGATTATATGTCAGGATATATATGTTGTTTCTACATATATATATATATATATATATTTATATATATATATATATATATATATATATATATATATTATCTACTGGCGGTCGCCAGTAGATAGTTATAGTTAGGACCTATTATCCATAGGAAATCCGTAACATTCTATTCCCAATAACTTTGGCGTCGTTTGACGAATCATCGCGAAATTTTCAAAACTAGTGGGTCGCTCCGGTCCGCTCCTGTCTTGAAAGTTTTGGGGTGATTCGGCAAGAGGGGCCGAGAAAAAGGGGGTCCCAAAACGTGTTTTCTCCATGTTAATTCCCATAGGAAATTTTAGCCACGGCTACAGCCCGAACTGCTGAACGGAATTACACCAAATTTGGCAAAAGGTAGCGCTTGGTTCAGAAAGCGACCTTTTTTTAAATGGTGTAAATCCGTTCAGTAGTTGCGGAGAAATTCAAAAAATAAGAGGGAAAAAATCAATTTCCCATAGGAAACTTTATGCAAGGCTACAGCAAAAACTGCTGAACGGAATTACACCAAATTTGGCAAAAAGGTAGTGCTTGGTTCAGAAAGCACCCTTTTTAAAAATGGTGTAAATCCGTTCAGTAGTTACTGAGAAAATCCAAAATAAAAGTTTCAATATCTATGGCCGCGGTGGATCCGCGCACCCTCCCGACCACGAGCTGCATGCTAATTGGCTGTCAACACTCCAAACCAGGAAGTGTTGGCAGCCATCTTGTTCCTCGGTAGAACCGAGTAACAAGAAAGCAGAAAAACAAGTGCGCACAACGCAAAAAGGGGGCAGGGTAGAAACACCCTGACCCCCTAGGTCTGCTCCGGGAATCCCACAAGGACCCCCTGGGCAGAAAAAAGCATTTTTTTTAAATCGGCGGGATGCGCTTAGGGTGCGCGGATCCCGCCGATTAAAAAAACACAAGAAACAAGTGCGCAAAGCGCACAAAGGGGGCAGGGTAGAAACACCCTGACCCCTAGGTCTGCTCAGGGGTCCCACAAGGACCCCTGGGCAGAAAAAAGCAAAAAATAAAAAAGACTGGCATTGTGCCGGAGGCCCGCCCCTCCCTGCAGCAGTCTGCAAACGCGCCCCCTGGCGCGTTTTAAGAAGGGAAGTAATTCCCCTTGAATACTGGGGTCCCTGGGGGCCAACTAGCCCACCAGGAACCTCCGGTATGCGCCAGGGGCTGCGTTGCAGAGAGGTGTACAGAGGCCATGCCCCTTTTACACCTCTCTGCAACGCAGCTCTGTGGCGCTTTTGGAGGTACATGGTGGGCTAGTTGGATTCCAGGGACCCTCAGTACTCAAGGGGACTTAATCCCCCAACTTAAAATGCGCCACGGGCGCGCTTGCACAGTGGTGAAGGGAGGGCGTGGCTTCAGGTGACATGTGTGCAAACAGGCCCCGTGGTGCGTTTTAAGATGGGGAATTAAATCCTCTTCAATCCTGAGGGTCCCTGGGGGCCAACTAGCCCACCAGGTACCTCCAGTAAGCGCCACGGAGCTGCGTTGCAGAGTGTTGTAAAAAGGGGCGTGGCCTCTGAACACCTCTCTCTGCAACGCAGCTTTCTGGCGCATACTGGAGGTATCTGGTGGGCCAGTTGGCCCCTAGGGACCCTCGGGATTTAGGAGGAATTAATTCTCCAACTTAAAACGCGCCACAGGGCGTGTTTGCAGACATGTCACTTCAGGCCCCACCCCCTTCCTTCACCATTGTGCAAATATTCCTCTAAAATCAGCCGAACTACGAATTCCGATTTACTCACCGGTTATCAGGAGAGACCTCAGTGCTGCATCTTTGAGCCCAGTACTGATCCTGAAAAGTAATTTTAATCGTACTTACCAGTAACTTGAATTTCCTTCCATAGGCTAACATTGACTGGTTTCACTTGGAAAATCTTCTAAGTGTGGAGTTTTGGAACTTTATAATATTCCTCTAAAATCAGCCAAACTACGAATTCCGATTTACTCACCTATTATCAGGAGAGACCTCAGTGCTGCATCTTTGAGCCCAGTACTGATCCTGAAAAGTAATTTTAACCGTACTTACCAGTAACTTGAATTTCCTTCTATAGGATATCATTGCCTGCTTTTTGCTGAAAAAGTTTCTAAGTGTCGATTTTTGAAACATACAAATATTCCTCTAAACTCAGCCGAACTACGAATTCCGATTTACTCACCGATTATCAGGAGAGACCTCAGTGCTGCATCTTTGAGCCCAGTACTGATCCTGAAAAGTAATTTTAACCGTACTTACCAGTAACTTGAATTTCCTTCCATAGGCTAACATTGACTGGTTTCACTTGGAAATTCTTCTGTGTGTGGAGTTTTGGAACTTTATAATATTCCTCTAAAATCAGCCGAACTACGAATTCCGATTTACTCATCTGTTATCAGGAGAGAACCCAGTGCTGCATCTTTTAGCCCAGCACTGACCCTGAAAAGTAATTCTAACCGTACTTACCAGTAACTTGTATTTCCTTCCATTGGTATCCATTGTCTGGTTTTCAGCAGAAAAGTTTCAAAGTGTCGATTTTCACAAACTACAAATATTCCTTAAAAATCGCCTGTATGACTTAAACGCATTCTTTCAACTGTTTACAGGAGATGCACCAGTGCTGGATACAGGATCCACCACTGAGTAAGAAAAAGTAACGATAACACTACTTACCTGCTAAGTGAATTTCCTCCCATAGGATAACATTGGTGATTCTATGTGAAAAGTTTCTGTCAACTTTTAAAATACAATAATATTCCTTAAAAATCACTACTGTAACCAAAACGCTTTTACTCAACTGTTTACAGGAGATGTCCCAGGACTGAATCTAGGATCCAGTCCTGTGGTTAGAAAAAGTAATCCATAAAGTAACTAATTGCATTTAACTAGAAATTCACATTGAGCTCAATGTTGCATTGTGTTTGAAATTGTGTTGCCCATTGCAACAACTGTAACTACTGTACTTAAAAGTCTATTGCCTATTTGCAAAGTATTTAAACTAAAGTAATTCATTCTGAGAAAGTATATTTTGTAATGTAATGTATAATGTAATTACAATGTAATTTAAAAATAAAATATGTAAAAATAAATAGTTTAAAAAAATGTAGTAAATCAGTATCAAAAAAATAAATATAACAATTAATACATTTAAAAATTGTCATTTACAAAACCTTTGAAATTCACTGAAAAAAACCATAGGTTTCAGACATGTTATAGTTAGGAATTAGCAATCTAAAAACCTTTGAAATTCACTGAAAAAACCATAGGTTTCAGGCACGTTATAGTTAGAAATTAGCATTTAAAAAACCTTACAAATTCACTGAAAAACCATAGGTTTTAGGGACAGTTATAGTTAGTTGGACATTGCACTCGTACAAAACCCGTGAAATTCCCCGTTATAGTTAGTTCAGCTAACTATAACTTGCGCCCCCGCAATGCACTGCTGATGACATCACATATTACATCACTCATGACATGGTCAGTGACATCACTGATGACATCACTGATGACATCTCAAATGACATCACTGATGACATCACTGATGACATCATCCACGTGATAATCTGATGCACCTCCTCACACCCTAATATAACCTTTGATACACTCACTCTATATTACAGACAGCCATTCGCAAAACCATAGACACTCCAACACCAATAACTACATACCCACTCACTGATTCTTAGGTCTACACACACATCCACTCACTCACCCGTACAGTCACTCATACTTACGGTCACTCAGTACAGGACTATCATATGCACTCATACTCCCATATAGACACTCAAACACCGCCACTCATCCATAGAGGTACTCACACACCTAGTCAGTCATGCAAATAATTAAACACACTGCCATTTACTCACCTATACAGTTATACACACACCAGCTCACTTACTCATACAAATACTAGCACATTCTTACGCTCTTATACAATCACTGATACAAGCACACACTCATCCATACAGTCACTCTCACAATCACACACTCTCGCTTATAGCTATTTATATACTCCAACACACATATATACTGCCTTTCACATATGTAGTTACTCACACATGTACCACTGGGACATACATTCACTCACTAACACACTCTTACACACACTTACCCACCCATACAGTCTATCACAGATGCACTCTTGAAACCATCCACCCAGTGAATCACCCACTCACACATCTATGCACAGAGTCGCACACACCCCACCCACACAAACACTCAGGCACCCATACAGATACTCAGACAACCAATCAATAACTCATATAGACACTCATGTAGCTATTCACAAACCCATGCAGCCACTTACACAGCAATAGACAGACGGATACAGACATTCACCCAGTTTAGTCACTAACCCATGCATTCAGTAAGATACGTTTAATCACTCACTTATAGAGTTAGTCACGCACCTACTAAATCATCCATACAGACACTTATACACCCACTCATTCTTCAATACGCCTTTCCCTATATATATTAAAAATATTTAAACTTTACAGAAACACACAGTCACTGGATGATGTCATCAGTGATGTCATTTGAGATGTCATCAGTGATGTCATCAGTGATGTCACTGACCATGTCATGAGTGATGTAATATATGACGTCATCAGCAGTGCATTGTGGGGCGCGAGTTATAGTTAGCTGAACTAACTATAACGGGGAATTTCACGGGTTTTGTACGAGTGCAATGTCCAACTAACTATAACTGTCCCTAAAACCTATGGCTTTTTCAGTGAATTTGTAAGGTTTTTAAATGCTAATTTCTAACTATAACGTGCCTGAAACCTATGGTTTTTCAGTGAATATATATATATATATATTACCTACTGGCGATCGCCAGTAGGTAGTTATAGTTAGAACCTAGTTTCCATAGGAAAAGCGTTTTTTGATTTGCCAATATCTTTGGCGCCATATGACGAATCTTCGCAAACTTTTCAAAACTAATGGGTCGGCCCTCTCAGTTTCTCTGTTGAAAGTTTCGAGGTGATTCGTGAAGCAGGGGTTGAGAAAAAAGGGGGGTCCCAAAGCGCGTTTTCTCCATGTTAATTTCCATAGGAAATTTTGGAACAGGCTACAGCCCGACCTGCTGAATGGAATTACACCAAATTTGGCAAAAAGTTAGCTCTTGGTTCAGAAAGCGCCCTTTTTTTTAAATGGTGTAAATCCATTCAGTAGTTTCTAAGAAATTCAAAAATAAAAAAATATCGATATCTGGGCGGAGCCTAATCACACATCTGATCGTGAGATCTGATTGGCTGTCAGCACTTCATCCTGGAATTGCTGGCAGCCATCTTGGGACCAATATACATGATAGCACCCCATTGAAATGCATTGTAGTGAATAGAAGGTTTTGAGGGTCACCAAAAGGAGAACTATAAAGGGTGATAACAGACTTTAGTTACATTAGAATTCATTTGTTGATGGTACCATACTAATTTTAGGAATTGTGGTGTGTTCTAAGGTGATTTTACCCTGTGAAAAACCTTCTGCTGGGATATCATGAATCATGTTTGAGAGAAAACTATTTTCTCATGCTTGTCCCATAGAGGTTTGGAAGGTGCTCCAGAAGCTAAAATGAGAGCATATTTTCTGTAAATTCACATTATCTTTCTCAGTCATGTGAGAATGAAGTCTGACATTCTCAGTAAAACATGTACATCCAACAAGGGAAGAGACTGTCAGTTGATTCCTTTGTGTTCTACTGCAGCTTCCCAGAGTGTTCTAAAGAACAACTAGAGAGCTAACAGTCTTACTTATGACAAAAGTATGGCACACCTGAAGCCATCTTGATTGGAATAAACTGATAACACTTAAAACATTTAATTTAAAAAGGAATAAAATGAGGGGGTTCATTTTGTCATAGAAATTATGGTTAGTGCTGTAGAAAGAAAAATTAGGACATGTTTTAAGTGAGATCTCAAATATCTTCCTGTTATATTTCAACAGGAGCAGCCTGTCAGTTGATTCCTTTGTGTTCTACTGCAGCTTCCCAGAGTGTTCTAAAGAACAACTAGAGCGCTAACAGTCTTACTTATGACAAAATTATGGCACACCTGAAGCCATCTTGATTGGAATAAACTGGTAACACTTAAAACATTTAATTTAAAAAGGAACAAAATGAGGGGATTCATTTTGCCATAGAAATTATGGTTAGTGCTGCAGAAAGAAAAATTAGGGCATGTTTTAAGTGAGATCTCAAATCCTCTTCTATTTCATTAGAAAATTCTGACATGCAGACTGAAACAATCACTTTCAATACCAGCAGTAGACTTCCAGTTAACTCCCTGGTGAGCAGTTGCTTTACTACAGTGATCTAATGAGCAACTAGAGTGCTAACATTCTGAATTTATGGCAAATGTGTGACACATCTGAATGCCTTCTTGATGGAATCAAAGTAAAAACTGAAAGCATTTCCTACTGAGGAGACTGCAGTAAATGAGGAAATTAGGAAACTTCATAACAAATAAGTCTCCCAAGATGGCCACCAGAGAAAAAAAAGAGCCCAAATGTAGCACAAATATCACCCAGATGTAGCCCACATATAGCCCAATGACAGAAGTGTGCAAAACACTTTTTATTTTTGTTTTTTTGCAGTTTTATATAGTGCAGACTGGTCAGGTATGGGAGCGTTGCATCTTACTTGGACCCCTTATTGCGTATTTTGCACGAAGTACATGAGATTGATCTTGCGAAACATTGAACTTTACTATTCTGTTAACCTGAAGTTGCTCTGAACCGTGCTTGGTAACACCCGTTTTTACCTACTGGTTTTAATTAATTCTCACTGTATTGTATTAAGAAAGAGGATTTACTGTTTTTATGTACACTTTTATGATCTATGTTTCTAAATCAGATCGAATAAAGTTTAATGAATTAAAAAATTGCGAACAGTCGTGACAAGAATTTTCAATTCTATTAAGGACACGGAGGCGAGGATTATGCTTCTCATTTCTTTGCATTTATTATACAGCAGCCAATAAAAAACCACTTTTTATTCATAAAACTACAAATCCCATGAGCACTAGGTGCCCCATAACCATAGAGAGTACCCTATATAAGGTCTCACAGAGGTAGTCATCTCCTCTTTCTTTACGTGATCCAGTAGAAAACATTAAGTCCAACTTCTTGAGATATTCATTCAATTTGAACACAGTCTTTAACTGAAACCATCCATTATGGTAACCAATGTTCTGAAGTCCAACAGGGACATTTCAGTTCTCGGGGAGGAAAATCTCTGCGTCTTGAAAAAACGGCTAACAGACGCCACACCTCAAAGGAGGCAGAACACTCCAACGAACCCAGGAAGGTGAAGACAGAAGTCCTTACTTGCTATTCGTATCTGAAACAAACAAAAAATTCCAGTAATAACGGTCACCCTAGAATTTTTTGTATATATATAAAAATCATTTAATCAGGGTGGGAAACAAGTCAATAATACGATCCAATAACATTGACAGTAAAACTGCAATTCATGACATATGATTCAGTATAACGTATAGTCTTGGGTGGGATAATCCTCGCCTCCGTGTCCTTAATAGAATTGAAAATTCTTGTCACGACTGTTCGCAAATTTTTAATTCTCTGTCAGGACCGGAGGCTCCGATTATGCTTGTTCAAAGCTTAGCCACCACTACCGATGCCACATCCACAATCGGTTTATAATAAAAAGTCTTAAAGGTGGACTCTGTCGACCAGTCAGCTGCCGTCATTATATTGGCAAGCGTTACTCCCAGAGCATGTGACTTAGAGGCCATTGCCCCTCGAACAGAGTGAGCCCCAAACTTAGAAACATCAATACCTGCCTCGCTCATGAGCCAACGGACCGAGCGAGCTAAAGTGGCTGGGGTCACTGGACGAAACGGTTTTTGTAAAGCAATAAACAGTTGACCTTGCATATTAGAACGAAATTCAGCCGTACTTACCTCATACGCTTTAAGACATTGAACCACACATAATTTCGGATTATCCGGGAAACAAGGATATGAAACCGAGGTGGTATTACACTTGGTACGCCTGGAGACATTAAAAGTGACCCCTTCCGGGGAGAAATGGCGACCAGCCAAATCCAAAGCTCTGATATCAGACACTCTCTTGCAAGAGACCAAACATAACAGCATGGCCAATTTGGCTGAAATTTGCTTGCGTGACAGATATTTATTAGCAGGCCAGGATTCTAAAAACCGTAGAACCACAGCGACGTCCCAAAGGAACGAGTACTTTGGACATGGGGGTTTGACCATCCGAATCCCTCTTAACAGCTTGCAGACCAAGGGATGCTCCCCCACGTGTTTGCCATCCAGCTGACCATGTCCCGCTGAAATTGCAGATCAAAAGGTATTAACTGTTCTGTACGCGAGACCCGATGAGGCCAGGGAAGCCAGATAGTTCATGATCATGGAGACATTTGCTGTAGTGGGATCGGTATCCCGTTGAGCACACCAGCTACACCATTTGTTCCATGCTGATGAATACCGCTTGTGGGTATTATCGGACCAAGCCTGTTTAATGAACGCGGTAGCGTCTCTCGAAAGGCCAGGGATCTCCCATCTATCCCTGAAACTCTCCATGCTACCAGAGGGAGTTGTCCTGCTAATACCAAGGGATGGGGTTGCTTGTGAGGGTCCAGCAACAGGTTCCATGTCTGTGGAAGTAACATTGGTACAGCACAAGACATCTCCAGAACTACTGGGAACCAGGCTTGTGCTCTCCACAACGGAGTGACTAGAAGAAGTTCCGTTTGCTGACGCCTGACCTGCGCCAATACTCTGGGTATCATTACAAATGGCGGGAAGGCATAGCAAAGGCCGGGAGGCCAGACCTGCAGAAACGCATCCGAGGCGATCGCCTCCGGGTCCGGACGCCAACTGAAAAATTGTGGGAGTTGTTTGTTCAGGCGAGATGCGAACAAGTCTAATTGACAAGGACCCCATGTTTGATTCAGGAAGCGAAAGATCCGAGGATGAAGCCTCCAATCACTGTAATCGCGCAGGTGTCGAGAGTGCCAATCCGCCACCTCGTTGCTGCGCCCTGGGAGATATTCTGCCACAACTGATATTTTGTGCTGCAGACAATAATGCCAAAAATCTTTGGCGATCTCTGCAAGAATCTGTGACTTCGTCCCGCCCAGTTTGTTCACGTATCGGACTGCCGATACGTTGTCCATCCGTAAGAGGATACAGCAATCCGTCTTCTGGGGGGAAAGACTGCGAATTGCAAACGAGCCTGCCAGCAGCTCTAGACAGTTGATGTGTAGGGAAAGTTCTTCTGGGGACCACCGACCCCCTGTCGAAGTCGGGCCGCAGCGGGCTCCCCAGCCCCAGCGGCTGGCGTCCGACTCTATCACTATCTCGGGACTCGATCCGAATATGGCTCTGCCATTCCACGACTCCATGTGATCTAGCCACCATGTCATCTCCCACCTCGCTTCCTCGGAAAGAGGAATCCGTTCTGCATATCCGAGGCCTTTGCGGAGATGTTGGATCTTCAGGCGCCGGAGTGCTCGATAATGCAGAGGTCCCGGAAATATGGCCTGGATCGAGGAGGCTAACAGACCCACCACTCGGGTCACCGTCCTCAAGGATACAATCCGCCTGTTCAGAATCATTCTCAATTCTTTCTTGATTGCTCTGATCTTTTGCGTGGGAAGGAGAAGCTGGCAGCTCCGAGAGTCGACCTGAAAACCCAGGAATTCTATAGATTGTGTGGGGGACAGAATGGATTTCTGAGGATTTACCATGAAACCCAGGCTCTGAAGTAAATCTATTGCCCACTCCAGGTGCATGAGTACCAGGCGAGGGCAACGGGCCATGATGATGACGTCGTCCAGGTAGACTATCAAGCGAACTCCCCGAGCTCGCAACGACTCCATGACTGGGCACAGGAGTTTCGTGAAGCACCAAGGTGCTGACGAAAGTCCGAAGGGAAGGACCTTGTACTCGTAGCAGATGCCCTGCAATAGAAACTGAAGAAACCTCCGATGCGGAGCGTAGATGGGCACTGAAAGATAGGCATCTTTCAGGTCGAGGCGCACCATCCAATCCCCTTCCTGAAGGAGATCCCGCAACAAATGGATGCCCTCCATTTTGAAGTGTCGGTAAATGATCCACCCGTTGAAATCTTTCAAATTCAGGACCAACCTGGAACCGCCTCCTTTTTTCTGGACTAAGAAAACCGTGCTGATGAAACCTCGAGGATGGGGTTGAGTGGCTACGATAGCCCCTTTCTGGAGAAGGGCGAGGATTTCGTCTGTAATGAAATCCTGATCTTGACGGGGAAAAATGAATGGGAGGAGGAAGGGAACCCTGGAAAGGAGTATCGTACAATTCCAGTTTGCACCCCTGAACCGTCTCCAAGACCCAAGCATCTTGCAAGATCGTTTGCCATACCTGTAGGAAAGATTGAATGCGACCTCCCAGGACTACTTCTGAAACCAGAATGAGCCTCACCTGTATTACCGGTGTCTTGGTTGTTTCCCTGGTTGCCACCAAATCGGCCTCTCCTGAAGCGGTTTTGCCCTCTTCGAGAGGGATAGAAGGAGGTGTTGCCGGAGTTATGATCCTGGTAGCCTCCTCTTTGATGTTGTTGTCCACGTGGGGCACCTTGATTGTACCCACGGCCGAACAACCGCCCTCGATTTCGTCCGGCCCTGGTGAAAACCGGGCGGAAGGCGCGCTTGAGCGATTCCTGCGCCTTATCCAAGCCACTGAAGGTGGCCACAAACTTGGTCAACTCCTTTAAAAATGGCTGGCCGAAGAGGAGACCTTGCGCCACGGGCCCCGCTTCTGAGCAGGACAACTCTGCCAACTTGGGATCCAATTTGAGGAGGATAGAGTGCCTCCTTTCACTTGACATGGCGCAGTTGGCGTTGCCCAAATGGGCACACTGCCCGCTGTGCCCACTCGATTAACCCGTCTGGGTCTATCGTGGATCCGGATTCTTTAGCTTGATACCCCATTTCAAGTATCTTTGTAAGAGGTCCGGATAGGTCTAGCAATTTAACATGGCATGTCCGCCAGGCGCGGTCTATGCCTTTCTTGGGGTCTTTGGCATATTTCTTTAAATATGTAAGCATCGCAGGATCCACCTCGGGTGTCTCCGCCACGCGCGCCGCTAAATCCGGCCTCGGGCACTCCGACCGCAGTCGGGCCCTAACATCCTTGTCAAAGGGACGTCGGAGGTGTGATTGTACGTAATCCGCCACCTCCTGCGACGGGAGCCACGCTGTGGAATTAGGGTGGACAATGTCCGACGGGTCAAACGTAAGGAGCTTGGGCTGACTGGAAACCTCAAGGTGGTGTTCCTTCCTAGACTTTTTCGCTGGTTGGGGTGCTTCATCCTCCTCTGACTCCGTGGCTGCTGAGGAGTCCCCTTTCTCACCCTGAGTGGAGTCAGTAGACTCCTTTGACGCCGTATAGGCGTGGTCGTTCGCCAGAGCCTTGGAGAGGCGAGCGAAATCCTCTGCGTGAGGGTTAGAACCTTTTTTGTTGATGGCTGGCGCTTTAGCGCTTGCTGCAGGAATCCACC
Source organism: Calotriton arnoldi (assembly GCA_963921515.1). NCBI lineage: Eukaryota > Metazoa > Chordata > Amphibia > Caudata > Salamandridae > Calotriton > Calotriton arnoldi. Next base: position 1,680,513 of record CAWUFW010003770.1, on the reverse strand, counting down.
CCTGCTGGATTGCGTATTTATTTAGATGGCGCTTAAGGGGTGCAATCGCTCTTACCAGGGCAGTGTTTACCGAGTGTTGCACCCCTGCATCAAGGGCCTGAACTAGGTCCTGCTCTAGTGAGCCAGATGGCTCCTCCTCCAGGTAATCATCTTCGAAGAAGAACTCAGCCATAGTGTGACAGAAAGGCAGACTTTACTATTGTAACGCAATCTGAGATTGCCTCAGTAAGGAGGAGACACGGGGGAGAGGAGAAACCCCCAGACAAGCCAGACAGAATCAAACAATTTTGTGGTGGAGGGAGGGCTTGTCAAGACCTCTCTAGGCAGAGCCTATTCGTGGTTGTACTGCCCTCTGCTAACAGTATGCATCGGGCGTCACCGGGGACCGCAGGCAGGCTTAAAATTGGTAGTGCAAGTTTTTAAATAACAGAGCGTTTTCCCGCTTTCGCTCCTTACACGAACACCGCTATTCAAAGTGTCTAAAATGGCCGCCGCGCATGCGCGGTGCCGGCGCCTGCTAAATAACAAAAGAGGACTTCGCGCGATCGTGCGACGCGTGGTCCTCGTCCCCAACTCCCACTCCACCTGGAAAATTACCGCGGGCGCAAAGCGCCCGGTAAGGGAGGCAAAAGCGCTCCCGATCGCGCGACAATGAAGAAAAAGTAAGTAAATACCTGTCACTCAAATCTCAATCGCGCTAAAGAAGTGTTCACACACACAATGTGTATACAGTACCAATGACAAAACATGGCAAAGCACATAGCATAAATCAATAGTTACGAAAGACGCACTAATAAGGCGCTATAAAATTCAAACTTCCATACACTACAGTATTACAGAGTAGTAAGGGAAAGGCACTTAACTGGCTGCGGAGCAGGAAAGAAAGAGGAGATGACTACCTCTGTGAGACCTTATATAGGATACTCTCTATGGTTATGGGGCACCTAGTGCTCATGGGATTTGTAGTTTTATGAATAAAAAAGTGTTTTTTTATTGGCTGCTGTATAATAAATGCAAAGAAATGAGAAGCATAATCGGAGCCTCCGGTCCTGACATAGAATTTAATTGAAGTCTCCCAAGATGGCCACCAGAGAAAAAGGAGCCCAAATGTAGCACAAATATCACCCAGATGTAGCCCACGTATAGCCCAATGACAGAAGTGTGGAAAACACTTTTTATCCTTTGTTTTTTTGCAGTTTTATATAGTGCAGACTGGTCAGATATTGGAGTGCTTTACATGAGCATTGGTTACATCATACAAGGACAAACTCATTTTGGTTGTAGGCATGGGGAGATTAAGTGATTTGACCAGAATCACAGAATGTCGAGCTGAAGCAGAAACTCCAACATGGTTCCCCAGTTGCAAAGTCTGCAGCTCTGGAAGTAACACCACATTCTCTCCCATAAGCGTAACATTTAATCAAGTGGTCAACTGGATAAAAAACATAAAGATAACAAATAATTTAAAAGTGCTTTGTCGCTATTTGAGAACTCAGAAAATATGTCCTCATTTTAGTTTTTTAGAGCACTAACATAATTTCTATGCAAATAAGACCCTCTCATTTCTATAATTTCTAAAGGAAATGCTTTAGGTGTTACAGTTTTGATTACATCAAGATCACGTCAGGCATGCCACACTTTTGTAATAAATATAGAATGTTAGCAATCTAGTTGTTCATTAGGATACTGTTGGGAGGCAGAGGTCAGGGGCACGGACTCGGAAAATTGAAGGCAGGTAGGAGGGTGCAGAGGCAACAATTTGACCACACTGGGCAGGCAGGAAGGGCAGTGGCAGCACAACATGGAGGGCAGTGGAAAGGGGGGCATGGGCAACAAACCAACAATGCAGGACAGGCAAGAGAGGCTGTGGCAATATAATAGACCATTGAGGGAAGAAGGAAGAGGCAGTGGTAGTACAACCATACATGCCAACAGAGATGATTCAGGCAGGAAACGCCCAATGTTTTTAAGCCCAAAAGGGCTTTATTTTATCTGTCTCTTGTCTACAATCTCCTCTTTTTCTATGCAAGTCAATGGGAAAAATCAATTCCCCAGTTTTTTTTTTTTCAAAATCTCCCTCTTACCAAGTTCAAAATATTAGCAAGTATGGTACATTGGATCATGGAAGGCAGGAGGAATTGGGGTAGGGACATGGACTTGGATAACAGAGGACAGGAGGGACATGGACAGGTGCACCAAACTGAACTTACAGGGCAGGCATCAGGGTTTGCAGCAGCACAATACACCACACAGGGCATGCGGGATGGCAGTGCAGCACAACAAACCATGGAAAGCAATAGGGAGGGGACAGGACCATGCACATGGACAACAGAGAACAGAGGGGATGTCATGAATCAAGTTTGAGAGAAAACTATTTTATCATGCTTGTCCCATAGAGGTTTGGAAGGTGCTCCAAAAGCTAAAATGAGAGCATATTTTCTGTAAATTCACATTATCTTTCTCAGTCATGTGAGAATGAAGTCTGACATTCTCAGTAAAACATGTACATCCAACAAGGGCAGAGACTGTCAGTTGATTCCTTTGTGTTCTACTGCAGCTTCCCAGAGTGTTCTAAAGAACAACTAGAGAGCTAACAGTCTTACTTATGACAAAAGTATGGCACACCTGAAGCCATCTTGATTGGAATAAACTGATAACACTTAAAACATTTAATTTAAAAAGGAACAAAATGAGGGGGTTCATTTTGTCATAGAAATTATGGTTAGTGCTATAGAAAGAAAAATTAGGACATGTTTTAAGTGAGATCTCAAATATCTTCCTGTTATATTTCAACAGGAGCAGCCTGTAAGTTGATTCCTTTGTGTTCTACTGCAGCTTCCCAGAGTGTTCTAAAGAACAACTAGAGCGCTAACAGTCTTACTTATGACAAAATTATGGCACACCTGAAGCCATCTTGATTGGAATAAACTGTCAAGGTAACCATGCACTCTTACCTTTATGTGCACAGTAGGTTTCGCAGAGACGCTATGGACCAACTTCCCTTAACCCTACCTGATAACCAGTGGTTATACGATCACTTAAGCTATTCAATAGGGCTTACGGAGGAGGGTCGGATTCTGGACGCTGATGTGTTCTTGTTGTCGACCTGCGAGGCAACAATACAAATCTTACTTAATAACTATAGTCATGTAGAGAAAGACACATATTCTCTTTTTTCATATGTTTGGGGAATATTAATGTCCTTAACTTTCCTACCTGCGAACTCAAGTAAGCTTGACAAGCGTCTTAGTTGTTCGTGCGATGGATGAGTTGTCCACCTGAAGGATTCTTTGTTGGGGAAGGCGAAACGTGCTTATACTGCAGAAAAGGCTTCTTGCTTTTCTTGTCAGAAACTCTTCTTGTCTTTAAGGAAAGAATATTGCATCAAATAAGTTTCTTGATTACCTTTTGATTAAGCACTTCAGAAAAAACAATACTATAACGATTTGAAGGAGGTCTTTTCTACTATTACTTACATTTTAGTATTTTCCCCAATCTTGTTTCATTACTTCTGTTCCATCACTAAAAGAAAATAACAAACACAACACAAACAAACTGCTACTACTGAGCTGTCCCTATAGTCCTTTAACCATGAGGTTTAGTCCGTAAAGTTTTTTTAACATTGTCCCAAATAATCTTCACAAATGTTCAAAGCATTTTCTCCAGAGGAAAAAACTGTCCAAAAATTGTTCTTAGGAATTCCCTTCTATTCAAGAAACTGTCTTGCGATGGGTGCCTTAAACAAAGAAAATTAACTTAGCTTTCCTTTGTTGTTTCAGAAGTAGAGCTGCGTAGAACACGTGAAAACTTCTCCTGATGCCGTGAAGATGTTGCTGGGGATGATCGAGGACTGAAGAGCTGTCACGTCGCATGTCAGGTAAGGAGCGCTGCGATGAACCTTCCACAATAACTGGAGGAAGGCTAAGCAACTTCTAGAATCTGGGTGTGGCCTTAAATAGGATTGCCACACCCAAAATGGCCGCCACGTTTGCTGCGCGTCTCGACGTAACGTGGGGGTGTGGCATTACCTCCTTTGCATCGGCCGCCAACGCACTGTGTTCTCAGCGTTTCCGTGCCACAGGTTTTAGATCTCCTGAGAGCGCTGGAGCACAGACGGTACAGAGGCAAGAACGGTTGGGCACCAAGTTCAAATGAGTGCTTTTCTTTCATTTTTACAGTGTCCTTATATATACTTAGTTCACCCCCACAGAATAGTAATGAGCTATTCCTTTCGTCATTAATGCTACAACTAATCATATTGGTGCAATTCCACAGTATAATCATTATTACATACTTTTCATTTAACATTATCACAGTCAATCATTCCCTACATAACGGTGGTGCTGGAATGCACGGGAAAGGGGAGGGTTTTTACAGAAGATGGATTCTGACTGTCAGAGAGACAAAGGAATCATGACAGTACTCCCCTCTCAAAATCCCCCCTAAAACCATAGGGATTGGTTTTGGTTTATCAGGATATCGAAGATGAAAAGCCTTAACTAGACGTGGAGCATTTTTTAAATGTGCAAGGGGTTCCCAAGACCGTTCCTCAGGACCATATCCTTTCCAATCCACTAAATAATTAAATTTTCCTCTCACTCTTTTTGAATCAAGTACTGCTTTAACTTCAAATTCTGGAACACTTTCAATATCTATAGGAAGAGGTGGTGTCTTTATGCGAGTCATGGGATTGTATGGTTTAAGCAGAGATACGTGGAAGACAGGATGAAAGCGGTACTTTGGTGGAAGTGTTAATTTGAGACTAACTGGGTTAATAATCTTTTGTACTGGGAATGGACCAATGAACCGAGGGCAAAACTTCCTATTACTTTTTATACGCAGATGTTTGGTAGACAACCAAACTTTGTCTCCAATGGCATATGAGGGTTGTGTAGAGCGATGTTGATCTGCTCTTTCTTTTTGACTTTCTTTTGCCTTTGCTAAAGTAAACTGAGCTTTGTGTTGAACAGATACTAAATTAGCTACATATTCATGAATAGATGGAACAGGTAAAGAAGATGGTATTTGTCCAAGAATATCCTTGGGATGAAAACCATATGCACAAAAGAATGGTGACATGTCAATAGAGGAATGTTCAGCGTTATTGTAAGCAAATTCTAGAACCCATAGAATATCGGACCATTCTAAATCACAATTCCCTATCATACACCGTAAATATTGTTCTATAGTCTGATTGGTGCGTTCTGTTAACCCATCTTTTTGAGGATGATAACTTGAAGAAGTACGCACTTCCATATTTAAGGATTTACTTAAATTGTGCCAGAAATGAGAAATAAATTGAGGGCCCCTGTCTGAGATTATAATGGCTGGTATTCCATGAAGACGTACTATGTCTCGTAAAAAGACATGAGCCAAATCGACTGCAGAAGGTAGTTTTTTCAATGGTATGAAATGGGCCATACGTGTGAAGTGATCGATCACCGTTAAAATAGTAGTGAAACCGGTTTTGGTAGGAGGTAGTTCAACGATAAAGTCAAGGGAAACAGTATGCCACGGTTGAGGAAGTATTGGTAAAGGTTGTAACAAACCACTTGGGGCATGATGCTCGGATTTATTTTGAATACATATGGCACATGTTTCGACATATTCTTTAATATCCTTAAACATGGAAGGCCACCAAAATCTTCTTTTTATTAAATGATAAGTCTTGGTAATCCCAGGATGAGCAGATAAAAGGGAGTCATGATGTAACTGTATTACGTGTCTTTGGGAAGTAGTAGATGGTACAAATATTTGATCATTCAAAAATAATACATCATCTTTCCATTGTAGCAATGGGTACAATTGTTGCCATTCCAAAATGTTTTTTGTTTTTAGTTTCTTGTATTTTTAACATACTATCTGAATTGGTAATGACGGCTTGAAAGCATTGTGTAGGTAGAATAGGTTTAGATTCCTCTTGATTTTTGGTAAGATTTTCGTCTATCCCTATGCGTGACAAAGCATCCGCTTTATTGTTTTCTTTCCCTGGTTGAAAGGTAATAACAAAATCATAATCATTAAAAAACAACGTCCAGCAAAGTTGACGAGCTGAAAGGGCTTTAACAGTTCTTAGGGTTTGCAGATTACGATGATCTGTATAGATTGGTATTGGATGTCTTGCCCCTAACAAGTAATGCCGCCATTCTTCAAAAACAGCTTTTATAGCCAAGAGTTCTCTGTCAGCGATGGCATAATTTTGTTCTGCTGAGGATAATTTCCTAGAATAATAAGATATAGGGTGCATTTGCCCAGTATCTTTATGTCTTTGCGACAAAATACCCCCTAAAGCAAATTGTGAAGCGTCCGCTTCTACTATGAATGGAAGGGAAGGGTCAGGATGCATCAAAATGGGAGCCGAAATTAATTTTTTCTTTAATTTCTGAAAGGCCTTTTTGGCTGAGTCATCCCATTCAAATTTTACTCCCTTACGGAGGAGTTTGGTAATTGGTGTAATAGTTTCAGAAAAATTGGGTATAAATCTCCGGTAGAAATTAGCAAACTCTAAAAAACTTTGGATTTGCTTAACAGACACAGGACTAGGCCCGGTAAGTATTGACTCGATCTTTTTTGGGTCCATTTCAATTCCACTAGGACTAATTATATATCCCAGAAAATTCACCCTGGAGGTGTGAAACATGCTTTTTTCTAATTTCACATACAATGAATTTTCCAATAGTTTTTGAAGAATGGCTCGTACTTGTTTCACATGTTCTGTTTCAGAGTTGGAATATATAAGTATGTCATCAATGTAGACAATGCAACAAATGTCTATGTAATCCCGCAAGACCTCATTTATAAAAAACTGAAAAGCTGCTGGAGCGTTGCAGAGTCCGAAAGGCATGACCTGATATTCGAAAAGGGCAAATTTAGAGCAAAACGCAGTTTTTCATTCATCACCCTCTCGGACTCTGACTAGATGGTATGCTCCTCGCAAATCAAGTTTGGTATAAATGGTTGCCTGTTTCATTTGGTCTAACAATGTGGGAATTAAAGGCAAAGGATAACGGTTCTTAACAGTTACGTTGTTTAGTGCGCGATAGTCAATACACAGGCGCAATTCTCCTCCCTTCTTTGGTATAAAGAATAAAGGGGAAGAGACCGGGGATTTGGAGTGTCGAATAAATCCGTTTGCAAGGTATTCATCGAGGTGAGTTCTTAAATATTCGTTTTCCTTTTCGGTAAGGGCATAAATACGACTGCAAGGCAATGTGGCCCCAGGCATCAAATCTATTCGACAGTCGTAATCCCTATGGGGTGGTAACGTATTTGCCTTTTTTTTTTATCAAAGACACCTAACAAATCAGAATATTCTTTTGGAACACCATCAATGAGTAGGACACTTTGTGAATCTTTTGGAAAATCATAGCCTTGTACAATATCTTCTAACACCTTGTGTTGAAAACAGTTGGCAATACAATGGTCTGAATTAAATGATATTGTTTTCTTAATCCAATCAATTTTGGGGTTATGTTGGACTAACCACGGAATACCTCAAATGAGACGAAATTGAGGGGCATCTATGACATCGAAAACTATTTTTTCACTATGAACTGGTGAACACGTCATAATTAGATATTCCGTATGATTTTGTATGAGACCTGAAGTTAATTCTTTTCCATCTACTGCACGTACTATTTCGGGACGAGATTTAGGGCAAGTTCTTAATCCTAATTTTTGTAAAAACTGGGTATCTATAAAATTTCCAGTGGCACCTGAGTCTATCAAAGCGTCCACAGACCAAGTATGTGTGTTGTCGTTAAAGGATGTTAGTGTAACTTGAATACTAAGATGTTGAAAAGAAGTTGTAGGAGCTGTGGAGGCCAAACTAGAAAAACTACTCGACAAACTGACCTCGTCTTTCGTCGAGTTTTCTAGTTTTCCGATAACTGGCTGACAGCTATTTCTGTTGCTTTGGGTTTCCCTTTATTTGGATGAGTAGGACATTCTTTCACGAAATGTCCCGTTTTGCCACAATAAAGGCACTGGTTTAACTTACGACGTTTCTCTTTTTCCTCTTTGGTGAGGGGTCCTCTAACGGTACCAATTTGCATTGGTTCTCCTAAATCAGGTTTGTTAGCTGTCTCTGTCTTTGAATAATTTATTTCTTGAATACAAACATTTTATGTTCTAATTTACCTCTTTCTCCCTTACGTTCTTGCAAGCGATGGTTTAATTTTACCACCAAATCTATGAAGTCTCCAATATCTTCAGGAGGGTCTAAAATCTGAGTCAACATGTCTTTTAACTCGTCTCGTAAGCCTCTATAAAAGAGGGAGACTCTTTTTTCCTCTGGCCATTCTGCTTCTATGACCAATCTGTTAAACATCGAAATGTAATGTAGGAAGTCTGAAGAGCCTTGTTTTAGGTTTAGTAACTCATGGTCTGCTGATTGCTCAAACACGTTTTGCAAATAATTTTTTCATCGTATTTTTTAAAACGTCCAAAATCATAAAGCAATGGGTCATCACGCTCTACTAAAGGAACTGACCACAAAGCCGCATCACCCCCTAAATATGACAGGACAAATGCTACTTTAGAGGAATCATCGGGAAAGGCTGTAGGTTTTGCAATGAAATGCAAATGGCATTGATTTAGGAAAATCGTCAACTTATTACTATCCCCATGAAACCTTTCTCGGGGTGCTAAAGGCACAGATACAGGTGTAACCACTTGAATCTGGGTAGGGGACGTGGACGTCGAAGAATGCAGAGTTTGGGTTGCTGACTGAAAAGCATGCTGAAAGGTGGGTGGTTTAAGAATTGGTTTTTGCGTTGGAGAAAAACTCCAAGTTGGACGGTCCTGCATTGCATTTTGCAATGTTGATAAATCTCTACGTAAGGACGCATTTTCTGATTTGATGTCAGCTAACATGGAGGCTATATCTTGTAAAGACACTTGCTGAGATTGATCCATTGCGTCTGGACGAAACTTTATTTGTGGGCTTAGCCTTCTGTCAAGGTAACCATGCACTCTTACCTTTATGTGCACAGTAGGTTTCGCAGAGACGCTATGGACCAACTTCCCTTAACCCTTCCTGATAACCAGTGGTTATACGATCACTTAAGCTATTCAATAGGGCTTAGGGAGGAGGGCCGGATTCTGGAGGCTAATGTGTTCTTGTTGTCGACCTGCAAGGCAACAATTCAAATCTTACTTAATAATTATAGTCATGTAGAGAAAGACACATATTCTCTTTTTTCATATGTTTGGGGAATATTAATGTCCTTAACTTTCCTACCTGCGAACTCAAGTAAGCTTGACAAGCGTCCTAGTTGTTCGTGTGATGGATGAGTTGTCCACCTGAAGGATTCTTTGTTGGGGAAGGCGAAACGTGCTTATACTGCAGAAAAGGCTTCTTGCTTTTCTTGTCAGAAACTCTTCTTGTCTTTAACCCCTTGCATGCGTCGGACGGCCCCTGGCCGTCCGACGTCACGGTGGGCGTGTACGTCGGACGGCCGGGAGCCGTCCGATCTGCGCACGCGTGGAATTTTCCCGCACCGCCGGGAAATTCCGGCTGCGCCCAAAGGGTTAAGGAAAGAATATTGCATTAAATAAGTTTCTTGATTACCTATTGATTAAGCACTTCAGAAAAAACAATACTATAATGATTTGAAGGAGGTCTTTTCTACTATTACTTACATTTTAGGATTTTCCCCAATCTTGTTTCATCACTTCTGTTCCATCACTAAAAGAAAATAACAAACACAACACAAACAAACTGCTACTACTGAGCTGTCCCTATAGTCCTTTAACCATGAGGTTTAGTCCGTAAAGTTTTTTTAACATTGTCCCAAATAATCTTCACAAATGTTCAAAGCATTTTCTCCAGAGGAAAAAACTGTCCAAAAATTGTTCTTAGGAATTCCCTTCTATTCAAGAAACTGTCTTGCGATGGGCGCCTTAAACAAAGAAAATTAAGTTAGCTTTCCTTTGTTGTTTCAGAAGTAGAGCTGCGTAGAACACGTGAAAACTTCTCCTGATGCCGTGAAGATGTTGCTGGGGATGATCGAGGATTGAAGAGCAGTCACGTCGCATGCCAGGTAAGGAGCGCTGCGATGAACCTTCCACAACAACTGGAGGAAGGCTAAGCAACTTCTAGAATTTGGGTGTGGCCTTAAATAGGATTGCCACACCCAAAATGGCCGCCACGTTTGCTGCGCGTTTCGACGTAACACGGGGGTGTGGCATTACCTCCTTTGCATCGGCCGCCAATGCACTGTGTTCTCAGCGCTTCCGTGCCTCAGGTTTCAGATCTCCTGAGAGCGCTGGAGCACAGACGGTACAGAGGCAAGAACGGTTGAGCACTCAGCGCTTCCGTGCCTCAGGTTTCAGATCTCCTGAGAGCACTTGAGCACTGACGGTACAGAGGCAAGAACGGTTGGGCACTAAGTTCAAATGAGTGCTTTTCTTTCGTTTTTACAGTGTCCTTATATCTACTTAGTTCAACCCCACAGAATAGTCATGAGCTATTCCTTTCGTCATTAATGCCACAAAGAATCATATTAATGCAATTCCACAGTATAATCATTATTACATACATTTCATTTAACATTATCACAGTCAATCATTCCCTACATAACGGTGGTGCTGGAATGCACGGGAAAGTGGTGGGTTTTTACAGAAGATGGATTCTGCCTGTCAGAGAGACAGAGGAATCATGACATAAACTGGTAACACTTAAAACATTTAATTGAAAAAGGAACAAAATGAGGGAATTCATTTTGCCATAGAAATTATGGTTAGTGCTGCAGAAAGAAAAATTAGTGCATGCTTTAAGTGAGATCTCAAATACTCTTCTATTTCATTAGAAAGTTCTGACATGCAGACTGAAACAATCACTTTCAATACCAGCAGTAGACTTCCAGTTAACTCCCTGGTGAGCAGTAGCTTTACTACAGTGATCTAATGAGCAACTAGAGTGCTAACATTCTGAATTTATGGCAAATGTGTGACACATCTGAATGACTTCTTGATGGAATCAAAGTAAAAAACTGAAAGCATTTCCTACTGAGGAGACTGCAGTAAATGAGGAAATTAGGAAACTTCATAACAAATAAGTCTCCCAAGATGGCCACCAGAGAAAAAAGAGCCCAAATGTAGCACAAATATCACCCAGATGTAGCCCACATGTAGCCAAATGACAGAAGTGTGCAAAACACTTTTTATTTTTTTGCAGTTTTATATAGTGCAGACTGGTCAGGTATTGGAGCGTTGCATCTTACTTGGACCCCTTATTGCGTATTTTGCACGAAGTACATGAGGTTGATCTTGCGAAACATTGAACTTTACTATTCTGTTAACCTGAAGTTGCTCTGAACCGGGCTTTGAACACCCGTTTTTACCTACTGGTTTTAATTAATTCTCACTGTATTGTATTAAGAAAGAGGATTTACTGTTTTTATGTACACTTTTATGATCTATGTTTCTAAATCAGATCGAATAAAGTTTAATGAATGTAATTGAAGTCTCCCAAGATGGCCACCAGAAAAAATGAGCCCAAATGTAGCACAAATATCACCCAGATGTAGCCCACGTATAGCCCAATGACAGAAGTGTGGAAAACACTTTTTATCCTTTGTTTATTGCAGTTTTATATAGTGCAGGCTGGTCAGATATTGGAGTGCTTTACATGAGCATTGGTTACATCATACAAAGACAAACTCATTTTGGTTGTAGGCATGGGGATATTAAGTGATTTGACCAGAATCACAGAATGTCGAGCTGAAGCAGAAACTCCAACATGGTTCCTCAGTTGCAAAGTCTGCAGCTCTGGAAGTAACACCACATTCTCTCCCCTAAGCGTAACATTTAATCAACTGGATAATCAACTGGATAAAAAACATAAAGATAACAAATAATTTAAAAGTGCTTTGTCGCTATTTGAGAACTCTTTTTTGGGCACTAACCATAATTTCTATGCAAATAAGGCCCTCTCATTTCTATAATTTCTAAAGGAAATGCTTTAGGTATTACAGTTTTGATTACATCAAGATGACGTCAGGCGTGCCACACTTTTGTAATAAATATAGAATGTTAGCAATCTAGTTGTTCATTAGGATACTGTTGGGAGGCAGAGGTCAGGGGCACGGACTCGGAAAATTGAAGGCATGTAGGAGGGTGCAGAGGCAAGAATTTGACCACACTGGGCAGTCAGGAAGGGCAGTGGCAGCACAACATGGAGGGCAGTGGAAAGGGGGGCATGGGCAACAAACCAACAATGCAGGACAGGCAAGAGAGGCTTTGGCAATATAATAGACCATTGAGGGCAGAAGGAAGAGGCAGTGGTAGTACAACCATGCATGCCAACAGAGACGATTCAGGCAGGAAACGCCCAATGTTTTTAAGCCCAAAAGGGCTTTATTTTATCTGTCTCTTGTCTACAATCTCCTCTTTTTCTATTCAAGTCAATGGGAAAAATCAATTCCCCAGTTCTGCAGTTTTTTTTTCAAAATCTCCCTCTTATCCATTGGATCATGGAAGGCAGGAGGAATTGGGGTAGGGACATGGACTCGGATAACAGAGGACAGGAGGGACATGGACAGGTGCACCTAACTGACCTTACAGGGCAGGCATCAGGGTTTGCAGCAGCACAATACACCACACAGGGCATGCGGGACGGCAGTGCAGCACAACAAACCATGGAAAGCAATAGGGAGGGGACAGGACCATGCACATGGACAACAGAGAACAGAGGGGAAAGAGGCAATGGCAGCAAGCTGACCATACTGGACAGAGAGGAGAGAAAGCTGCAGCATAATGGACCATAAAGGGCAGGAGGGAATAGGGGTCTGCACATGAAAAGGGAGGGCAGGGGGCAAGGGGGCAGGGCAGGAGCAGCAAGCTGACCATGGAGGTCAGGCAGGATGGGCACTAGAAGCACAACACACCATTGAGCGCAACAGTGAGACTACAATGGCATACACACAGACCATGGAGGGAAGGTGGGAGGGGGTCAGGGGCAGCTAGCTGACCACACAGGGAAGTTGGGAAGGGCCATGGCAGCACAGAAGACCATGCATGGCAAGCAAGAGGGTTAGTGGCAGCACAATTTGGCCATGATAGGCAAGAAGGAGGGTGCGGGGGCATGCACAAAGGATCATGGAGGTTAGAAGGGAGGGCTAGGAGCTGGGCACAGACAAGAGAGTTCAGGGGAAGGAGCCTCACAACAGACCACGTGGGGCAGGCAGGAGGAGCAGTTGCAGCACAACAGACCAGGGAGGGCAGAAGGATATTGCAGTAAAATGGACCATGGAGGACAGGAGGAAGGGGATAGGGGCATGGAACGTGGACAGGCAGGGTGGAGGTGGCAGGGAGAGGTTACAGTCATCTGACAATGCTAGGCAGGTGGGAGGGGAGTGGCAGCTCAACAGAAAACTCAGACTAGATAGGAGGGGCAGGTCCATTGAGCATGGTGGGCAAAAAGGATGGATCAGGGGCATGCACACAGACTTCGGAGGGCAGGGGGAAGGAGAGTAGGGGCAACAAGCTAAGCACAGAGGCTAAGCAGGAGAGCAATGATGGGCAGGAGGAGTGGAATGGGACATCATGCTAAATGGAGGGCAGTGGCAGCACATCAGACCATGCATGACAGGAGGGAGGAGGCTAGTGCATGGATTCAGACAACAGAGGATAGTAGAAAGTGGATGGGGCAGCAAGCTAACTGTTTAGAGAAGGCGAGAAGGCCAGTGGCAGAACAACGGCCACACAGGGCTGTAATGAGGGAGCAGGGGCATGGACTTGGACAATGGATGGCAAGGAGGAGGGGAGGAAGGAGCAGCAAGCTTGGGTGGGGTGGCAGCACAATGCCAGGCCAGGCCCTGCTTCCAACCCCCCACCATTTATTGTGATAGGCATCTTACTTAACATTTAAAAAAACTAGAAATTCGCTGAAAAAAACAAAGATTACAGGGACGCTATAGTTAAACTCAGATTTCACTCGTACAAAACCACTGAAATTCAGCAGTTATAGTTACCTGAGCTAACTATAACTCACGCCCCCGCAATGCATGCTTATGACCTCAGACATTACATCATTCATGACATGGTCAGTGACATCACTCAAGACATCACTCATGACATCTCAAATGAGCTGTGAATGGAATGGAACTATAATCACTAGAACTTTATTTAGAGATAGTGTGTGATATTAACACCCTTTTTATTTCTTTTCTTTTGTGTAAGAACTTCTATAATATGCAACGTGCCCAGATCAATATGGCCAATAGCCTTTCACTTTAAAGTAATGTGTAGTCCATTGTTTATGTTGATGTTTGCAATCGTAAGTATGTTTATTATGAACAAGTCACGTTGAAGAACATACAGGTACGGCGGTTGCGGGGCAAGATATGCTGAAATTACATTGTGTGCATATTAACACTTGTTTTCTTTTCTTTATTGTATGAATTCCTGAATTTTCGCATCGTGACCAGGCCAATATGGCTGACAGCTTTTTGGTTTAATGTAATATGTAGTCCTTTGTTAATGTTGGCAAATGGAGCCATTTCTACATTTAAATAAGGCAGCTACAATGACGTCTTGTATCGTGAGCAAGGTTTGGACTAGCCGAAACGAGTGGATCGCGACCTTTGTAGATTAAATACTTCCAAACTACAACCCGAGTGCGGATTCCTTCCTTGTAAGAGTGAGAGGAGATTGAATATATACATATATATACCTCTCTTGCTTCTTTCTGCACCTCTCTTGCCTCTTTCTGCAATGCTTTTGCCTCTTTCTGCACTTCTCTTGCCTCTTTCTGCACCTATCTTGCCTCTTTCTGCACCTCTCTTGCCTCTTTCTGCACTTCTCTTGCCTCTTTCTGCACCTCTCTTCCCTCTTTCTGCACTTCTCTTGCTTCTTTCTGCAGCTCACTCTCTTCTTTCTGCATCTCTCTAGCCTCTTTCTGCACCTCGCTTGCCTCTTTCTGCACCTCTCTTCCCTCTTTCTGCAGCTCACTCTCATCTTTCTGCACCTCTCTTGCCTCTTTCTGCACCTCTTTTGCCTCGTTCTGCACTTCTCTTGCTTCTTTCCGCACCTTTCTTCCCATTTCTGCACCTCTCTTGCCTCTTTCTGCACCTTTCTTCCTCTTTCTGTACCTCTCTTGCCTCTTTCTGCTCTTCTCTTGCTTCTTTCTGCACCTCACTTGCCTCTTTCTGCGCCTCTCTTCCTCTTTCTGCTCCTCTCTTGCCTCTTGCTACACCTCTTACCTCTTTCTGCACCTCTCTTGCCTCTTTTTGCACGTCTCTTGCCTCTTTATGAACCTCTCTTGCCTCTTTCTGCAGCGCACTCTCTTCTTTCTGCACCTCTCTTGCCTCTTTCTGCACCTCCCTTCCCTCTTTCTGCAGCTCACTCCCTTCTATCAGTACCTCTCTTGCCTCTTTCTGCACCTCTCTTGCCTCTTTCTGCACCTCTCTTGCCTCTTTCTGCACAAGTCTTGCCTCTTTCTGCAGCTCACTCTCTTCTTTCTGCACCTCTCTTGCCTTTTTCTGCACCTCTCTTGCCTCTTTCTGCACCTTTCTTCTTCTTTCTGCACCTCTCTTGCCTCTTTCTGCACCTCTCTTGCCTCTTTCTGCACCTGTCTTCCTCTTTCTGTACCTCTCTTGCCTCTTTCTGCACCTCTCTTGCCTCCCTCTGCTCTTCACTTGCCTCTTTCTGTGCCTCTCTTCCTCTTTCTGCTCCTCTCTCGCTTCTTTCTACACCTCTTACCTCTTTCTGCACCTCTCGTTCCTCTTTCTGCACGTCTCTTGCCTCTTTCTGAACCTCTCTTGCCTCTTTCTGCAGCTCACTCTCTACTTTCTGCACCTCTCTTGCCTCTTTCTGCACCTCTCTTCCCTCTTTCTGCAGCTCACTCTCTTCTTCGCTCATCTAAGACGGACGGACCCGTGATGGCAGCAGATTGACGGCACCCGTGGGGCCCTACAGAGAGTTCAAGAGATACGACTGGGGCAACTGTGTTTCTACTTTCCAGTTTAATTCAGAACCTTGGATTCTCTTGGGCCATACCAAATTTGGACTACTCATTTTTCTGATCCTAAGAGGTGTTGTTTAACCCTCGTAATTTATGCCAAGTGCCATCCTTCCACTCTCTCGTCCTGGAGCCACTCGGCCCTCCCACACTATCCAACCATCCAGTTGTGGATGGTCTATGGTGCTGCTAATCAGTCCTGAGGAAGACCCCGACGTAAGGACTTAAGCAGCCTACTCCATAGTGGGGTCAAAATGTCGACTTTGTTTCCCTGTTTTGCCAGTTTGATCAACAGTGATTTTCAACTGTGATATTACGAACAATGGCCTGTTATTTAGTTTCTGTTAACTACGAGGCTGAGGAAAGCCGGTTTTAGTGTAAATATTGATATGATGGATGTATTGTCACTACCTTCCCTTCTCACTTTTCCCACCCTCACTTGATGCACACTACCTTTTCCCTTCTCCCCCTTTTACGCGGGGCACTTGCTATGTATATATTTGTCTTTTTTGGTGATATAAGAACATATGTCCAAAGTGATTAAACAACATTGGACAACAAACTTTGTTTTATTAGTGTGTTTTTGATAAGAGATCCTTGAATTTGTATGCTTCTTAAAATTTGCTTTACTGGGACCACCTTCCCTACTGTATCACTCTCTTCTATCAGCACCTCTCTTGCCTCTTTATGCACCTGTCTTGCCTCTTTCTGTACCTCTCTTGCCTCTTTCTGCACCTCTCTTGCCTCTTTCTGCAGCTCACTCTCTTCTTTCTGCACCTCTCTTGCCTCTTTCTGCACCTCTCTTGCCTCTTTCTGTACCTCTCTTGCCTCTTTCTGCACCTTTCTTCTTCTTTCTGCACCTCTCTTGCCTATTTCTGCACCTCTCTTGCCTCTTTCTGCTCTTCTCTTGCCTCTTTCTGCACCTCACTTGCCTCTTTCTGTACCTTTCTTCCTCTTTCTGTACCTCTCTTGCCTCTTTCTACACCTCTTACCTTTCTGCACTTCTCTTGCCTCTTTCTGCACTTCTCTTGCCTCTTTCTGCACCTATCTTGCCTCTTTCTGTACATCTCTTGCCTCTTTCTGCACTTCTCTTGCCTCTTTCTGCACCTCTCTTGCCTCTTTCTGCACTTCTCTTGCTTCTTTCTGCAGCTCACTCTCTTCTTTCTGCACCTCTCTTGCCTTTCTGCACCTCGCATGCCTCTTTCTGCACCTCTCTTCCCTCTTTCTGCAGCTCACTCTCATCTTTCTGCACCTCTCTTGCCTCTTTCTGCACCTCTCTTGCCTCCTTCTGCTCTTCTCTTGCCTCTTTCTGCACCTCACCTGCCTCTTTGTGCACCTTTCTTCTTCTTTCTGCACCTCTCTTGCCTCTTTCTACACCTCTTACCTCTTTCTGCACCCCTCTTGCCTCTTTCTGCACATCTCTTGCCTCTTTCTGAACCTCTCTTGCCTCTTTCTGCAGCTCACTCTCTTCTTTCTGCACCTCTCTTGCCTCTTTCTGCACTTCTCTTCCTTCTTTCTGCAGCTCACTCTCTTCTATCAGCACCTCTCTTGTCTCTTTATGCACCTCTCTTGCCTCTTTATGCACCTCTCTTGTCTCTTTCTGCACATCTCTTGCCTCTTTCTGCACCTCTCTTGCCTCTTTCTGCACCTCTCTTGCCTCTTTCTGCACCTCTCCTGCCTCTTTCTGAATCTCTCTTGCCTCTTTCTGCACCTCTCTTGCCTCTTTCTGCACCTCTCTTCCCTCTTTCTGCAGCTCACTCTCTTCTTTCTTCACCTCTCTTTCGTCTTTCTGCACCTCTCTTGCCTATTTCTGCCCCTCTCTTGCCTCTTTCTGCACCTCTCTTGCCTCTTTCTGCACTTCTCTTGCTTCTTTCTGCAGCTCACTCTTCTTTCTGCACCTCTCTTGCCTCTTTCTGTACTTCTCCTGCCTCTTTCTGCACCTCTCTTGCCTCTTTCTGCAGCTCACTGTCTTCTTTCTGCATCTCCTTTGCCTCTTTCTGCACCTCTCTTACCTCTTTCTGCACCTTTCTTCTTTCTGCACCTCTCTTGCCTCTTTCTGCACCTCTCTTGCCTCTTTCTGCTCTTCTCTTGCCTCTTTCTGCACCTCACTTGCCTCTATCTGCACCTCTCTTGCCTTTCTACTCAACTCTTGCCTCTTTCTGCACCTCTCTTGCCTCTCTCTGCACCTCTCTTGCTTCTTTCTACACCTCTCTTGCCTCTTTCTGCACCTCTTGCCTCTTTATGCACCTCTCTTGCCTTTTTCTGCACCTCTCTTGCTTCTTTCTACACCTCTCTTGCTTCTTTCAGCACTTCTCTTGCTTCTTTCTGCGCCTTTCTTCCTTTTTCTGCATTTCTCTTGCTATTGCCTCATTCTGCACCTTTCTTCCTCTTTCTGCACTTCTCTTGCTTCTTTCTGCACCTCTCTTGCCTCTTTCAGCACCTCACTCTCTTCTTTATGCACCTCTCTTGCTTCTTTCTGCACCTCTCTTGCTTATTTCTGCGCTTCTCTTGCTTCTTTCTGCACCTTTCTTCCTCTTTCTGCACCTCTCTTGCCTCTTTCTGCAGCTCACTCTCTTCTTTCTGCACCTCTCTTGCCTCTTTCTGCAACTCTCTTCCCTCATTCTGCAGTTCACTCTCTTCTATCTGTACCTCTCTTGCCTCTTTTACACCTCTCTTGCCTCTTTCTGCACCTCTCTTGCCTCTTTCTGCACATCTCTTGCCTCTTTCTGTACCTCTCTTGCATCTTTCTGCACCTCTCTTGCCTCTTTCTGCACCTCTCTTGCCTCTTTCTGCACCTCTCTTGCCTCCTTCTGCACCTCTGTTGCCTCTTTATGCATCTCCCTTGCCTCTGTCTGTACTTCTCTTGCTTCTTTCTGCGGCTCACTCTCTTCTTTCTGCACCTCTCTCTTCTTTCTGCACCTCTCTTGCCTCTTTCTCCACCTCTCTTCCCTCATTCTGCAGCTCACTCTCTTCTATCTGTACCTCTCTTGACTCTTTTGCACCTCTCTTGCCTTTCTGTACCTCTCTTGCCTCTTTCTGCACCTTTTTTCTTCTTTCTGCACCTCTCTTGCCTCTTTCTGCACCTCTCTTGCCTCTTTCTGCTCTTCTCTTGCCTCTTTTTGCACCTCACTTGCCTCTTTCTGCACCTTTCTTCCTCTTTCTGCACCTCTTTTGCCTCTTTCTACATCTCTTACCTCTTTCTGCACTGCTCTTGCCTCTTTCTGCACCTCTCTTGCCTCTTTCTGCACTTCTCTTGCCTCCTTCTGCTCTTCTCTTGCCTCTTTCTGCACCTCACCTGCCTCTTTCTGCACCTTTCTTCTTTCTGCACCGCTCTTGCCTCTTTCTACACCTCTTACCTCTTTCTGCACCCCTCTTGCCTCTTTCTGCACATCTCTTGCCTCTTTCTGAACCTCTCTTGCCTCTTTCTGCAGCTCACTCTCTTCTTTCTGCACCTCTCTTGCCTCTTTCTGCACTTCTCTTCCCTCTTTCTGCAGCTCACTCTCTTCTATCAGCACCTCTCTTGTTTCTTTATGCACCTCTCTTGCCTCTTTCTGCACCTCTCTTGTCTCTTTCTGCACATCTCTTGCCTCTTTCTGCACCTCTCTTGCCTCTTTCTGTACCTCTCTTGCCTCTTTCTGCACCTCTCTTGCATCTTTCTGCACCTCTCCTGCCTCTTTCTGAAACTCTCTTGCCTCTTTCTGCAGCTTACTCTCTTCTTTCTGCACCTCTCTTGCCTCTTTCTGCACCTCTCTTCCCTCTTTCTGCAGCTCACTCTCTTCTTTCTTCACCTCTCTTGCGTCTTTCTGCACCTCTCTTTCCTATTTCTGCCCCTCTCTTGCCTCCCTCTGCACCTCTCTTGCCTCTTTCTGCACTTCTCTTGCTTCTTTCTGCAGCTCACTCTTCTTTCTGCACCTCTCTTGCCTCTTTCTGTACTTCTCCTGCCTCTTTCTGCACCTCTCTTGCCTCTTTCTGCAGCTCACTCTCTTCTTTTTGCACCTCCTTTGCCTCTTTCTGCACCTCTCTTGCCTCTTTCTGCACCTTTCTTCTTTCTGCACCTCTCTTCCCTCTTTCTGCACCTCTCTTGCCTCTTTCTGCTCTTTTCTTGCCTCTTTCTGCACCTCACTTGCCTCTATCTGCACCTCTCTTGCCTTTCAACTCAACTCTTGCCTCTTTCTGCACCTCTCTTGCCTCTTTCTGCACTTCTCTTGCTTCTTTCTGCACCCCTCTTGCCTCTTTCTGTACCTCTCTTGCTTCTTTCTGCACCTCTCTTGCTTCTTTCTGCACTTCTCTTGCTTCTTTCTGTGCCTTTCTTCCTTTTTCTGCATTTCTCTTGCTATTGCCTCTTTCTGCACCTTTCTTCCTCTTTCTGCACTTCTCTTGCTTCTTTCTGCACCTCTCTTGCCTCTTTCAGCACCTCACTCTCTTCTTTATGCACCTCTCTTGATTCTTTCTGCACCTCTCTTGCTTCTTTCTGTGCTTCTCTTGTTTCTTTCTGCACCTTTCTTCCTCTTTCTGCACCTCTCTTGCCTTTTTCTGCAGCTCACTCTCTTCTTTCTGCACCTCTCTTGCCTCTTTCTGCAACTCTCTTCCCTCATTCTGCAGTTCACTCTCTTCTATCTGTACCTCTCTTGCCTCTTTTGCACCTCTCTTGCCTCCTCTTTCTGCACCTCTCTTGCCTCTTTCTGCACATCTCTTGCCTCTTTCTGCACCTCTCTTGCCTCTTTCTGCACCTCTCTTGCCTCTTTCTGCACCTCTCTTGCCTCCTTCTGCACCTCTGTTGCCTCTTTATGCACCTCCCTTGCCTCTGTCTGCATTTCTCTTGCTTCTTTCTGCGGCTCACTCTCTTCTTTCTGCACCTCTCTCTTCTTTCTGCACCTCTCTTGTCTCTTTCTCCACCTCTCTTCCCTCATTCTGCAGCTCACTCTCTTCTATCTGTACCTCTCTTGACTCTTTTGCACCTCTCTTGCCTTTCTGCACCTCTCTTGCCTCTTTCTGTACATCTCTTGCCTCTTTCTGCACCACTCTTTCCTCTTTCTGCACCTCTCTTCTTTATGCACCTCTCTTGCCTCTTTCTGCACCTCCGTTGCCTCTTTCTGCACCTCTCTTGCCTCTGTCTGCACTTCTCTTGCTTCTTTCTGCAGCTCACTCTCTTCTTTCTGCAACTCTCTTGCCTCTTTCTGCAGCTCACTCTCTTCTTTCTGCAACTCTCTTGCCTCTTTCTGCACCTCTCTTGCCTCTTTCTGCACCTTTCTTGCCTCTTTCTGCACATCTCTTGCCTCTTTCTGCACCACTCTTGCCTCTTTCTACACCTCTCTTGCATCTTTCTGCACCTCTCTTGCCTCTTTTTGCACCTCTCTTTTTTCTGCACCTCTCTTGCCTCTTTCTGCACCTCTGTTGCCTCTTTATGCACCTCTTTTGTCTCTGTCTGCACTTCTCTTGCTGCTTTCTGCAGCTCACTCTCTTCTTTCTGCACCTCTCTTGCCTCTTTCTGCACCTCTCTTGCCTCTTTCTGCAGCTCACTCTCTTCTTTCTGCACCTCTCTTGCCTCTTTCAGCACCTCTCTTCCCTCATTCTGCAGCTCACTCTCTTCTATCTGTACCTCTCTTGCCTCTTTTGCACCTCTCTTGCCTCTTTCGTCACCTCTCTTGCCTCTTTCTGCACATCTCTTGCCTCTTTCTGCACCACTCTTGCCTCTTTCTATACCTCTCTTGCATCTTTCTGCACCTCTCTTGCCTCTTTCTGCACCTCTCTTGCCTCTTTCTGCACCTCTCTTCTTTCTGCACCTCTCTTGCCGCTTTCTGCACCTCTGTTGCCTCTTTATGCACCTCTCTTGCCTCTGTCTGCACTTCTCTTGCTTCTTTCTGCAGCTCACTCTCTTCTTTCTGCACCTCTCTTGCCTCTTTCTGCACCTCTCTTCCCTCTTTCTGCAGCTCACTCTCTTCTTTTTGCACCTCTCTTGCCTCTTTCTTTACCTCTCTTGCCTCTTTCTGCACCTCTCATGCCTCTTTCTGCACTTCTCTTGGTTCTTTCTGCAGCTCACTCTCTTCTTTCTGTACCTCTCTTGCCTCTTTCTGTACCTCTCTTGCCTCTTTCTGCACCTTTCTGCAGCTCACTCTCGTCTTTCTGCACCTCTCCTGCCTCATTCTGCACCTTTCTTGCCTCTTTCTGAACATTTCTTCCTCTTTCTGCACCTCTCTTGCCTCTTGATGCACCTCTCTTGACTCTTTTTGCTCTTCTCTTGCCTCTTTCTTCAGCTCACTTGCTTCTTTCTGCACCTTTCTTCCTCTTTCTGTACCTCTCGACTCTTTCTACACCTTTTACCTCTTTCTGCACCTCTATTGCCTCTTTCTGCACCCCTTTTGCCTCTTTCTGCACCTCTCTTCCCTCTTTCTGCAGCTCACTCTCTTCTTTCTGCACCCCTCTTGCCTCTTTATGCACCTCTCTTGCTTCTTTCTGCACCTCTCTTGCCTCTTTCTGCACATCTCTTGCCTCTTTCTGCACCAGTCTCGTCTCTTTCTACACCTCTCTTGCCTCTTTCTGTACCTCTCTTGCCTCTTTCTGCACCTCTTTTGCCTCTTTCTTCACCTCTCTTGCCTCTATCTGCACCTCTCTTGTCTTTCTACTCCACTCTTGCCTCTTTCTGCACCTCTCTTGCCTCTTTCTGCACTTCTCTTGCCTCTTTCTGCACTTCTCTTACCTCTTTCTGCACCTGTCTTGCCTCTTTCTGCACCTCACTCTCTTCTTTCTGCACCTCTCTTGCTTCTTTCGTCACCTCTCTTGCTTCTTTCTGCGCTTCTCTTGCTTCTTTCTGCACCTTTCTTCCTTTTTCTGCATTTTTCTTGCCTCTTTCTGCACCTTTCTTCCTCTTTCTGGTCCTCTCTTGCCTCTTTCTGCACCTCTCTTGTCTCGTTCTGTACCTCTCTTGCCTCTTTCTGAACCTCACTTACCTCTTTCTGCACCTTTCTTCCTCTTTCTGTACCTCACTCTCTTCTTTTTGCAACTCTCTTGCTTCTTTCTGTGCCTCTCTTGCTTCTTTCCGCACTTCTCTTGCTTATTTCTGCACCTCTCTTGCCTCTTTCATCACTTCTCCTGCTTCTTTCTGCACCTTTCTTCCTCTTTTTGCACCTCTCTTGCTTTTTTCTGCACTTTTCTTGCCTGTTTCTGTATTTCTCTTGCTTCTTTCTTCACTTCTCTTGCTTCTTTTTGTGCCTCTCTTTCTCTTTCGGACACAAGCCTGCATCCAACTTAACAAACAAAGGGAAAAAAAGGGAGGAACATAAAACATATAGTGAGGGGTTCAGGCAAGAAAAAGTATGTTTGTTCAGAGCACAATTTTGGTAAAACAAACAGATTGGAAAGAGGACACCATTACACATTCAACATAATATTTTACAGAGTGTATATGGTGTACAAAGTGTCGACGGCGTTTCGATCCCTTAACTAAATAATGGGATCATCCTCAGGACATTACAAATGACATGCCTGTATACAGTAGCCGCAATGAGGGCTAGATGGATGTACGTCCTTAACGAGATGTATGACCAATGAGCTGGAGTCCAATCCAAATGTGGATGTGGTGATAGGGAGCAATTGGGCTCAAGGGGAAGACGCTGTAATTGCGAATGCACCGGGAATGTAGGAGAGTATCGCATGTGATACAATGCCAGGATCGGCATCTGTGTCTTTGCGAGCCGCGTCCGCGGTCCCAGAGCAAAATGTCGCTTGGAGCGGTTCAGGATCAGATGTGTTGCAGCATGTTCTTCCCTATCGCCACAACCACATTTGGATTGGACTCCAGCTCATTGGTCATACATCTCGTTAAGGACGTACATCCATCTAGCCCTCATTGCGGCTACTGTATACAGGCATGTCCTTTGTAATGTCCTGAGGATGATCCCATTATTTAGTTAAGGGATCGAAACGCCGTCGACACTTTGTACACCATATACACTCTGTAAAATATTATGTTGAATGTGTAATGGTGTCCTCTTTCCAATCTGCTTGTTTTACCAAAATTGTGCTCTGAACAAACATACTTTTTCTTGCCTGAACCCCTCACTATATGTTTTATGTTCCTCCCTTTTTTTCCCTTTGTTTGTTAAGTTGGATGCAGGCTTGTGTCCCACTTTATAATGTTTATGTATATTAATTGAAGAAATTACTTTGATTTCATATTAAATCCTGTCCGGCTGGACAGTAGAATATAGCACTAATTGAGTCTATATTTACTTCCTTACATTTTAATTGTCTAGGGACCATTGTCTTTAGAAACTGTTAACGTACCCTAGGTCCCTGACCGATAGTAATTGGGTTTCCTTGTTTCTCTCATAATCTCTTTCTGCACATGTCTTACCTATCCAGGAGTAGTTAGAAATTAGCATTTAAAAAACCTTAGAAATTCACTGAAAAAACCACAGGTTTCAGGGATGTTATAGTTAGAAATTAGCATTTAAAAATTCACTGAAAAAAATCACAGGTTTCAGGGACGTTATAAATAGAAATTAGCATTTAAAAAACCTTAGAAATTCTCTGAAAAAACCATAGGTTTCAGGGACGTTATAGTTAGAAATTAGCATTTAAAAAACCTTTGAAATTCACTGAAAAAACCATAGGTTTCAGGGACGTTATAGTTAGAAATTAGCATTTAAAAAACCTTTGAAATTCACTGAAAAAACCATAGGTTTCAGGGACGTTATAGTTAGAAATTATCATTTAAAAACCTTTGAAATTCACTGAAAAAAACCATAGGTTTCAGGGACGTTATAGTTAGAAATTAGCCTTTAAAAACCATAGAAATTTACTGAAAAAACCATAGATTTCAGGGACGTTATAGTTATTTGGACATTTCACTAGTACAAAACCAGAGAAATTCGCCCGTTATAGTTAGTTGAGCTAACTATAACTCGCGCCTCGCAATGCACTGCTGATGACGTCACATATTACATCATTCATGACATGGTCAGTGACATCACTGATGACATCACTGCTGACATCTCAAATGACATCACTGATGACATCATCCAGTGACTATGTGTTTCTGTAAAGTTTAAATATGTTATATATATATATATATATATATTATCTACTGGCGGTCGCCAGTAGATAGTTATAGTTAGGACCTATTTTCCATAGGAAATCCGCAACATTCTATTTGAAATAACTTTGGCGCCGGTTGACGAATCTTCGCGAAATTTTCCAACTTGTTGGGGCGCTCCGGTCCGCTCCTATCCTGAAAGTTTCGGGGTGATTCGGCAAGCGGGGGCCGAGAAAAAAGGGGGGTCCCAAAATGTGTTTTCCCCATGCAATTTTCCATAGGAACCTTTAGTCGCAGCTACAGCCCGAACTGCTGAACGGAATTACACCAAATTTGCCAAAAAGGTAGCCCTTGGTTCAGAGTCGTGCCTTTTGCTTAAATGGTGTAAATCCGTTCAGTAGTTCCTGAGAAATTTGAAAAAGAAAACACATATATATCTGGGCGGAGCCTAACCACACATGTCATCGTGAGATCTGATTGGCTGTCAGCACTTCATCCTGGAATTGCTGGCAGCCATCTTGGGACCAATATAAATGATAGTACCCCATTGAAATGCATTGTAGTGAATCGAAGATTTTGAGGGTTACCAAAAGGAGAACTATAAAGGGTGATAACAGACTTTAGTAACATTAGAATTCATTTGTTGATGGTACCATACTAATTTCAGGAATTGTGGTGTGTTCTAAGGTGATTTTACCCTGTGAAAAACCTTCTGCTGGGATATCATGAATCATGTTTGAGAGAACTATTTTCACATGCTTGTCCCATACAGTTTTGGAAGGTGCTCCAGAAGCTAAAATGAGAGCATATTTTTTGTAAATTCACATTATCTTTCTCAGTCATGTGAGAATGAAGTCTGACATTCTCAGTAAAACATGTACATCCAACAAGGGCAGAGACTGTCAGTTGATTCCTTTGTGTTCTACTGCAGCTTCCCAGAGTGTTCTAAAGAACAACTAGAGTGCTAACAGCCTTACTTATGACAAAAGTATGGCACACCTGAAGCCATCTTGATTGGAATAAACTGGTAACACTTAAAACATTTAATTTAAAAGGAACAAAATGAGGGGGTTCATTTTGCCATAGAAATTATGGTTAGTGCTATAGAAAGAAAAATTAGGACATGTTTCAAGTGTGATCTCAAATATCTTCCTGTTATATTTCAACAGTAGCAGCCTGTCAGTTGATGCCTTTGTGTTCTACTGCAGCTTCCCAGAGTGTTCTAAAGAACAACTAGAGCGCTAACAGTCTTACTTATGACAAAAGTATGGCACACCTGAAGCCATCTTGATTGAAATAAACTGGTAACACTTAAAACATTTAATTTAAAAAGGAACAAAATGAGGGGGTTCATTTTGCCATAGAAATGATGGTTAGTGCTGTAGAAAGAAAAATTAGGACATGTTTCAAGTGTGATCTCAAATATCTTCCTGTTATGTTTCAACAGGAGCAGCCTGTCAGTTGATGCCTTTGTGTTCTACTGCAGCTTCCCAGAGTGTCCTAAAGAACAACTAGAGCGCTAACAGTCTTACTTATGACAAAATTATGGCACACCTGAAGCCTTCTTGATTGGAATAAACTGGTAACTCTTAAAACATTTAATTTAAAAAGGAACAAAATGAGGGGGTTCATTTTGTCATAGAAATTATGGTTAGTGCTGTAGAAAGAAAAATTAGTGCTAAAACACTACCCCCAGCATGACACCCTACACTACCCAAACATAACTGCACTACCCTAAACCCTCAAACACTACTACCAGCACGACTCCCTACACTACCCAAACACCACTGCACTACCCTAAACCCTAAAACACTACCCCCAGCACGACTCCCTACACTACCCAAACACCACTGCACTACACTAAACCCTAAATATACCCCCAGCATGACCTCCCACACTACACAAACACCACTGCACTACCCTAAACCATAAAACACTACCCCCAGCACACCCCCTACACTACCCAAACACCACTGCACTACCCTAAACCTTAAAACACTAACCCCAGCATGACCCCCTACACTACCCAAACACCACTGCACTACCCTATACCCTAAAACATGACCCCCTACACTACACAAACACGACTGCACTACCCTAAACCCTAAAACACTACCCACAGCATGACCCCCTTCACTACACAAACACCACTGCACTGCCCTAAACCCTAAAACACTACCCCAGCACTACCCCCTACACTACCCAAACACCACTGCACTAACATAAACCCTAAAACACTACCCCCAGCACAACCCCTACACTACACAAACACCACTGCACTACCCTAAACCCTAAAACACTACCCCCAGCACGACTCCCTACACTACCCAAACACCACTGCACTACCCTAAACCCTAAATCTACCCCCAGCACGACCCCTACACTACCCAAACACCACTGCACTACCCTAAACCATAAAACACTACCCCCAGCATGACCTCCTACACTACACAAACACCACTGCACTACCCTAAACCCTAAAACACTACCACCAGCATGACCCCTACACTACTCAAACATCACTGCACTACCCTAAAACACTACCCCAGCACGACCCCCTACACTACCCATACACCACTGCACTACCCTAAACCCTAAAACACTACCACCAGCACGACCCCCTACACTACTGCACTACCCTAAAACACTACCCCCAGCACGACCCCCTACACTACCCAAACACCACTGCACTACCCTAAACCCTAAAAACCTACCCCCAGCACGACCCCCTACACCACCCAAACACCACTGCACTACCCTAAACCCTAGAAAAGAAACCCCCACCCCATGCCTAATCCCCCTTACCTCTCACTCCTCATGGTTCCTCTCTCCTCGTGGTTCCTGCTTCACGTCATCTCTGAGGGCGGTGCACGTCGTTGTGAGGAAACGGAACAGCCTCTGCTTCCTTACAACGACTTGGATCGTCTACATGTTTTTAGAACGCATGGTCATTTACCATACATACCTTTACAACAAAATTCATTGTAAAGGCATGCATGGTAAATGACCATGCGTTCTAAAAATGCGTAGTAATGACTTCGTGATGTACAACGCATGCGTGGTAATGCATGCATTGTAATGGTATCGCAAAGTAAAAAAGTCATTGTAACGGCTGTTTACCGATCGAAGCTGGCCCCTGTTCTTCAGTGAGACGTTTATTTGATTAATTAGGAGGAAGGAATGTGGTTTTTTTACCGAAAAGTGCATTCCCGGCTGTTGTATTGTGAAAGTGTCCGCGTGGCCTGGTTTCACTTCCGGTGAGAGAGTGGAAGAGTCTGTTTGGATCTAAAGGAGTTCTGTTGTTGGACGGGGCCGGCGCGACATGTCATCAGAAAACATAGCTAATGGAAAGCGTCCTCCTGAAGTGTGGAGCAGTGCCATGAGAGGTCAACGAGTGTGCGTCCCACCGCAGTATGACCGTACCGCGTGACCCATGTGCCGCCTCCAGGGTACGGGAGGCAGAAGCGGCATCGCAGGTCCTCTTGAAGACCGTTGTAGTACTAATTCTACATTTTGGTACTAGGGCATTTTAACTTCGTTGTTCCTGCCAGATACAAAGAGAAGATCCTGTGTTATTCAGTGCCCTCGTTACCTTTTTTGTGGGTTGTGGTGCTTGTCACTTCGCTGCCCCGCCGGTGCACACGACTGGGCACCCCACCTCGTGTGCCATCTGCAGGGCCTCTGCCCTCGGATCACTGGTTTCGGTTTCTGGAGTGGCAACATAAACAGTTACTCCCAAAGGACTAGCCTGAACACTTAGGTGAATATCCCCTGCACCAGCATTCCACGGAAATTCTTTCCTAGCTCTCCCACGTCAACGAGCACGGCTCCGCTCGCAACACCGTATGACGTCATCGGAGCCATAAGAGGACCTCGTCGGCGTGCTGACGTCAGTTCCACCCATTTTTTCCGTGCCACCAAGGCAAACAGGGGACCGAGACATTTTCACATGTATACATAGTATAATAAATATATATATATTCACTGAAAAAACCATAGGTTTCAGGCACGTTATAGTTAGAAATTAGCATTTAAAAAACCTTAGAAATTCACTGAAAAACCATAGGTTTCAGGCACGTTATAGTTAGAAATTAGCATTTAAAAAACCTTAGAAATTCACTGAAAAACCATAGGTTTCAGGGGCGTTATAGTTAGTTCAGCTAACTATAACTCGCGCGCCCGCAATGCACTGCTGATGACGTCACATATTACATCACTCATGACCTGGTCAGTGACATCACTCATGACATCACTGATGACATCTCAAATGACATCACTGATGACATCACTGATGACATCATCCAGTGAATGTGTGTTTTTCTGAAAATTAAATATGTTTTATATATGTATATCTCAAGGTCGATGGAAGAATAAATGGGTATATAAGTGTCTAAATGGATGATTTGTTTTTGTAAAATTAATTGTATAACTGACTAAGTGTATCTTAGTGAATACATGGGTTAGTGAGTAATGTTTAAATATGAAAATATCTGTATCAGTCTCTCACTTTGTGTATAAGTGGCTGCATGGGTTGGTGAGTAGCTACATGAGTGTCTATATGGGTTATTAGTTGGTTTTTTGAGTATCAGTATGAGTGTCTGAGTGTCTCTATGGTTCGGTGGGGGGTATTACTTAGTGCATAGATGCATGAATGAGTGACTCACTGTTTGTATGTGTTGAACCCAGCATGTGTGCAGGACTGTATAGGTGGATGAGTATGTGTATGGGTGTGTTAGTGAGTGAATGACTGTCTCAATAGTGTCTTTATGAGTAACTACATATGTTTTAAACTAGTATATGTGAGTATTGGTGTATATAAGTGAGTATATGTGAGAGTGAGAGATTGGAAGAGTTCCTGTACAAATAAGTAGGTGTTTCTATAAGTGATTGTTTAAGAGAGTAAGTATGTGTAAGTTTCTGTAGAAGTAATTGTGGTAGTGTGTGTATAACTGTATATGCAAGTAAATGGATGTTTGATACTTTGTTTGCATGTGTGACTATGTGTGTGAGTAACTCTATGGATGAGTGGCGGTGTGTAACAGGATGTATAGGTGTATGAGTACATATGATGAGTGAGTACATGTATGAGTGACTGTATAGGGACTGTTGGTGAATGAGTGGATGTGTGTGTAGATCTTGGAATTACTGAATAGGTGTGTTGTAATTAGTATCGGTATGTCCATTGTTTTGAAAATGGTAGTTTGTATTTTTGAGTGTGTGTATCAAAGTTTATATTAGGGTGAGAGGAGGTCTGCCACTCTATCACAAGGATGATGTCATCAGTGATGTCATTTGAGATGTCACCAGTGATGTCATCACTGATGTCACTGACCATGTCATGAATGATGTAATATGTGACTTCATCAGCAGTGCATTGCAGGGGTGCGAGTTATAGTTAGCTCAACTAACTATAACGGGCGAATTTCTCTGGTTTTGTACTAGTGAAATGTCCAACTAACTATAACGTCCCTTTTTCAGTGAATATATATATATATATTTACATATATATATATATCTTCAAGGTACATAGATGTGGAGTTAAGAATAGTAAATCTTTACTTACCGATTTGCACTTAGCTTCACAATATTTTGGTCCTGGATATTTTTTAAACTATATTATGTCCACACAATATTTCGGTTTCCGATATTATGTCAGTGATCCATAAAAAAACCTCGGAGGCTAAAAAACAGATTTTGATTGTGAAGCTGTTTGCCCATCTCCAGAAAAGAATGGAGGTGGGACGTGAAAGAAGAGGTGTTGATTCTGCCCAAGTCCTTCCATACTTTCATTCGGGGTCAAACTGCCTATAGAGCAATCAGGCAGTGCCTGATGGGCTGGTCTGACATTTCAGTGTGTGGGCTGTTTTTTGGGGTGTTTTGGGGCCTATTTTATGGTCTGCTGGGCTGGTTTTTGTTGTTGATTTACCTGATATTAAATCAAACGTTGCTGCAGCAAGCTCAAATCCATGCAGTATTCCATATCTTGCAAAAAATTATATATAGTGACTGTACAAGTTCTAACCTGCCCCAGTTTGCAAACATGGGCCACTTTTTTAGGTATCTAATTAATTAATGGGGGCACTTTTATTTTGGTGCCCGAACCTATTTTCTGACCCAGTCCAACCCTGCTTCCATTATCACATCCAAAATTATTTGAAGAAGGGACGAGCCAGACTAGGAATGCTGCTATAACTAGAGTAGAGTTCCTGTGGAAGTGACAGCAGCTTTGAAAGATGTGCAGCCAGTTTTCTCTGATGTTATGGACAATATAGATTTAGACCTGCATAATTTTAGCTTCAACCTTACACATCACAAAAACGCTCTTTTTACATATACTCGACAACATACACTGTGTGCCTAACTTTATTAATGTGAAGTGAAGCATTTAAATGTACTACTGAAGTGCATTCACTGTAGAAAACTAGAGATACATGAATTAGCTTAATAATGAAGACATGTAGTTCGCATTTATATTTACACTTATGTCTCGAATTATATTGCATTTATTTGAAGCAGATTGCATATGTAATCAGGAAAGCATGTATTCATGTTGCAGTTATTTTTTAAGTTATATGTGCATATATAATCATGTATTTGAAGTGCACATTGAAATGCTTGAATAAGTTAGCTTACCTAAAGACCTTAATTTTTAAATGCATTTTGCCTGCTCTACGTGTTTTTCCTTCGCAGGTACGTTCTCATGATTTAATAGTTAGGGAAAGGAGTATTATTATATC
The DNA here is from genome assembly GCA_963921515.1 of Calotriton arnoldi. Classification (NCBI taxonomy): domain Eukaryota; kingdom Metazoa; phylum Chordata; class Amphibia; order Caudata; family Salamandridae; genus Calotriton; species Calotriton arnoldi. The sequence continues at coordinate 1,648,778 of CAWUFW010003770.1, read as the reverse complement.
ATTGATAGTAAGGACTGAGAGAGGAAATCTTTGTAGGAATGTAAAGAGCTAACAAGCTGAAAAAGCCTCCTATTCACCACGTATCAGGAACAGAGGGCTACCCAAGGTTATCGTGGCTGTCCAAATTCTGTGGGATGGGAAAGTCTAGCGACGTTACAGTTGTACAATGTGAACTTTAACACCATTGGTCCCTGGAGGGGTGTCGAGAGATATGACTGATGTTGGAGTATCTGTGTGTTTAATTAATGTATGTACTGTTAGAGGAGATCCCTTTGGATTTCAAGAGGTGCAAACCTCATTGCGTCCTTTCTTCTTGCAAATGCACTGCTTTATGCTAAACACTTGTTCCCATTAGAAGATTTCTACTGAAAGCTTCACTATGCTGACATCTTCCCATTTTCCCGAATTATTTGAGACATTTCCTTATGACCCGATTACAATTTAGATTTAGAAATCCATTCATGTTTAGGAAGGAGGAGTGGAGTTTATTAAAGGAACACCAATTCCTAATTCTTGGTATTTGTACTGTTCTGACTGCATTTATTGTATGCTATTGAGTTGGAATTTGCTTCAATGCCTTAATTTACATGTCATAATCCTTCACTTTTACATTTTCTTGATTTTTGCATTTACTGGAATGATGATTAACTTTTAATAAACCCACTTAACTTTAGTTACTGATGCCTGGTCCTTATTGTGTGGCCAAATGGCCTACACAAACTTTAATTTGTTTTATTGAATGTGGACTCCCCTTTGCCTCTCAGTCAACCAAAAAAGATTCATCAAGTGAGAAATGGTAGCCACTTTCCAGCGCGCTCCCAGATGGTAGCATATCGGATGGCTGTTTACTGAAGGAAAGGGAGTTAGTGTGTTGTATTCTAGATGTGTCCAAACCCAGCCCAAGTCCATAAAGCCCATGTCTTGCATCGGAGTATCAGTGGAGTTCCAGCAGTTCAAAAGACACTTGTAACAGCGCAGGAGTGAGTATCAATAGTGTTGGGCGTTGCAGTTGCTAATGTTTATATTGTGGTGTTTTGCGTAGATTGTGTGCTGTGCTGAGGTGATGTTTTAAGTGTAGTATGTGTGTGGCGCTTAATTTAAAGAAGTTGAAGTTGTTTTCGGGCCCAACATAGCATAGAATCTTGGAATAGTAATGAGTTAATGGTGTAGAAAACACTGTGTTGTAATTGTCTGCTAAGTTTTGTGGTGCTAGTCGTGAGAAGTGAACTGCACAATTGAGATAGGGACATATACTTTGTTCGAGAGTAAGGCATGGTTAGTGTAGTGGATCCTGTTGTGCAAGGGAGAAGCTGCACTGATCCGACTGACTCAAGATGGTCGAGGTTTCCCGTGAGTGTGTGTCTGATAGATCGGAGTGTGTCACTTCGAACCGTTTCTTGTGTGATTGAATACTTTGATTTCTTAAGTGGAGCAGACAAAGTTATTTGTTGAAATCTCTTGCGCTGTTTTGCGTGCTTAGTGCTGAGAGAAGAATGTCTTTATAAAAATTGTAAAGGAGGGTGACCTGCTGTGAGAAGTGAGAACTACGTCACAGTGTGACACGCTGAGATTGGTCAGTTGTTGTTGAACCGCGCTGTTATTGGATGACTATGTCATTGAGTGCCACACTGTTATTGGTTGTTGATGCTGAACGAGAATTGTGGGTAGGAAATTATTTTCTGATTTGAAATGAAAAACCTGTTGCGATTGTCAATACTATTATTGAAAAATGAAAGTCTTTAAGACTATATGAGTTTTGATTAGGGTAGATGTGAAACTATCTGTTCGACAGGGAGAAGAGGCCCCACCTGAAGATACGCCACATCATTACATGACTATAAATGTGGGCCTTCACAAATGAATTTGCATAAATCAATGGCATAAGATCACTGAGAAAGAAGGTGCAGTGAAGTTTCCACGCTATGGTACACTTAATTTAAGAATAAAAGAGAATTTGAGAATACTGTATGAAATGCAGCTGCCTTCTAGACCCGCACAGTACGAAGCACTTAACGCTTCGGAGCATGCAGCTCACGTTAGGCAAAGAGAAAGGTCTCAGGAAAGAGCCCGAAAGCAGTGCGTCCTTGTGCTGGTGCTTAGTGGGATTGCTTATCAGGGCAAAACTGGCCCTAGATTGCTTGTATTCAGGTTCAGGGAGGACCTGACTTGGCTGTTTGGGCTGGAAGGGTCCCATTGGAGAAGGATCAAGTCTGATTTGCATATAGTTAGGTCCAAACTGAGGTGACATGGTGGATGAAAAACAATGGACTGGGATGCAGCCTCAGTGATTGCCAGTGGCTGAGATTAATTCAAGCATTCCATCCATCTCCTTGTGTTTGTTGCAGTTGACACACTTAGTGCGACGGGTATGCCCAGACATCAGTCCTGTACTCACTACGCTACTGTAATCAAGCTACACCTGGCTGTTGGGCCTTTATCAGGGTGAAACTGGACCTTGATTGCTTGTATTCTGGTTCAGGGAGGAGCTGGATTGGCATTTCAGGCTAGACTGTTCCCACTGGAACAGGGTTAATACTAATTTGCATATAACTGGGTCCAAACTGAGGTGGCATGGTGGGCAAAAACGATGGATTGGGATACGGCCCATGCGATTGCCAGTAGCTAATATTAATTCAAGCCTTCCATCCATCAAATTGTTGTTGTTGCAGTTGATGTCCTAAGTGTGATGGGTATGCCCGGACATGGGTCTCATGCTGACTGTGCCACTGGACTCAAGCTATATCTGGCTGATGAGCCACTATCAGGGCAAAACCGGTCCCAGATTGCTTGTATTCTGGTCCAGGAAGGACCTGGCCTGGCAGCTTGTGCTGAACTGTTTTGATTGCAGCAGGGTCAAAACTAATTTGCATATGGTTGCGTCCAAACTGAGGTGGCACAGTAGGTGAAAAATGGTGGACTGAGATGCAGCCTGAACAATTGCCAATGACCAAGATTAAATCAAGCATTCTATGCATCACCTTACTGCTGTTGCAGTTGACGCCCTTAGTGCGACTGGTATGCACAAACGTGGGTCTGTGGCTCACTGTGCCACTGGAATCAAGCTATAACTGGATGATGAGCCCTTATTAGGTGGACACCGGTCCTAGGTTACTTGTATTCCGGTTCAGGGAGGACCTGACTTGGCAATTCGGGCTGGACTGTTCTCACTGGAGCATGGTGAAGACAGATTTGCAAATGGCTAGGTCCACACTGCAGTGGCACGTGTGACCGAATGTCTGTGGGTGAGATTAATTCAATCATTCCTTCCATCACCTTGTTGATGTTGCAGTTGATGCACCAGGTGCGACAGGTAGTGCCAGACATGGTTCCTTGCTCACTGTACCACTGGAATCAAGCTATACCTGGCTGAGGAGCCCTTATCAGGGCAAAACTGGTCCTAGGCTGCTTGTATTCTGGTTCAGAGAGGACCTGGCTTGGTAGTTTGGGCTGGCTGTTCCCATTGGAGCAAGGTCAAGACTGATTTGCTTATGGTTGGGTTCAAACTGAGAAGGCATGGTAGGCGAAAAATGATGAATTGGGATGCGGCCCGAGCAATTGCCAGTGGCTGAGATTAATTGAAATGAAATGAAATGAAAAAAACATTTATATAGCGCAATAGCTACCCTGAGGCATCCCAGCGCTGTGGACGAAACGCAGACAGAAGGAGGACTCAGTGGTTATTGAAAAGAAATGTTTTTAGGAGTTTGCGGAAGGACAGGAGATTGGGTTCCGTCCGCATACGGAGGGGGAGTGCATTCCAGATCTTGGCGGAGTTATAGGAAAAGGATCGTCCGCCGCATCTGGCTCTCTTTATAGTGGGCAGTAGGGCAAGGGAGGAGAAGGTTGATCGGAGATGCCTATTTGGTTGGTAGGGTGTTAGCAAGCATTCTATCCATCAACCTTGTTGTTGCATTTGACGCCCTAAGTGTGATAGGTATGCCCAGACGTGGGACCCGTGGTCACTGTGCCACTGGAATAAAGCTATTCCTTGCTGATGAGCCCTTATCAGGGCAAACCTTCTCCTAGGTTGCTTTTATTCTGGTTCAGGGAGGACCTGGCTTGGCAGTTCGGCTAGACTGTTCCCATTGCAGGGTCGACTAATTTGCATAAGGCTGGATCCAAACTGAAGTGGCATGGTGGGCGAAAAATGATGAACTGAGATGTGGCCTTTGTGATTGCCATTGGCTGAGATTAATTCAAGCATTCCATTCATCACCTTGTTGTTGGTGTGATGGGTAGGCCCAGATGTTTGCCCCGTTCTCACTGTGCTACTGGAATCAAGCTATAACTTGCTAATAAACCCTTATCAGGACAAAACGGGTTCTAGGTTGCTTGTATTTTGGTTCAGGGATGACCTGGCGTGGTAATTAGAGCCGGACTGTACCCACTGGAACAGGGTCAAGACTGATTTCCAAATGGCTGGGTCCTAACTGACATGGCATGGTGTGCGAAAAATGATGGATTGGGATTCAGCCCAAGCAATTGCCAGTGGCTGAGATTAATTCAAGCATTCCATCCATCACCTTGCTGTTGTTGCAGTTGACAATCGTGTTGGGCGCAAAACATTTAAATAGCTTATAAATGAACAATACAAAAAAATCAAAATATTTTTCAATAGTTGGAAAAACTTTTTTGTAATTCTGAAGAGATGGAAACAAATATTTTAATAGGATCAGAATAAATCAGAATATTTTACTTAGTGATGTGCAAATGACAAATATTTGCTGAAACCCAATTCCCAAACATTATAGTGGGTACAGTCTGGCTCTTATTGTCATGCTGGGTCTGGTGGCTGGTGACTAATGCGTCCACTGCAGGGGCCTGTGTTTGACCTCATGGTCACAGGTTCAAATCCGGCAAGTCCACACAGCCTTTCTTTCAGCTGAGGTCAATAAAATGAGTACCATTTAGTTGGGTAACAATAAACATCTGTTATTCAGAGCCGAGATACCCAAGGGTGAATGTGCGCTTTACAAATACTTATGTTACTGAATATAGTTTTATCAATGAAACTGTATGTGAGTGGGATCATACTTTTTTTTAAAGTGAGTTTTTAAATATGAAACTGAGAAACATTCCTGCCCTTGCCCTGATGCCAATGATATCAGTGAACTAAGAGGCAAGGTAAATACCATTCAGTCTCTACTGCTATTCGGAAGCTGCACTGGCTCCCGGCTGCCAAACAAATTGCATTTAAGGCCTTATGCATTGTTAATAAGGCACTTCACAACTCAGGCCCTGAGGGAGTTAAGCATCTCTTTCAATTGTATGTTCTGACTAGACAGTAGCATTCTGCTGGTAAAAACCTGTTGGTTATTCCTAGGTTTCGGAGGGCAAGATGGAGAGGGAGAGCCTTTGCTGTGGCGGCATCTAAGCTTTGGAATACTCTTCCTCAATTCATCTCTTGCCTGGAAGCCCATTTTCCTTCCCGTAAGTCCTTGAAGACCTGGCTTTTTGCCTCGTAATGTCTTTTTAGTATAGGGATGATGCTCTCGCCCCCTAGTAGACTAACAAAGCGTCTTGACGCCCTCTGGCATTTGTTTGCACTTTATAAGTTGCCAAATCAATCAATCAATCAAGTATGGGGTCGTCTGTATCCTATATGTGAGCTAGATTTTTATTATAAATGAAGCAAAGGTTTAGTACACTAAATCAAACAAGAGTTTTTTTGTACTCTAGACATGCTAAACTTACATATCTCGTATCTGATAATGAAGATAAAGGCGACTCAGTGAAATAAAATATTTGCCTAGCAACACACAATTTGAGGCAAGTTTATGGGTCAAGCGAATTAAGGTTAGGTTGAGTAGATTATTCAAGTCACTAGACCTGCAGGTCTGGTAACATTTTTCCGATTTTTTTAGGCCTGTTGAATCTTGGATCCAGTAGTCAATACTGTACCACCATCAAGTATTTTCCTAATAGTGGTAGATTGCAGTGATGCAAATTGTAATAAACTGTATGGCTCCACTGAGAAATTATTAACACAGGCAGGACTAGTGTTTACATTTGTGTGTGCCGTCTAGCCACAGTCAAAAGGAGGGCATAGGAGACTTCAGTCATGCTGTCATTCTTACGCATGCTCCTGGTAGTGATGGAGCAATATTGGCAGGACAAAAACGAGAGAAAGGGAGGTACAAAACAAGCGGGAAATAGAGACAAAGTGCTAAGATCTCATGCCAGAAATAGGGAATAAAGTGGCATGATCGTAGGGCCAAAGATAAACAGTGACAAGAAGAGAGAAAAGAGGAAAGAATGAAAGGAAAATAGAGTGACCGTGCATTAGAATATAACAAAGATCAAGAACCTATCCGTGTGTTATACACTTTTTGAAATGGACAGCTGGATTGTTATAACGGTGCGTGTTGTAGAACACCTTAGAGGTGTAACACGAGAGCCCTGTACATATGTAAGTTCACTGTGCAGGTCAAGTCAGTGAATACGTCATTACTAGGATCACAGTTCATAATGCAGATCAGAAAAGAGGTACATTGATTAGGGAAGGCCTGTGGTCTGGAGTGCCAGAACTCAATTTCCTACACAACGTTGTTAAAGTATCTTAAACATGACCCATCACACCATTAGTCAACAGTACTGTGACCCCCATAACACTCTAATAAATCAATGATCAATACAGCTTAAACACAGAAGGCACAGCTACTTTGTATCGAGATGCGCACAAAGTCACTTCTTTCAGTGAAAGGCTGGAGCCCATGCTGTACCTTCACAGAGACCTTACCTGCTAAATGTTAAAGTTGCTAGAGGGAAAGTCAGGCAAAAATGTTTATCAGGGTGAACATAAAAAGCACACTTTCTATTCAGCCTTTATTCCCAAGCCACCCCTCATCATTCTGGTGTCTCTCACTCAGTTTCTCTTATCTATGCCTAGATATTTCTCTCGGTTCACTTCCTCCACTCTCATGTCTCAATTTTCCTCATCTCAAAAGGAATCAGCAAAAGGAAAAGGCTAGAAGGGGACAGTTTTTTCGTACTGAGTCGCCTTACATGGAACACCCTCCCCTTGGACTAAAGATCAGCATCCAACTATGGGAAATTCAGGAAACTTTTAAAAACGTGGTTGATCCAACAATCCATATGCCTAAACCGGATGATCGATGCTTCCATCTGCTATCAGCGCCAAGAGGCCTTATGGTGAACATAACATCTCGTTTGCTGCTCTCTTCCGATTATTTCACATGCATCTCTTTCCCCTCTAATCTTATCCTCCACACCACAATCGGCCTTACATCTCCCTGCTGACCTACTCCTACCCCGTGTTATCTTACACCTGCTCATCCAGCTAGTATTACTTGCACTAAAATGTGCCCCTCGCCTGTCGTCTGTCCCACGCACCATGCTGTCTTTCTCACACAACCTCTCTTGAACTATTTTCTATCATTCAACCAACCTCCTTCACTTTCTTACATCATCTCCTTTCACACCATTCTCATTCCTCCCCTTGTCCTCTTAAACTTTTTTTCACATCGCAGCTCTTCCCAGTGGCGGCTCCTCCGCAATGGCACAGGAGAGTCGCCCCACTGACTGGCTCAGAGTCAGTAAATGAAAAATAAAACGATGTCATTGTTTTATTTTTCATTTTCCGGCTCTGAGCCAGCTTACGAAGGGAGGGGCGGGGCATGGGGAGAAGGAGTGCTATGTGTACCTCTTAAGTGTGCATATGTGTTTGGCCAGCCGTCCCCGGCCGTCCAAAACACACGTGCTTACTTAGGTTTCTCCAGCCCAGCTGCATTGAGCAGCCAGGCTGGAGAAACCCCACAGACTCCCTGGTCTGAGCAGGGTGTCTTTCCTGCCCGCTCACACCAATCGCTCCACTGCTGTCCCATGTGAGCAGCGCAGGGATTACAGGGAGTCCTGACGTGGCCCCAGTGCTTGCTGGGACCAGGAAGGACTATGCCGAGTGCGACACGGGAGGCGGGAGGCAGCGCAAGGTAAGTTTTTCTTTTTAATTTATTTATTATTTAAATTTAATTTATTTTTTATCATCCACCCGTGCACTCCCCTGCGCCCCCTCCACCTGCCCCACCACCTCTTTATTGTGGCGGCCGCGACTGTCTCTTCCTGACACCATTCTGTTGCCTCACTTTTCCATGCTCCAATTCGCACGCATCTTTTCTTCCTCAGTCTTATCTTACCATCCTCATACCATTCACACAACTTGCTTTTACACATCTTTTATTCTCACCTTATTCTTACAGCTTTCTTTAAAATTACTGTCTCCAAACCATTCCTCTTACCATCTAGCTGTCTTACAATTCCCTCCTCATACTCACCTAACTAAGGGGCTGATTACGATGGCGGAAGGATCGGCACCGCCAGCCCGGCGGTGGCGATCCTTCCGTCAATTGACAGCAGTTTTCCCACCGCCAAATTACGATGGCGGTGGGAATTACTTCCGGACCGCAGCGGTCGCAAAGACCGTCCGCCACGGAACCGCCACAGCGGTCAGCATGCTTAAAATGGTGGCGGAGCCTAGCAGGCTCCGTCCGCCGAATTACGATGCCAGCCTTTCCGTGGCGGGTAAACTGCCATTGAAAGTCTGGCGGGGATTGGTTTCGGGGGCCTGTTGCGGGCCCCCCTTGTGTTGGGGGGAGGTGTTTGTGCACTGGGGGGTACCCATGGTGCCCCCCTACATTTCAGTGCAATAAGTGGCAGGCACCGTGTGGTGCCTGCCACGTAGTGCAGTGAAATGCACATCATGCATTTGCAACATTGCGGCGGGTGCTGCTGTCAGCAGCAACCACCGCAATGTTAAAATGCAAGATGCGTCTGCCACGGTGGCGGTCGCATCATAATTTGGTGTGCGGAACTGCCGCATGTATTGCGGATGGTCCCGGTTACCACCACGATGGCGGACGGACTCCAGTCCGTCCGCCATCGTAATCAGCCCCTAAATCTCTCCTCTTGCACACCTTGGCCTCTTGCAAATCCTGCTTTCTCTCATAAACTGCGTTCGCACGTACTCTTCCACCCTAATCTCTCATAGGTTTTTACTTCACTCAGACCGTGCCTTCTATTTTTCACCTCCCTTCTTCTTTTTACTCTTCTTCTATTTCTCACACCCACTTTCACTCGTTCAGATTCAGATACACACAAGCAAATGATGGGTGTGTTTATTATGCTAACAGTAATAGTGTAAGTGTTGAAACTGGCACTGATAATATCAATGTGCACGCTGTGCTGATGATATCTCTGGCGCATATCTTATGCAAGACTATAGACCAGGGGTCTTCAAACTGTGGGGCGCGACCCCCAGGGGGGCCATGGAGCGATGCAAAGGGGGTCGCGCCTTCCCAGTCACACTTCTGCCGAGGCCCAAGGGCTTTTACATGCCTTTGTAAACTGGTTACAGAGGCTTAGTTTTTTTCCTGGTTCCAGTACCCCCTGGGCCCCCACTCTGCCTATTCCTTACATTTGTATTTAACATTTACTGCTGCAGTGTGAGAATGCATTTCATGAAAAGGAATATAAAGTAGGGTTGCCAAAAGAAAAATGCCTGCCGTGTTTTGTTTAAAGAGCCTGCAAAGACCTCCTCTTGACACTAAATAGACTTATAAATAAAAAAGTATGTATGCATTGGTTATGTGACTTTTCTGTCTTTGTTCTCTTTAATTATCAGTCATGGATCATTGAGGCAGCTCTAGAACACAATTAAAAGTGCTTTCTATTTATATTTGCTGTTCGAAGTATGCACAGATAAGTGCTTAAAATACAGCTTTAGGTGACTGCTTATTTTTGTACCGACTGGGCCATCAAAATAATCTGCTGGCAACCCTAACCATAGGACTGGAAGTTTGTTGCAGGATCAGCACATTATTTATTTCCTCGATCCCCGATTAATGCCATAATAGCAATAGTTTAACTTAGATCTTAAACCCTACGCCACCGTCAATAACATGCTGAGTTACTTCAAGTGTCTGGGAATGCACTCTGCATTCAGACAACTCACTCGTCATTCTCGCCCTTCACTTTCACGCTCACCCTGCATTCACAGCGATCACAATGCACTCACACCATTCACCCGCTCACCCTGCACTCACAGTGATCACTTTGCACTCACAATGCACTTGCGCTGTTCATCCTATACCTCACCCTGCAGTCACACGAGTACACTACTCATCCTGCACTCATGTGACACTTCACTCACCTGTCCCCCTCACTGCTCAATATGCAACTCACTCAAACAAGCCCATCAGTAATCATACACTCATTCGTCCCATTCTGAACTTGCATCCGCACCTAAATTCATAAGCCACCTCACTCACCCTGCAGTCACTCCTCTTACCCTACTCTCACACTGTTGCATCGCTCACCGTGCACTCACATGGGCACTCTTGTCACCCACACAGTGCAGAGGGTTAACGTTCCTGCTACAAAGAATATGTACCATGCAGATCACAGAAATGAGTGTGAGTAGCGCTATAAAAAAATGAAATGTTTGTCAGAAAGGTGCTATAGAGAGATGAGGTGAATTATTGGTGAGTGGCAGTGAAGGAATTCATGGAGAAGGAGGAAACGGGGGTGGGGCACCAAAAAAGACTGTTGCACCGTGTGCGACCAGTGTTAGGACCAGCCCTGGCTGGGAGTGTTAAAGGTGAAGTGAGAGGTTGAATGGGGAGAGTTCAGAAGTTGTAAAAGGGGTGAAAGAAAATGGCCTGCAAAGTGAGAGAGGGATCCGGGGTTAGGAGAGGACAGAGGGATGGAAGGGAGGGGGTGAGAGGAAAGCTGCATGGGTAAACTGCTTAACTCTGCACAAAACCGCCAGGGTTTTAAGGGACCCCTGCTTCTCCCGGCCAGGGCCAAGTGAGCTTCTAATGTGGCAGCACGTATTCCTGCGGAGTGGAAGGCCCTTCACAAAGGTTGACTAGAAATCTTTCTGATGTTAATTGCTGTATTTTGGTTATACACTGGTACTGATGGGGTGAAATCTTTCCTCAGTGTTACTGTGTACGCGGCATCACATAACATCATTTACCTTTTCTTCCCACACAATTTAGTCAAGCCTGTCACGTAATTTGGTCCTCACCTGCCTCATAATTCCAGTAGCCCTGCCTACAGGTTTAGAAATGTTTGTCAGGAGGGGGTCCTTACACCTCAAAATGTTGACAGGGGGGTCTCGGCATCCAAAAGTTTGAAGACCTCTGCTATAGACTAAAATTAACACAGTGAGTTCAAGGTGAGACATATGTATTTAGTTGTAAAGAAGAAGTGAAATAAAAGTTTGTGTCTATTTGGAAACTGGTTCAATTCTTTAGTTTTCCATTTATTTAAGAATTGTACTTTTAAAGCTGAAGCCTTTTGGTTCAGTATTGTCTGGAACACATTTAGCCCCCTTCATAGTGAATATGCCACCCCATCCCTGCCAAATACCACACATCATGGGTTAGACTAAAGTATTTTAGTGCTGGTGTCCGGATCACTGCACTAAAAGGTATTAGATACGTAAAACAGCACCCCTGTAACCACCTGAGTACAACAAGACCCACTCAACTAGGCTGCATTTAACAAAAGCAGTCAGCACAGTAAAATTGGCTTGCTCTGGCAATGCCTGGACTGCTGATGCTGCCCAGAGCCTTTGTTAATTATCTTACATTTATTCACACGCTACTATACATAATGCACAGAATAGTCCTAAGACCCTGTTCAAAGTAGTTAAAGATTTGTCCGGTGCAGGTAATCTTCCCGCCCCCCCTACACTTACCGAAGCACAATGTGAGGATCTGGCCGAGTTCTTTCTCGGAAAAGTGGAAAAAATTTACTCAGCCCTGAATGTTAAGCAGACTAATATTTTACAGCCAGTTACTAAGAGTCAATCAATCAATCAATCAATCAATCACAAGATTTGTAAAGCGCACTACTTACCCGCGAGGGTCTCAAGGCGCTGAGGGAGAGGAGGGGGGGTGTTGCCGCTACTGGTCGAATAGCCAGGTCTTGAGTCGTCTCCTGAAGGTCAGCAGGTCTTGGGTCTGTCGTAGGTTGAGGGGAAGGGTGTTCCAGATCTTGGCGGCGCGGTGAGAGAAGGATCTGCCTCCGGTGGTGGTTCTCCGGATGCGCGGGACGGTGGCCAGGGAGAGGTCGGCGGAGCGGAGCTGACGGTTGGGAACGTAGAAGGAGAGTCGACTGTTGAGGTAGGCTGGGCCGGTTTTGTGGAGTGCCTTGTGTGCGTGGATCAGGAGTTTGAAGGAGATGTCCCTTAACATCAAGCAGTATTGAACAGTTGGATGGTCAGCCTGCCGAATCCAGTTCTAAACTAGAAAACTGGGCACTATTAGACGTAACTTCTTTTAAACAAATCTTAAATAGCCTTAAATCTGGCTCGCCTAGAGACCAGCTTCCTGTTATGGTAATGCAGAAAATGAATCTATCTGTCTTGAAAGTTATTATGGAGTTGCTTAATGCCTCCCTATGCAAATCAATTATTCCAGCTGAGTGGAAGCATGCTATGGTCCTCCCGCTTTTGAAAAAAGCCAATGCGGATCCGGCGCAATTGTCCAATTTTCGCCCGATTTCCTTGCTTTCAATGTATTCCAAAATTTTAGAAAAACATATCAATACTCAACTAACCAAATTTGTTGCTTCTCAAAAGTTTCTGCACCCATCTCAGTCAGGCTTCCGGAAGGCTTTTCAACCGAAACTGCACTCCTCGGAGTTACTGAGATGCTGCGTGGCCATCTGGATGCTGGGGATACTGCGGCACTTATACTGCTTGATTTAAGTGCCGCCTTTGACACGGTGTCCCATACCGTGTTACTGAAAGCCCTGCGATCATTGGGCATTGATGGCCCAGCCCTTAATTGGCTTGGTGACTTTCTGACTAATCGCACGTTCCAGGTTTTCTCTTGTGAGGCTGCATCCAAAACTTTTCCTTCACCTTATGGAGTTCCACAGGGCTCTATTCTGAGCCCACTATTGTTTAATGTTTAATGTTGAGCCTTTGGCAACTATTGCTGAAGAAGCTGGGTTGTCGATTTTTTCCTACGCCGACGACACCCAAATAATTTTTTCCTTGTCTGCAGACAGGGCATCCAAGACATCATCTCTTCAGACTGGTCTGAGGAAAATTGCTGGATGGATGCAAGCAAATTCGCTAAAACTCAATGGTGAAAAAACTGAAGTACTGATTTTGGAAAATAACAAGGACCTTTGGGGCCCCCAGCACTGGCCGCCTGAAATGGGAATTCTCCCTCAACCCACTACTCAAGTTCGCAATCTGGGTATTATCATTGACGACCAACTGTCAATGAAGCAGCAAGCAGTGAAGGTGGCATCTACCTGCTTCGCCATCCTTAAATGGCTTAGAAAAAACTCTGGATGTTGCCGAGTTCCACTCAAAGAACTGTGGTCCAGGCTCTTATTACATCCAGACTGGATTACGGCAACATCCTGTATCTAGGTGCCAATAAGGATGTGATACGCAGATTGCAAGTGGTGCAGAACGCAGCGGCCAGATTGCTCTGTCAGACCCCTAGAATGGCCTCTGTTTCAAGCTCTCTCCGTGATCTTCATTGGCTCAGGGTTGAGAATCGTGTGAAATTCGAAGCCCTGAGCTATATGTTCAAGGTCAAGTCTGGTAATGCCCCTCAGTACTTAAAGGCCATCGTCCATCCTTATATACCATCACGCTCTCTTCGCTCTTCTACTCAGGCTAAATTCTCAGTTCCTAGGATCAGACTGTCACGAACGGGCGGTCCGTCCTTCTCTTACTTGGGTCCTCTACTGTGGAACTCTCTCCCTCCACCTCTTAGGAACGAAACTGTTTTCAGTAATTTTCGCAAACACTTAAAAACCTGGTTGTTTAACCAATAAATTGCTCGCAAACACTTAATAACCTGGTTGTTTAACCAATAAACTGCCTTCTCTTCTTTTTCCCTGTCTGGCGGTGCCGGGAAACCTTTTGGTAGCTGTGCGCCTTATAAGATTAAATAATAAATAAATAAATAAATAAAAGGTATTAGGTACGCAAAACAGCACCCCTGTAACCACCTGAGTACAACAAGGCCCACTCAACTAGGCTGCATTTAACAAAAGCAGTCAGCACAGTAAAATTGGCTTGCTCTGGCAATGCCTGGGCTGCTGATGCTGCCCAGAGCCTTTGTTAATTATCTTACATTTATTCACATGGCTGGGAGGGGTGAGAGCTGGCGCCTTTGTGGCTATTATGAATGAATGAATTACGCATTTCTATAGCACACAGCAACTCAAAAGAGTGTCCCGGCGCTGTTCAGTATGCCAAAGGTGAGTAAACCGGAGGTAGAAGCCTTTGCTCCATGCTAACGTCTGAATAGAAATGTCTTAAGCTCCTTTTTAAATTTTGCTTCTTCGGATATCCATCTACGGTAATACAGAAGTTTATTCCACAGATTCGCTGCTATGACCGTGAAGGAAGCACCTCCCCTCCGCTGTTTCAAAAAGCGCTGGGACACAATAAGACCAGCTGAGCTCGACCGCAGCAGTAAGCCTTAAAACGATCATTTAGATACCTAGGGCCCTTATCATGGAAGGCTTGATGCGTTAGGGTCAGAGCTTTATAACTAATTCGCTGACTAACTTTGCAGCCAGTGAAGTTTGCCTTGATACGCTGTGACCAAAGAGAGTTTCGGAATTTTGTATAATAAACGAACTGCCACATTCTGCATGGCCTGTAAGCGCTGGATGAGATATGCCGGGAGACCAAGATACAGGAGATTAGCATAGTCCAACCTGGATAAAATCAGTGATCTAACCACTGTAATTTGGGCCTCATGAGGAAGCAAATAAAGAAACTTCATCAGCATGAAGAAAATCCAGAAACAGGATTTCACCACTGCTGACACCTGTGCTCCAAATGAGAGCCTAGTATCGAACAGTACACCCAGATTTCTTGCCACCTCAGTAGGAAGGGGCGGCGGGGGAACACTTTCAGGCCAGGCCCCAACCCAGCCAGGAAAGGGGTCCCGTCCAAATAATAAGACTTCCGTCTTATCAGGGTTGCACTGCAATCTATTAGCCCTCAGCCAGTCTAACAGTGCCACCATACAGTTGGCAAAGGCAACCTTCGCCCTCTCAGGCTCCCCATCATATGGAAGCAGGAGTTGAGTATCATCCGCATAAGAGATGATCTTGATATTAGACGATTCCACCAAACGAACCAAAGGAGACATGTAAATATTAAAGAGTGTGGGACTAAGAGAGGAGCCTTGCGGCACCCCCCATTTTGACTCTTTACCTCCCGAGGCGTATGGTTTCATCCAAACTACCTGCCCACGGCCTTCAAGGAAAGAGCCCAACCAGCTCAGCGCCGAGCCCGTTACTCCCAGTTGTTTTAACCTGTACAGCAGGATGATATGATCCACCGTATCAAAATCTGCTGACAGGTCCAACAGCACCAGAGCCACGTTGCGGCCCAAGTCCAGGTTGAACTTGATGGACTCTGAGACCTCCAACAGTGTGGTCTCGGTGCTGTGGCCAGCTCTGAACCCTGATTGTGAGGGGTGGAACAAGTTATTATCCGTGAAAAAGGTGGTGAGTAGCCGGTTTACCGCCTTCTCCAACACCTTTGAAGCTGCTGGCAGCAGTGAGACTGGCCTGAAATTTGCTAAGCATTCAGGATCAGCATTTGCCTTTTTTAATAGCGGAATCACCCTGGCTTTTTTCCAGTCATCTGGTATTACGCCTGTGTCGAGGGAGCTAGCAAATAGCTTCTGATACACCGGAGCAATAATGCCAGAGATTGACTTTAATATGTGAGGGGGTATTGGATCCATTGGGGACCCTGACCTGCAGTTCAAGAAAGAAGCTGTTACATCCTCTACTGACGGCGCCAAAAAAGTAACCAGTGAGGGATGCTGTAATTGCTCCACTGGTTCTTCTAGCTCTGGACCTGCCATAGTGATAGTCTCTCCTGCCAAATTCACCTGGATTCTGAGGATTTTCTCCTCAAAAAAATCACTCAGACGGGAGCATAGGGACTGGCTGGGTTCCAGCTGGGGGGATGTACCTTTACAATCAGTAACATTAGTTACAATTTTAAAGATCTCCCTCCAATTATTATCGGCCTCCTTAATGCAGTGGGAGTAGAAAATGCTACGAGTCCTCTTGATATTTTTATGATAGGATTTCAGGGACAGTTTATAAATGATTTTATCAGCGTCCAAATACGTGCGCCGCCACACTCTTTCTAGTTTCTTACACTCTCTTTCCAGAGCTAATTCCTTGGTGAACCAGCGAGGTGAAAGCATCTTTGCTGTCTTTCTAGAGGCCGACGTGGGGCCTACAAGCTCGACCATCCCTCTAAGTCAAGAGCTGTTCGCCCTAACAGGATACGGGATCTCAGGTTTAGAGTCCAAAACTCTTTAACTCATCCAGAGAGACCCTGCTCCAGCATTTATTTTCATAATGGGGCCGTGCAGGGCGGGACTCTTTTAACCCATCTGCTTTCCAAGCGAAAGGCAAAAGGAAGTGGTCTGACCAAGGCACTGGCCAGGGTGACCCCCCCTTTTAGTGTTGCGTTGGAGAATATGCCGTCAATAGTGTGGCCAGCAATATGGGTAGGCCCTGTAGCGGTTTTCACTAAGTTCAAAGAGGATAAAGATTCCACTAAACGCCTAATTAACAGCTCCTCTCCCAACTCTAAGTGGATGTCAAAATCCCCAAGCATAATGAAATTGGTGTATGAGATGCATTTAGGGGCTAGTATTTGATCAAGAGATGAGATAAAGTCTCCGGCATATCCTGGGGGGGCAATAGACTAAAATCCCAGATAGGCAATGCTGTTCGTCAATGGATAAGCTAAAGCCCAAGGTTTTTGCTCCTATAATCCCATCTGGCTTAAAACTCTTACATTCATAAATCCTTTTGAAAACCATTGCCACCCCCCTCCTCGACCTTCCACCCTGTCTGAATGCACACAAACATAAGCCCCAGGCATAGCAAAGTGCCGATCAGGGCACGCGTCCTCCTTCATTCAGGTTTCTGTCATAAAAAGTGTGTCCAGAGTTTCCTCCCTTAGCAAATCATACACATCTACAGCACGTTTATGCAGGGAGCGAACATTTATTGATATTACCTTAACCTCTATTTGTTCTTTACTAGGGCTCTGCTTTTGGAGACCAACTGGTTCAAGGGGGAGAAGATAAACCCACAGCTCCCACACAAGACCGGCTCTCCCACGTCCACTGACACAGGACCACAACCCGGCTGGACTCCCCCTCTCATACCGGTAAGCTCCTTAGACGTGTATGTCCAGTTATGCTGACCGTGCAGCCGGCATAGTGGCTGGCACTGGCCGCATTCGGGACGCGGACAGGCGCAGACGGGCTTGCCTTATGCGCGTCCGCACTGCGGCCATGATTTTATAGAAAACCTCCTCCTCCCCAACTGTGCAACACTAGAACGCGCCCACCCAAAGATGGTGTCGATCCGTGTTCCACACAGCCCTCTTCCCGGCCGGCAGTACTGCACTCAGACCACCAGCCAGTAACATAGCCTCTTTTTCAATCGAAATATCTAAAATTACCCCCAAGAGAGCCCGAAACAGTGTAGCATCAGGAATTAGTCACTGTTTGCCAGTTCTTTAAAAAACATTAAATATGAGCGTTTTCCGGTTGGCCTTCAATTTCAGATTCAGTGCAGTTGATAACATAAAAACTCAGATTACACACAGTAAAAACATAAACTCTTAAAACATGGCACACTTCCCCAAACAGATTTATGAAGCGAAAAGGCATCGACTCCGGGTCATACCCTTTAGGCAATACCTAATGCAGTAATACTAAATTAAAGGCGCGCTAGGCCCGAAGCTTCTTCCGAACAACAAAGGTGATCCCAGTCTCTGAGTCACTTTGGGCAGACCACATGGTCTGTCTCAACGAAGCCTGGTGGGGGTGAACATGGTCAACAAACGAAGGTTACAACACAACTGAATATGTGAGCTATATGCACTTTTTGGCCTCCGCTTTTGCCATGGAAACTTGGATATTGACCATCTCCTTCCTTGCACAGTAATGACTGTTAAGAGCACTGGGGCCCACCTATTTATGCATAAGTGAAAAAAACTGCTAAAGAGAGTCAGGTGGCAGCTCACCACTGCTTGCGATTTCTTCTAATAAAAGGACCAATTGGAAGGATCAGAGCCATGTGAGTCCCAAATGACAAAGGCCCTAGGCAAAAAATGTAAAATCCACACAGGAACAAGATTCAAGACCAAACCATAAATATTTATTTATAATTAAAAATTATTACAGAAAACAAAAAGATGGGTTAGTTAAGCAATTTAACTCAGCAAGAGGATAACATAACGTAAACCTCCAAAAATATTCGAAGTATAGATTTGAAGAGCAACCTATCATAGGGACATGCTCAATAGGAGTCTCAGAAAAGTATAAGTATGGAATCAAATAACAGTCTGACATAGAGGATGCTTAGTAGGAAAACACGGAAAGTCTCTATCCCAAACACAGCACATTTCATTGCTTCACAGGAATAAAGAATCATGCCCCGTAGCATGGTTTGAAGTGTCACCATGGGCTGCACCAATAAAGACAAGTTGACAGAAGCCAATCAACATTTCAGAAATCCCATAATATAAAACCAGCCCACTCCAGAAACCCTCCCACTAACTTTACGACTTTTTGTATTCACAGAAGTCATTTATGACTTCTGGTATTCACAGACGTCATATACGACTTGTATCTTTACATCCGCACTCGGGCTGGAATCTCCACACTCGGGGTGGAATCTCCGTACCCGGCCCGTAATCTCCGCACCCGGGCCGGAATCTCAGCACCCGGGCCGGAATCTCCGTACTCAGGCCGGATGGTCATTGTCTTCAATGCTAAACATCTGTGTAAGTGCTTACCATCCTACCCCCCCACTTGGGCCGGATAAAGTCAATTGATACCACCTGCCAAACCTGCACTACAAACCATATAAAAGCAGGACACAAACAAGGTCCAGGTTTGGCCACATAGAGTTCCTGCTTGCCTGCCCTGCGCATTACTTCAGAAAATGCTACACCAGAGGAGGAAGAAAAATTATACTGAGGGGGAGACCACCATGATCTTGGAGTTTATTGTGAGGCACCACAAATGGCTTCATGGTTTCCCCCCTTACAGCACCAGTGGCACACAGAAGGCAGCCCTATTGCATCATTTAGCCACTGCAGTCACAGCATTGGGGGAGGATGTCCGCACTGTCAATGACATAAAGAAGAAGTGGCAGGACGAGAAGAGGCGGGTGAAGGAGAAATACGCCAGGATTGAGGTGGCCAGAGTTCTCCCTGGTGTACAATCCGAACCCCGCCTCCATCTCACCCCACTTGAGGAGGATGTCCTCAACACCATACACCCTGGCATGCTCCATGGGCTGCCTGTGAGTGATGTCCACAATGTGGTACCAGGTAAATGTGATGACAAGAACATGGATATGAAATGTCTCTAAGTTGCACCACATTTGTGACTATGGAAGTTGTCCCAAGTATGTATAAAAAGCATAGTGAGTCAGAGCCTCGTGTTTCTCCTTCTATACATTGCCCCACAAGTCCCAGAATCCTTTGAGATGGAAATGGCAAATCCCCTTCCCACTATCAAAAACATGGGCCCAGCACTGCTGGCGTATATACCTAACACTGGTAAATAGCAATAGACAAAGTGCCCCTTCCACTTAGCCAGCCGCGGGGCAGGGGAAAATCGACAGACAATGGAATAGGGAAAATAAAATAAAAAGAATAATAAAAACCACTTATCTTGCGCTCGCCACATCGCCGAGCACAAGGTGAGTGGTTTTCTTTTTTTCATAATTTTATTTTCCCTATTCTGTTGTCTGTCTAATTTCCCCACTGCTCCGCCATGCCCCCCTCACCGCCCCACTGCTCCTACCTGCACCAGCCGCGGCTGCACTTAGCATGCAGATGCAGTGCGGAAATTTCTGACAAGTTGCACATGTACATTTTTGGTTTGCTGACTTTTCTCTGTTCTCCTCTATTGACACATTCAGCCAGAGTACAGTCATCCACTGTAGCAGAGGTCCCTGCATCTGCTGGGAGGAAATGTCATCATCAACAGCAATTCATACCACCATCACAAACTTGTAAGTAAAACTGGTCAGGAGAGGGTCTAAAAGCCTACATTGTCAGCAGACAAGAGATGGACATATTACATGTATTCCATCAACAGTGCCAGAACTGTGAACTGAACTCTGAAATCGAGTGCATCACATGTGGCAACTTGAATGTTAACTGGAAAACACATATATCTTTGTAGGCCCAAAATTGTCATCCAGGATTCCAGTCCCCACAGTGACATCTGCTACAAGGTTGGCTGTGACATCTGGTCAGGAACCACACACTGGGCAAATGCGGGACCCTGGTAAGTAAACCCAAGAATTATGTACCTGAATGCTCATAAAACGTGGATTTAATGTCCGCCGTATGTTGTATGTGTTCAACATCACTGTTGTCCCTCATCTCAATATGCCCACATATGGCATGTTACAGCATACCATATCCCACCATGGTGGGTAGTGAAAGGATGACACTAAATGTATGGCAAGTGAGTGCAGTATGTACATAATAGACTATACTGTGTCATATGAAGTGAAGTAGCTACAACTGGATTGTAAGTCAATAATATGAAAACTCTCAAGGAAAATCACAGGGCACGAAATGTATGGAAATTGATGTGGATGAGGGTCGCACTGATGCCAGTTAGGTTGTGTTGTTTTGGGAGGGGTATATAGGCTGCTAAGGTGGATGTAGAGGAAGTGAAACATATATATCTGGTGGCTTAACTGCACAACGCAAATCCAGTGTAGGCGGCAACCATCCAAGCTTCTAAACTTTACCACAATATGTGATCCTAGTCAAATGTTGATTTCAACTTGCCTCCTCTCCTACCGTATTCCCATATATAAGTGACAGGATAATATATGAGGTTAGGATGTGTGCTGTACAAGACATCATCCATTGACAGCTAAGTTCTACCATGATGACGTACGTGTATAATGGGAACAGAGGTCACACAAAGATTGAACATAACAAATGTATGATCTCCCAGTCCTTAATGGGTGTTGTGACTTCATGGGGAGGGAAGCACAAATGTGCCACAAAATGTACCTGACTATTGGACATCTCACATATTAACTCTCCAATGCAATGATATGATCTGATGTGCAAATGTGAAACTGGTCTGCATGATGATGTACACTCCTTTGGATTTGTCAACAGTCAACATCATTCTTGCGAGAAGCCGGGTCAGTATATGGTGCTCACTTATGTAAGTGCAGCACCCTGCACTATCCAGGGCGGCCCTTATGGTGATTTTAGGGATTAAGATAACCATAGAAAGCTCTCTAAGTGGTAGCTGGGGAGAGCAGCCTTCAGGCTTAATCTAGGAGGAGTGCAAAGCAGCTCGGTTTACCAGTATCTAATTGTTTAGTGTAGAGTAAATGAAAAAGAACCACACAGTATACTTATAAAAATAGTTATTTATATTACAATCACTCACTAACACATTACAGTATCTCCTACCCGGAGATATTCACAGCGCAGACAATACTTTGATCATAGAACAGCAGTTAGCACCAATACACAGTGGTCCCCAGAGGGGAGACAGACCATATATCAAATAAGTAGGAAGTCAACCATGACAAGTCAAGACTGGACCCAGGAGATGTGAGAGTCGTGGAACCCCCTAACGGTCAGGTGAGAAGGGATACTTGACCGTATACTCAATACTATTCAGCGGGTACCTCGCTGTTGCAGTCTTACCACAGAAGGACGAAAGAGTCTGTTGGAACTCAGAAGTGAGTTTCGAACGAAGAGTACCTGAAAGCAGAGGGGACAGAGTCTAACCACATCGGGACGTCCAGGAGGCACGGAAGACGAAGGCCACTTGAGTTCAGGAAGACAAGTTAAGTGAAGAGGCTTTAAGCTGGGGTACACCGAAGCGGTAGCTCTGTCCGAGCCACCCAGATGCTGAAGACAACAGAATCGTTCTGTCCAACCAACCGCGTCGGCACGGGTCAGTTATAGCGAGGACAGACTCGTCGACAGAACTTCTCGATGTGCCCGACTCTGTTGGCACGAGTCGGTCGTGGTAACCATTGCGGTCACCGGGTGATTAAAGCGATGCAGCGAAACGGTGCACAGGGGTTTAGTTCCAGGGCATTCTACGAAGGATGCTGGCCTCAACTCAATGAGAGGACAGCTCAGGCCTCGAGGGAACGCAGAACCCCCACCTGTGTTGCAGAGCCTTGTGGAGTCCGTGGGAGCCAAGGTTCGGCAAACCAGTCGATCTTGTTGCGGTGCGTGCGGACGCAGGGGAGTGATTCCTTCACTCCAAGGGAGATTCCTTTGGATGTCATTAGATATCCACAGGCCCAGGAAGGTACCTGTATGGAGCACGGACATTGATGTTTCAGCGAGCTTGCAGGACGACGAGGTCAGGAGTCGACAGAGTCTTCTCCGTTGTAGTCTTGGTCCGGAAGCAAGAGGACGATGCGATCAGTTCGGCCTAGTCAGCACGACTCGGCCAAGATATCCAGACGGTCAAAGAAGAAGTGGAGTTGGATCTGAATCGAATCCCATGACAAATCTAGGGACCCGCCCACAGTTAAGCTCTTAAGTACCCTAAGGTGAGGGTTGGGAGGATTCAGGGGTCTCTCTCAGAGGAGGGGTCGGACAGTGGGGACGATACTCCCATGTCCTTTGTCTAGTTTTGCACCAGAGCAGGGAGCCGACGGCTTCCTGATCTGGTTCGAACTGAAGTATTCAAAGAGGGCACCAAATGTGCCCTTCGAGCAGACTATGTGGCGCTGGCAAGCACTCCTGCCCCGGTTCAATACACTAAGTCCTGTCTGGGAGGTGGTCACACCTCCCTGCGACAGGAAAACTATTGTCCTACCTTCCCTTCCTCTGGCTTGGCACCAGCAGCAGGGGGCAGAATTGTGTCTGTGGTCGGCAGCAGCCCTTGGTTGCTGTCAGGCTCTGTTAGATCGGTCCCGGGAGCAAGGAAGGGCCTCCCGGAGGGGCCCTACCATGGATGGAATCATACCTCCAACACCGGATACTCCGTAGGGTGTAGGGGTGTCCTGCTCATGCAGGGGCACCCTCACAGTTAGGACCGAGCACCCTGCCTTCAGGACTGAAGACCTGATAGAGGGGTGACTTATGGGTCTTAAGTGCAGTGACCTTAGATATAGCGAGACCTATATCTGTCATAAGTGGTGCTAGCACTAGCTTACACAGGCTGCAATGGCAGGCCTGTGGCTACAGTTTGAGTGGTCTCCCATGGGTGGCATAATACATGCTTCAGCCCATGGGTGGACCCCTGGTGTACCTATGCCCCGGGTACCTCAGTACCATATACTAGGGACTTACAAGGGTACACCAGTATCCAATCTGGGATGTACATAAATACGTACCGTTACCAATTTAGGGAGGAGGCACAGTGACTGGGGTCCTGATCGGCAGGATCCCAGTCAGACTAGTCAGAAAACAGTTGAACACCAGCAAAAAGTGGGGGTAACCATAAAAGCAGATCCTACTTCCCTACAATACTCATGAGGCATGATGGGCCTAACAATGAAGGTGTAACCAGAGGTAGGCGGAGGCGTTCAGCATAATTATCCCCTTCCTTCAAATATCAGTTACCTTCTCATACACGTTTGTCTGTTAATGTGTTATCTCATTGATGTCAGTGCTGTGTGGAGGTAACAGCTGGAAACTGCTGCTGGTGAGCAGGGGCCCACATGTAAAGTTCAGGAGGTAAACATGCGGGACACTGGCCAGAAATAGCATATCAATGATCTATGACAACGACATCTACATGTTAACTCATTGCTATCATCCTGTGTACTTGAATATGGACATGTATGTCTCATAACAGCTGCTGGCAGGATACCATCAGTGCTGCAGACAACACCATCCCAGGGTATGCAAGACATCCTGTCCATCAGGTAAGGGTGCCATAAACTGTTTCCCTCTTATGGATTCCAAAATCATTCCAAAGATCCAAATCCCCTTCTGCATAGCATTTGTAGTTAGTGTGTAAAACGTTACATACATTCTATGTCAGTTATGTGAGTGTCACCTGTGCCTGTTAGCATATGAGTCATGCAGATCATTAAGTATGGTGTCACTTCCCTCTCAAGCAGCCGGATCGTGGACCACATCTTCAGCTACACCTATGAGGAGCTAGGTTCAGCAGTTGACATCAGGGGAGATCGCAAAGCAACACAGAGCTGTGGCTGGAGCTAGTGAGTTTGCTTGTGCATTGTACATCTCCATTCAACATCTCAGAGCTATGGTGTGAGCTGTCAAGTGTAGGTATACCCAAACCAGGTCACATGTGCATCATTTGTTGATGCAAAGTACAATAGAATCAACCCTTGTGTTGCACCACATCATATACTAGGTCAATTACTTATCCTGTTGCAACCCTGACTTCCAGGTGATGAGAACGATGAGGCCAATGGACCGTCCACCAGTGGTGGGCGACGGGCAATCAAAGGGGAGAACCCACTACTCCTGCGAGCAGCAATTTCATCTGCCAGGACTGCGCAAGAGGAGGAGGAAGTACCAAAGGAGGCTGTTGAATTGGAGGATGATGGAGACTATCTGGCCCTTCTCACAGAGGATGAAGAGTCAGATGCCCTGACCAGAACATTCGTTACACTCGCCAAAATGTGTAAGGTCACCCCCACCCCCCTGCCCAGCAAAGTGCCTCAATATCCAAAGCCCATGATTGCCTGTCCTCAGCATAGCACTAACCAGCCACAGCTCTCACACACCCCAACACAGACATCACTCCCTCACAGCCCTCACATTCAGGACAGACATGGTGGTTCCCCTTCACACTCCTCCCTATACAGTGCATCTCAGGCATTCTCTTCACCATCTGAGGGAGGCACCACCCCTGGTGCGGTGCAGGTATCCCCTGGGCACCAATCTCCTGTCCACAGACTACCACCTGTCACCCTCCCCCTGCTGATGGACCTGAAGGTCATATCCATGGCCGTCCCATGCAGAGGGAGATAGCAGATGGCCATGGTGGCCAGTGGGAGAAGGACCTCTTCCAACAGCAGGCTTATGTGAGGCAGGACATTCTTGCCATAGGGGCTACCCTGTCAGACATGTCCGAGGCACTGCAGGACATGCTCCAAATCCTTCAGGTGGTGGACAAACTGACCCAGGTGTAGGACTGGATAGATAGATCTTGGCAAGACATGTCTAAGAAGATCAATGACATTATATCCATCCATAGGGAAGAGAGTGCAAGACACCATGCCTTGGCCATGAAGATGATGGAGGGCATGCTGAAACTTATCTAAAGTCTCCCTTCAAGGTCAATGCAGGGAGGGGAGCCATCACATCTACCTGCAGCACATCACATCCACACACCTGTACCAAAAACTGCACAAGCTTGCAGCAAGAGTACACATCCACCACAACCCCCTGTCTAGGCACTCCCCCACCTGCACTTTCACCACCACCCCCTGTCGACGCACTTCCCCCACCTGCACATCCACCACCACCCCTTTTCCAGGCACTACCCCCACCTGCACATCCACCACCACCCCCTGTCCAGGCACTCCCACCACCTGCACATCCACCACCACCCCCTGTCCAGGCACTCCACTAACTGTACAGACACCCTCAGCTCCTGTCCAGAAACTTTGCCCTTTACAGCCAGATGAACCACACCAACCTCCACCTCGGCAACAACACAAACACACTTCCTCACAGTGATCCTCACCACCAACTTTGCAAAGTCACAAGCACGATCCCTCTTTATCACAGGAAGAAATATCATCCTGAATATGTGTAAATAAAAGATAAATGTCCTCACAAGTCAAGACTAAGATGCGTATTATATACTGATGGCCAATTGTTTACCCTTGAGGTGGCCTAGAGATGTGATGATGAATGTGTGTGAGTGACACATGTAAAAGTGTAACCCCATCAGTGCAACATGCAATCCTGTGCAGAGCAAATAACTACTTCCAAGGTATATGTCCATACTTTGAACACAACATTTACAATGAGGCTAACAAGATAAAGAAAGTATGATTCTAAATATAAGTTTTTGTAAATTAAAGGGATAAAAAAAAAGCAACATTCAGTCCGTTGGAAGGGAGAAAGGAAAGCAAATAATGTTCTTTGAACAGAATGGACTAGGGGACTTGGAGGGGGTTGGGCAACATAAATAAAACACGACAGGAAGCGTCTGGGGAACCAGTCTATATACAGGGAGCAAAGTAGACAAATGTCCAAAAGAAAGTCATAGTCCCACAAGTCAACTGTCCTTCTGTTCATCCTCAATCTCAACAATGTTCGGATCCTCCGAATTCGATGCAGGCTCCTGGCTGGCCGGTGTAGGACCAGGCACCACACAGGGTTAGAGCACACAAGGAGTACAGGGGAAATAGTATTGGGGCAACGTACAGGGGGAAACATTGAGGGTGGTTTGAGAGGGACATGGTTGCACACAAGGAAGTGACACTGGCAGTGAGTATGGCCATAGATCTTGCAACTTCCTTTCACATCATATGCACCTCATCACAGAGCTGCAGCATGATGCGAGAGGACATGTCTGGCTGACCCTCAGATGCCCTCATCACTTCCTGGGATGCAGCCACAGGAGTTACAAAACAGGGAGGGGTTTGGGTTGAACATGAGGGTTGTGGTGTCTCGGGTCAGAGCCTATGTTAGGGTCTTCCTGGCAGCCACTTGGAGGGGGACTAGTGGCAGGGGATGCAGTTGGAGACCCCGATGGAATGGGGGCCTATAGAGTCAGGGAGGGGCTGATAGCAGGCCCAGGTTGAAAGGTGTGAATTGTCAGGGGGAGAGTCGATCTGCTCTCCCCGGCCAAAGGAGTCCAGGTCTTCACTCCAGGTCTTCACCCCCCCACAATGTCCTCAGCATCCACCCGGTCCATAGTACTTGAGGTGTTGTCTTGCTCTGTCCGAGTGGGAACAATTCCCCTGCCTTCTGGTGTTGAAGGTCCCTCCTCCTCTTCCTCTTCAGTTGAGGAGAGGGGTTGTGGCCACCGGTGCCCCAACGATGTCCTGCTCTGACCCGGGTCATGGTCCTCTTGGCCAGCTGGGACCACTGAAATGGAAGACAAATCATAATGTAGTGGTTGTACACATCAGAAGAACACACATAACTACATGAAAGAAGTGCAGACTTTGTTCTCCTCTGATCACACTATACAGATATAAGTGTCTTGGAGCCTAAAGTAAGTGTATGTTTGCTGTGATGACCTGATTTGACTCACACATAGACATCTTACCTGAATTTTGATGGCTTACACTTCTGTACTGACCAACCCTCACCTTCTGCATTCCTGTAATCTGTGTTTCCTGTCATTTCTACACAGACATCTTCCAATGCCAGTCTACAAAAGGAGATCGGAGACAGTCCGGATGGTATTGGAATGATCCTGTGATATGGAGTATCTGCACTCTTACACTTTTAAACAAATGTCATCTGCTGTGTAGCATTGTATGAGACAACACAAATGCAGATTTGGGTGTACATATCTAAATAGGGGCTGGGATATTATCTTTGCTAAGTGGAGAGTCTAACATTTTGATATTCCCTCACAACAGCAGACAGTCTAGTGCCACATTTTGCCTTCGAAGACTGCTCAGGTAGTGTCGTACCCTGGTGAACAGTTGTGGCTAGTTGTTACAGCTACCTTTACTGGACAAATGACAAACAAGCCATTGTTGGGAAGATGGGTGTATGTGGACCCCCTGAGAGAAGTTGGTATCACTTAAGAGTGAGGCAAGGATCTCAAAGTCTGTCTTAACTCCATGGCACACGATGATCTATCTTAATCAGAACCCAATCTCACAAAAGGCAATGCAAGTTACAGCATCCAACACCCAAAGGCCTCTTATCCACACACTGGACAGTGTCTGCATCATTCCTCACCCAATTCACACATCAGTTATAAGGCCCTTGGTTCACTGGTAATGGTGCTGCCAGTGCAATTTTATATACAAATGCACGTGTGTGGCTCTATTCCCCCGGTGGCATACAAAAACTACATCTCCCTGAATGAACTCTGCTCAGTGCATTCTATATGCTACAGTGAGCCTTTGGCCTTATAATGACTGCTGCATTTGCACAGATTAGGCAAATGGAGACCTGAGACACACACCAAAGGCAATGCAAGTCACAGCATCCAAACCCAAAGGCCTCTCACCGACACACTGGACAGTGTCTGTACCATTCCTCACCCAGTGCACACATCCGTTATAAGGCCCTTGGTTCACTGGTAATGGTGCTGCCAGTGCAATTTTATATACAAATGCACGTGTGTGGCTCTATTCCGCTGGTGGCATACAAAAACTACTGCTCCCAGAATGCACTTTGCTCAATGCATTCTATGTGCTACAGTGAGCCTTTGGCCTTATGACTGCTGCATTTGCATAGATTAGGTAAATGGAGGCATGGAACACCGGATGGTACAGCTTTGTCATCCCTCACATCATACTTTCAGACACATATTGCAGTTAATTCACTTACCATCTCTCTGCTGCTCATGCTCCTCCAGCTGAGCATAGAGGGTCGGCCAGGCTGCACATGGTGCTGGGAGGACTGGCCCAAGATTTCCGGGGCCTTGATCCTGGCTCAGCGTTTTAGGTTCTCCCAGCGCTTACGGCATGCCCTGCCCCACGGGGGCATAGACGCCCACTGCACTGCAGCACTCCCCAATGGTGGACCAGAGTCTGGTGTGCGCTGCATTGCTCAGCAGGTCCTAGGCCCCCCTATACAGCTGAGGGAACTTTTCTAGCACCCCCTCTGCTAAGATGTCCGATTCCCTTTCAGTGAAAGGGGTGCTTTCTCCTCAAGTCCCTCAGCCATGTTGGGGGTAGTTGGGTAGTATAGAGCAGCAGGATGGCAGAGGATCTGATCTGTGACAGAGGATGACTCCGAATGAACAGAAAATGGCTGCCAGCAACTTCCTATGATGTATTTCCTGCCTACCATTTCCTGTATGAATAAAATGGGGTCCGGCCCGTTTCTGAAATCTCGGCCCCGAGTGCGTACTCCTCGTATGCGGAGGGGCCAGCCACATGTGGAGCCTGCGCTCCTTATGCGGCACCTCCGCTCCACATACAGGGAGTCATCCTCTGTCACAGATCAGATCCTCTGCCATCCTGTTGCTCTGTAGCAGAAATTCCAAAAATGAGATGTAACAGTTTTACACATACAAGGAACATTAGAAACGTGAGACAAAAGGAAGAACAGACCATTAAATTATGTTTGGACAGGAAAAAGGGTGTGGCCAGACACAACATCACATCCTAGAAGAGATTGCTCCTTTGCATTATGGTACATGTAGACTATATTTTGCGCTCAGCTCAAGACTTGACTGTAGTGTTACGATAAATTTGGGGGCAGCAGTGCTGTGTATCCCAGACACATTGGGCCTGATTCACAAAGCTCATCATTACTCACTGTGGGGTCCCCTCAGTTGTGGGTCAGTCGTTTCAGTTGGGGAAAATACTCCACAATGCAATAGTTAGGTCCCTTTGTGAATCAGGCACCCATTGTCAAAAGGTCCTGGGAGGTCTCGCACATGCACATACATTTAATCCTCTGAGGCAATGGATTCATTAGAGACATTGATAACACCGATTGCTGACATCTGCACATGAGATATTGCATGGCCAATCTTTTGGCTCCTGCCAACAGCTGTGGTTTACATACATTGAGTGTGGCTTGAAAAGTAGTCTTAGGATGGAATTTTTGGACTGAGTCGTAAATATCCAGCTTTCATCATTGACAACAGACTGCAAACCACATTTTGTCCATAACACAACAGGTTGCTCAGGTGAAAAAAGTGCCAACCAGCTGATCACGGAGTTGCATACCCTGCCCTCTGTTCTATGCAATGGCCCGGTTGCCCGTATTCAGACCTAGCTGAGGGTCGAGAGGTATGTGTAAGCCATAACTTAAAGCTATGTTGTGCAAGACACAACAGGCTAATATAATCTTGCACACAATTTCAGGGGAGTACAGCAGCACACCCCCCCCCCGTACGGTCAAGACATCTGAATCACGACTTCAGGATTCCAAAAGTGCGCTCTATGATAACTCGAGTTCGTATGTGTGCTCTATTGTGCCTACGCTGAGGTACAGTCGCCGCACATCTGTATGGTGTGAGGAGTTGAGGGGAGAGTGCATACCCAGCATCACCCGAGGAAGGGAAATAGGGAACTTGATTACATGTCCCTCTTGCATCTGTACAGAACATGATCTATACTTTGGTACATGTAGTGTCTCTGTTGAGGCCATGTATGTGGCATGATGAATAGTATTGTAAAATAGTTGTTTATGTTAGATTACATTTATACATTACATTTATACATATCACACATGTTTTGTCCTTGGTACTTACCCAGTAGCCACATGTTGCCAAATTCTACCGCAGCCATCCGCCGGGCAAGAGGTGACGTGCGGAATACAAAGCTGTCATGGGTACTGCCCGGAAACACTACATGCACATCACTGAATCTACCACTGGCATCACAGACACCCCGCACATTGATGGAATGCCATCGGTGTCTGTTGCAGAAGATGTGTGCAATGCGGTGAGGTGGCTGAAGAGCCACATGGGGATAATCAGTTGCACCCAGCACACGTGGGAAGCGGGAAATGAAGTAGAAATCTCTAGCTACCCTTTGTCTCCTGTCCAGTTTATGGGGCATTTGTATGTGGAGGTGGGCTCTCGTATTTATGCAGCTCAGTACCTGATGCAAGCACCGGGATTGGCTTGCCTGAGAGATGCCCACAAGGTCACTGGAGACCCTTTGGATCGACCCCATAACAAAAAATGGAGAGCAGCAAGGATCTTGAGATAGGCTTGGATGGCATGGGAGCGACAGGTCACAGAGTCAAGTTCCTGCTCCCACTCACAAACCATATCCAAGATGACATCTGGGGGGAAACGGTATCTGGCCGTGACATCTTGGCTGGACATCCCAAAAAGGTCAATCCTTTGTCTGAAAATCCTCTCTAATCTCCTCCTCAAATCTTCTTGCCGCTTGTCAAGGGGCAGAGCAACAAACACATTCAACGACATGTTGGAAGGTTTATATGTGTTAGCTCTGCTTTTATGTTTGCTGCAGGGCTGGGATTGGCTGTTGGGCTGCAGTGTTTCAGCTGGAGCAGTGGGGGAATGGTAAGCACTTACACAGGTGTTTAACATGACAATGATCATCCAGCCCGAGTGCGGAGATTCCGGCACGGGTGCGGAGATTCCGGCCCGGCTGCAGAGATTCCACCCTGGACTTAAAGATATAAGTCGTAAATGACTTCTGTGAATACCAAAAGTCGTAAAGTTAGACTTTTGGCTCAGATTACCTTTGTGAATCGGCCCCTATGAGTCTCTTTGTCACAGATACAACAGGAAACGATATTACATTATTGAACAATTAACTTATTAAAATGAATTTACAAATAGATGTGGCTGTGATCAGGAACAGCATTGAACATTTGTAACATCTCCGGCAAGCTTACTTTGATGCACGTTATTTGATACAGCACAAATAAACAGCACCACCGAACAGATTACATTTCATCTATTTTATGAAATGAGATGCACTGCAGAGAGAAAAACATGCACGGAAAAAAAACGTCCATCGTACTTTCTTGAAAGCCATGCTTCTTTTAGCTGTTAGTGGCACCAGAACAGCAGCCCCAGAAAATTAGTTTTGCAGCCTACTTATGCTAAAAATTAACATTAATCTTTATTAATAAATCTGTTCTAACACTACTCACCTGATCATCAGGAAAATAAGTATAGTGGATTTCAGTAGTGTCTGCCTCTTGGGGACAAAATGTCCTGCAGTCTTCCAGAGCCCTATTATCTTTGCAACAGAGCCTAAGGCTAACAAAGCTCATACTGAGTGGCAGTCACGAGGCCAGCAGACCTGCCTTGCAGCACGGGAAGAACCTGGCCCAAAAAAAAAAACACCTTTGGCCTTCATAAAAATGAAAAATGCAAATAAATATTACTTTCACTTCTTTATCAGGTTTAAAAGGTTATGCAGTTCACGTAGGTGGAGTTATTGCAATTGAAGGGTGAAAAAATGCAATCACATTATATATTGTTTATTTCTCATTATGACATGCTAAAATTGTAACATTTTCTTTAAAAGTAAAGACTGTTTTAGATGTGTATACGTTGTTTCTTAGAGAGAGAAAAATGTCTTTAAATCGCATCACATATTCATCCCTGTCTGCAATCCTGCATCTTAAAATCATTAGCTCTGCTTCAGAGTGATTATCGTTAACAGGGTCAGACTGGCCTCAAGAGCAATCAGGCAATGCCAGACAGACTGCTCTGACAGATCAGTGTGGGTCATTTTTTTGGCTGTAGGTGGGCCTGTTTTATGGTTTTCTGCACCAGTTTTTACTGTTGATTTCCCTTATATTAAAACAAACATTGCTGAACTGATCTCAAATCCATGCAGCCTTCCATAACTTGCAAAACAGTAACGTAGTGTGCCTTTACAAGTTCAAAGCTGCCCCAATTTGTAAACATAGGCCACTTTCTTAGCTATTTAATGGGGGCCAATTGTATTTATGTGCCAGGGCCTATTTCCTGTCCCAGTTCAACCCTGTTCTTTGATTCCTGACAACTGAGCAACATTTGAGGTGATAGTATACTATTTCTGAGATTTACAGACATGCTATACATTTATTGTTAAATATCTCAGTAGCTTCTAAGAGCTGCCAATAACCCAAACGTCACAGGTTAAAGTTTTGAGAGCTGTTTGAGTGCTGTTGATAATCAAGTTGCCCTGTCGTTTTATTGCAAAATGCTTGGCCCAGCGAAGAGGTAATTTAACAACGTAATAAATTCTGAGATAGGAATTGTAGTTTTGCATATAATAAATTGATGTTCATAGGTCATAGTTGTTGCAAAAATAAACTTAAAAGAATAGCTTGCAAAATTTGAAATTCTATGTGTGTTTGCATGCATGTTTGCGTGAGTTATGTATTTGTGGTTGCACATAAGGGGTTGATGGGAAAATGGCAAACCCAAACGTCCAATGTGTTGGATGACTGGTACATTTGGTCTGTACTTCCTTGATAGCCAAAGCCGTAGCTGCCAAGTTTCTGTGTGACTAGTTAGGCAGTACTGATTTTCTCTTAGAATTCTGGGACCAGTAATCATATAAACAGGTCTACGAGTGCCTGAATTCTAAGAAAACAAAAGGACTGAACTGACTAGTCACGCATGGGCCTGGGAAAATTGGTAGTTATGCAAAATTGCTTTGTGTTCGGAGATATTTCAAGGACACTTCTGCAAAATTCTGTTGCACAAAGTGGTTATTTTCTGATTTACGTACTTCGTGAACTTATCTGTTGTGTTCGATTCGCAATAAAGTGTCGTCAGTGTCACACATATCACATTCAATTTAAAGTCAAGGGGCAAATACACCCCCGCCCGCCGGCACAGACATCTCAACAAGCTTCTTGGATTTACAGCATTGTTTCTTAATAAAAGGCATTCAAGGTAGCAACACGGACTAGGGCTGCTGGCCTAAAACCACGGCATAAGTACCACACCGATCTAGTGGATTGCAGCTAACATATTCTTCACAGGATTCTTGGTGCGACTATCATTCCTGAATAGACTCGACAGTCATCAGATCAGGCTTATTTAGATGCAGGCGCGGACTCCAAAGCCAATCAGTACTTCGGAATTCTGAACAGCGCATTAGGATTGGCCACGGTGTCGCCAACGATCCAATCCTAGATGACGGTATATCGAGTCAGTACCTTCCCCTCCCTGAATATTAACAATGGGTGGATTGGTTGGTTAGCATACAACCCGGAAGTGGTGATGTTTAGGAAGAAATGACACTACACTTTCATTACACGTCATGTTTTAAAACATCAGCTACCGACGACCGAGAGCAGGCTGAGTTCACGGACCGTCCGTGCACTTAGTGGATAGGGTGGTCATCTTACGTCTGTTGGCAGCTAGTACGAGTCACCATGGCAGGGGAAATGACCATCCTGGGTGAGTCTCAGAGAAATGTGGATTACGCATTGGCAAAGCCAGTAGGTTTCGCCTATGTAACATCTTTTATCTTTGTTATTCTTTTAAATTATTTTTTATTGCAGTCCATGTGCTATCTAACCTGATAAGCGAAACCTATTGGCAATGTGGTTTTACATGGTGCACAGTAGTTGAGTTGCTGTGTAACCTGGCTTAAAGGAAAACAAAGGCGTTCTTTTTTAAAATGTTATTTTATTTTAAATGTGCCATCTTGCATAGCAGGAAAATATGGTTACAGTTCAAAGCGAGGAAACAGATATTTAGAGAGAAGCAGCAGGAAGAAATTACATTGTGGAGTGAATGGAGATAATGAAGGCAGTAGAGACTGAATATTTAAGGAGGCAGAGGGCAAGAATTAAAGACGAAAAAATGAGGTCAAAGATAAGAAGTAGGCTAGAAGGAGGAATATATAGATGTAATCTAAGTGACGTTTGTGTACACCGGGATATCATTCAACTGCCCCAGGTACCCTGACCACCAATTTATAATGGAGAAAGAGGACTGGCGCTGATAACTTTAGCTCCCGTAAACACTAACTATAGAAACAAGAAAGGAAAACACTAACATGTGGGTGGTTCTCTCCTGCTGTTTATGAGCTTGAAACAAAATTGCAAAATGGTCATCAAAAGTCTACAAGAGGCACAATAAAATGACAGTAAAATGGCAAATTTTCGGCATGACATGCCATCCCTGGCAGAGCCAGATAAGATGTTTTAGGAAAAACAGTAAGGAGACAGACAGGCCCTCGAAGGAAATAGCACACTTGCAGCTTTTCTTTAAAAATATCCGGCCAATGGCGAATACTAAAACAGAAAATCTCATTTGTACAGGTGGAACTATGTCCGTTTCTGTCGTTTATGTTGCAAACTCTTTTGAAATTTGCTAATCTATATTTGAAATTTCATATTAGCGAAGTTCCTCTTACACTAAGAGTGGGCAAAAAAAGCACACTATCGCGTACGATTTGTTTTAATAGTCTTAGTCATTTGCTTAATATTGTTTGGGTCATTAGGGATGGGGGTGCAGAATGTTACCAAAGCCCGTGACCAGTACCTGCCGTTCATGGCCAAGAGCAGACATTGTTCTGCATGACCAAGCGAAGGTCCTGTTCTGCAGAAACTGAATCTGGATCAAGGGTTTGGCTAGAGGCAATGTCTGGCACATCAAGCAGCTGTGCTCAGTGTGCATGGCCTATGAACAGGGCCGTTTTTTTCGCATAATTATGGATCTGCCGCATTTGCCACATAATCCATCTGCTGCATAATCTGCAGACCTTAACAAAGAAAATTTTGTTTCTAGCTCAAATGATTCAAAAGTTAGTAAAATCGCAGGGATGCGTTTTTTCGCGCAGTGGAAGGTCCTTTGCAATGGTTTACTTCTCACTTTTCTGTTGCTTATTGCTAAGTTTGGGTGTTCAACTGAGGTGAAACCTGTGCCCATAGTGTTAAGAAGTGTAACAAGGATTTGCAATGCAATCGGTCTCGCCTTTGGGACCTTATATGTATTTAGCTGTGCAGCACATTAACCTGGCTGCTGAAACATCTACTGTTCTTTAACACGGAGGGAAAGTAAGCACCAAACTGCGTGACACGCCAGGTATGGGAACACATGGAGAGAAATATTGCCTTTCAGCGGGAAACGGTGTAGTCCGAAGCTCTGTTTTTATTATAAAATCAGGGCCTTCGGTGGTTATATCACTGAAAATACAAGATTTGAAAAAAATATTATTGTCTACGGGTGCTCGTTGAAGACAATTTCTATGGACTGGAATCTAGAGCATGCTAAAGTGATTCTGGTATTTTACTGACCTCTGCTGGTCGTTTTCTATCCAGAAAGTTAAATAGATGCAGTTGCCAGAAATAAAAATAAAAAAAAGAAAGTCCCTCAGCAAAAAGCAATTCTGGTATTTTACTGACCTCTACTGGTCGTTTTCTATCAACGCAGTTAAACAGAGGCAGTTGAACAAGCAGAAAGCAATTCTGGTATTTTACTGACCTCTACTGGTGGTTTTCTATCAAGACAGTTAAATAGAGGCAGTTGAACAGAAAAAAAGTCCCTAAGCGGAAGCAGACAAGTCCTAGGGCTGATCTCCAGAGCCCACAAAGTACATACACATATAAGTATATACTAAAGTATATACAAGAGGTCTTGAATGCTCGACCTAAAAATAGGAGAGGCAACAATCAGAAGTATTAAGCACAGGTGAATTTTTCATGCCAGATTTTAAGGAAGTAGAAACAACATTATGTGCATGCGAAGATGGTGCTATATATGGTATTCTAATAAGCAGTAGAATTAGGCCAACAGTCTGTCCACTGCTAGGCTACTCCTAGACCACTCTAGCCAGGTCAGCTGATGAGCTCAAGAGTTGAAAGCAAAAGGTAATGGCTGGACACGTGTGTAGGCAAATTCGAGAGCTTTAGGCTATGCTCAAAGGAAGGAGTAACATCAAGGCAAAGTAAGAAAAATATATGGGTAACAAATGCAAACATTGAAAATGCTGGAGCAGATGTCCCCTGGTGTCCATTCTTAAGTTTGGCTCACAGTATTAATTATAAGTGCAAAGTGGGATACATTTGGATGTACCTAGTTTGGTACAGTACAAGATGGTGGGCGGGGACAGCTTCCCCAGACAGTCGTTTTTTTTGGGGGGAGTTTTTACACAACATTTAGAGTTTGTGGTATTTTCTCTGTGTCAATAGAGAGTTTCAGTATTGTTACAATAGGGTCTGCTTTTAACAGTGGGAAGCATGATGCTTTATACTTTCACTTTGAATGAGGAACATAATTTAGGACCTTGGCTCATTCCCAGGAATAGTGTGCAGGAATCCTAGAACTAGCTCTATAACAGGACTGAGGTGGAGTAATAAAGTGTGACTGTGTGAAAGAAATAGACGCATGGACTGCCAATTCTTCTATTATGTGGTGAAATCAGTGCATGTTCCTTAGTGGTATTCAATAAAATGCCATACATTCATTTTCATTACTAAATAAATTGTGCACCATATCACCATTTCTGGAGCAAAACGCTGGGTGCTGCTTTCCATTAGGAAATAAATCACTGCACATTACATTCTCTTGCTGGGTTAAATAGGGCCCATTCGGAGCTCCTAAATGTCCTGTGCCATATGTGTCTAGCTAATCCAGCCCAGGTCTGTCTTGTACATTCTGATACATGTAGTCATGAATTAACAATTGAGAAACAGGAGTACAAATGACAGTGTAAGGAAACAAACTAGAGCTCGCCATCCATAAAATCTGAAAACGTAAAGGCTCTGCGCTCCTTCTACAGAAGGGCTGAGCAATGAAGCCCAAGATGGTGTATAGAGTTACAATCTTGACTTCACAAGCAAAATGCATCCTGTTTGTAGAAAGGCCTTGGGGTTGGGTGAGTCAATCTTAAAAACAAATTCTAGCTACTTGTGATCAGTGTGCGCCAGTCAAAACCACAAGGTGCTGCTTCCAGGTAGTAGTGTAGCTTGTGTGGAAGCTTTTCTGGATGGTAAAGAGAAATGCCTGCAGCACATCTAAAACCTTACTGATTTCTGCAGCACCGGGACACAGCCCTGCTGGGAAGCTAGAATGGGGATTGGGGGCTGAGTGAGACCGCACTAAGACCCGATCGGTGCAACAAACTTTTTGAGGGCTTCTATTTCACAGGTGCAACGCTCAAATAATTACTGGAAAACAGTTTCACTTTAAACTATACAATAACACAACAGATTTGTAAATTGCATGTTTACCCTTGGGACAACTTTATACTGAATAACAAGCGTTAATCGTATCCCAATTCAATGATACTCACTACACTCGCTTTCGAAGGATGAACGACTGGATGAACCTGTCAGGATTTGTACGCGTGACCAGGGCTTTAAGTGGGATGAAAAAACTGGGGGGGGGTCAATGTAATTAAGGGGCGTGGCTTAAAACACTAAGCGAAAAATCTGTGCTTAGCACAGTGTGCCGCCCGACTGGAATTTTGCTGCTTCTGTCATTGCATCCAGATGTATAATACAACAAGTAATATTATACCTGCAGCTAGCCAAAACTATTGGCTTTGTCAATGGTCGCTAGTTGCATAAGCAGCAACTATGACTTCGTTGAATATAATATGACAATCCTTCAGTTCTGAAGTGATGAGACTGTGAAAAACTTTAACGAGGCCCACTTAAAGGCCTGTGCGTGACCATGGTTTAACACTGGTTTCTATAGTGGATGCATTAGTCCACTAAGCAACCAGACCTGGCATTCCATTACTCAGAGAAGGCAACCACTGCTCATTCTCCTCTAAGCGGACACTACTAAACAAACCGGCACAGCGATTTCCAGGTCTGCTCGCTTCACAGTCACGTGGTGATGGACCGATGTCACACAGCGGCAAGGGTGGTCAGCTGGAAATCCCAGCACTGAATATGTTTCCAGCTTGTCTTTGGAGACTGTAAGCAGTTGATATAACCATTAAGCCGTGTCAAAACACCCCTGAACATCAGAGGGTTTAGCAAGATTTTATTTTTTTAGGTGAGGGGGTTGGGAGGGGGGGGGGGGGTAGGATTGATGTGTGCATAAGTGCCTCCCAGGAAATACTTAGCATGAGCCCCTTCCCCTCCAAGAACACACACCCACAGAGAATTTTTTTTTTTTAAAGTTGGCAGAGCTGCATTTCATGTCCAGAGGAATACTGAGAATGATCATTTTTCATCACTGAATAGAACGGAAGTATGTTTTGAAAATAACCCACAGTTTAAACAAACTGGAGTGCTACCAATAAAATACATCTATATTATTTAAAGTAACACCACTAATGTTTCAGGGCGATCATGTCTGTAAAGGAAAGCAATTTGTGTTACTGCATATGCACTTAAAGAGCTTTGCAATTGTTCCAAGACTATTTCTATACCATTACTGTGTAACGTCTCTCTCTACACTGACGTAAACGCTTTACTCTACATTAGAAAGTGACACATGATACAAGGCAATGAAGTATCACACACGAGCACACTGAAAACATACAAATGTCTCACATAGACTGAAAACTTGGCAACTTTGGACAGTGCTGGGGTCGGGTGACGTGCAGAGGGAATATCTTGTACCAGTCAGATCCTTCAAGACTGAGTCTTCGGCTGTGAGCATCAGTTTGCAAGTTCCCGTCTCAATACGTCAAGTGATTGTAAAATTGTTTGGACAGGGGAAGTCTCATGTAAACAAAAGTCCAGAGCCGAATTACTTAAATCACAATCTGTTGTCATTTTGACATTTTCTCTCCGATTGTTGAATATTTAATCTTTATGAGAAACATGCTCAACTGACAGAAGACTTAAGTGACAGCACATCTAGTGTTTTCAACTCTGAACACATATCGTAACAGATCATAGTTCTTCACTAGACTGCGTTTACATGCAAACTCCGACATGTTCATGACACAATGAGCACCTCTCCGGTGCCTACCTTTAGTTACAGGCGCCATCCGGACTGCAAACTCAGCAGAAACCTCTTCCAAATATCCCTGTATAACACAATCAATAAACAGAACGCAAGTAGAGCAAGATGGCGATCTTTAAATTTGGCGCTAAAGCAGAGAAGCAAACTAGAGACCAGACCGCCCCTTAAAGCAGGAAACTAGAATACTTCCCGTGAAGCCAACTCCTGCACTGCAATGTTTGGATAGACTGTCTTACACTAGACATAAAAGAAAGACTAAATTAACAAGGTTCACGGAACGCTCTTGGGAGGGTGCATTTATCTGTATTTCGCAAGCAGGGGGATTGTGGACTTGACTGCACGGTCCAGGGGCCTTTTATAGGCCTAATACGCAGGGCAGGGTAACGAGCCTGTCCCTAATGTGGTTGTCGCCTCCTGTTTGTCCCAGGGTACGGATAACTTTCCGTCATAGAGCGAGTAGCACAGAAAATAAAATGTTCGTCATTTTGATGGACAATTGTATACGCATCAAACTTGTTTTTTTCAGTATTACAATCGCGTATTCAATATTATGCTGTTTGCATGCTCACTAATGGAAGCTAACACGAATGTAGAAATCTCGTTATATTGAGCGTGCAGTATATGCGACATCATTGATGTGAAGGGAGTATTCACTCTCAAAATGGCTGCTCCAAACACTTTTTGCAAGAAAGATTGTCATCTTCTATCGCCACGATTTCTACTAAAGTTCGACGGGCATGGCCTTCCATCACGTGACTCAAATTCTGTTTGCTTGCCGACTGAATTATTACCCAGGACATTACGTTCAATGGACCACGAGTGATTTGTTTTGTCCCATCATGAGTAACAAGCATTTGCAATGCAATAGGACTCGCATTTACGCGAGACCTATTGCATTGCAAACGAGAGTGCGGGCAGGCGAGAAGGCACGGACTGCGGGAGGGGGGGAGGCACGGGAAGAAAATAGTGCTCACAATCTAAATAAAACATACTGTGCAACACTCGAAGTAAAGGGGCCAGTAGCCATGGAAGGATACAAATGACGACATGGCCGTCATAAGGAGGGACTAACAAGCCTAAAACCAATCGGAAGGCAGCATTTGGGAACTAAGCCAATAAAAAAGATGGGCGGAGAGTGGGCGGAGCTTCCACGGAGCTTCCACTCCATACTGAATACTGCATGCCTCGCAAAGCAAGCAGCGCATGCGCGCTGCTGCTATAGGCTCGACCTAAAAAGGATTAAATAATGAAGTAATGCTATCAGAAAATGTGCTGCATTATGTCGCATAATTGCCCTTTTCCTGCTGCATAATTTAGACTACCCTGCCTCATAATTTGTCCCGCTTATGGCGCATAATTCCAGTGGCCCTGCCTATGACCTATGAAAAGGAAAAACAGTTGCTACACAAAGGCCATATCCCATGGGCACTGTCAACTTGCCTGCTCCCTGCACTCAGTACCCACAGACCACACACAGTGAGTACATCGGCCATAAATTAATCTGC
The DNA here is from genome assembly GCA_963921515.1 of Calotriton arnoldi. NCBI lineage: Eukaryota > Metazoa > Chordata > Amphibia > Caudata > Salamandridae > Calotriton > Calotriton arnoldi. The sequence goes on along the minus strand of CAWUFW010003770.1, from coordinate 1,607,749 downwards.
AGGTCTGTATATGTTAAAAGCCAATCGGTTTCGCCTATCTTCTGACTCTGTTCTTATTCAGGCACTTATTCAGTGTGCACGCTCGGCCAGTACACGCTTACAGACACACACCCAGTGTGCGCAGGTCTCATAGACGCACAGGGCCAGAGAGGTGTTAACTCTTAACTCACAAACACACATATAGTTTGTGGCAGTCGTGACTGTATGTATTCTCACGTTTGCACTCCCAATGCATGCAGGTACCCTGAATGTGTGCAAATCAAGCACCAAGTGTTCACCAGCAATCGCATATTCACACACAGTGCCTGCATGTTTCCTGGTAGTATGAAGACTCAGTGTAGCGGCAAAGCATTGGCAGCCACATACAAAGCACTCTGGGAAAGCTGCCCCCATGCACAATGAGGATGGTTACTATCATTCACTGCCAGAGATGGCTCAGAATACTTCAGCTATTGGGCAGTAGCAAGGTGGCACACTGGCACCCATCAGCTGAGCACAACACTGTCATGCCATTTCATTAAAGATACGAAGCGATAGCAGCCACATTGGGATGCCAAATTTAAATAGTGGTTCCCTTCCAGATATCTTGGTGGTAGATTGAGCTAAAGCTCAGTGCTGGCAGCTCAGCCTCCTTTCCAAGTCGTTGCAATCCAATATGGAGAGCAGTGTATTACCTATACACAGGAAAACCAGATACTGTTGTGATCTCAAGTGTTTTTGTAGTCAATAAAGGCTATTTTCTTCGTATCAATACTTAAGCTTGAATTCTGCTCTGCAGCCTGGGCCTTTTCCTGCCTGTCCATCATCTGCCGTGTGCCATCCGGGGCAGAGAAGAGTAATGCAATACTGCCCTGCATCAGGCAGTGTCTGCACAGCCCATGTTTGTGTGAGGCTGGTTGGAAAACAGGGCTTCGATCCCAGGGAGTGCTGAAACTTCATTGATACAGAAGCACACAAAATTGCCCAAAATATTGTTAGCTACTGGCAAAGGAAACTTATTTTCCTGTTGTGTTGTACATTTTGTTATTTGAAAGAACTTGAAATCATTGTTAAACTTTATTTACTATCTAACAGTCTCCCTGCCAAGCAGGACCTATCATGGTACTAGATCTGCAGCAATCTTTAAGGGCTCCTTGCTAAGGCGCTGTTGTGCCACATGATGCCCCACAACATCAGAACGCATTGGACGTACATTACCTGCACCCTTATGAACATCACCAGAGCCACATCATAGGAGCTTTCTAATTATTGCAGCCGATAGAGCCAGCAGGAGCGGAGCCTCTGTTTAGAGTGCTTCTGTGACAAGCCCGTCCAGCTGGGAGAAGAGGGGCACGGGGATTAGGCAAATGTTAGTTTTATTCCTAGGGTGGATGGGGCACGACTAAAACTGCAAAGTCACTGTAGTCTTTGAGACACACACAGCAGTATACAAAAATGTGGATATTTAACAACGCAAATCTTCATCAAAAGGTGAATGCCTCCCGCGCAAACTTTAGTTGTCAACTGACGCGGACAGTGCCTAAATATGTAAAGCGCAGGCATGCATGTGTGACGGCATGCAGAGGCCCTCGTATCGAGTGCTTGTTTGTAATGGAATAACAGGCATTTGCAATGCAATAGGTCTTGCATTTAGAAAACTCACGTAATTACGACACCTATTGTATTGCAAATGCTTGTTTGTAAAAGCACCCATGTGGCGCTTTCACTTTAATATCGACCGTGCCCCTTTCCTTAGACAAGCTGTGTCTAAAGAAAGGGGCGCGGCTGCCACTAAAGTGAAAGCGCGGTATGGGGCGCTTTTACAAAAGAAGCATTTGTTTGTCAACTTGACAAACAAATGCTTTTTTTAAATAAAAGCACCCCATGCCGCGGTTTCACTTTAATGGCAGCCGCACCCCTCTCTTTAGACGCGGCCCGTCTAAGGAAAGGGGCGCGGCAACCATTAAAGTAAAAGTGCGGTATGGGGCAGTTTAAAAAAAAAAAAAGTTAATAGTAAAAAAAAAAAATACCATGCTGCCGCGTTCGGTGCTGCAAAGAAACCAAAGGCACAACCGCCACTGTATGAGCGTGCCGTCTTAGGAAAAAAAAAAATATTAAAGCAATGGGGGAGAGCGTGTCCTTTGAGCAAATAGTGCTTGGAGGCTGTAATTAAAGCCTACAGAGTAACAACACATGTAACGGGGGAGTCCTCATGGGAGGTTACAAAATGAGACAAGGCGGTTCGAAGGAGGTACTACTAAGCCTATTGACCAATGAAAAGCAGCAGTTTCCAAAGAACAATGACATAAGCCAATGAAAAATATTGGCGGAGCTTCAATCCCATACCTGAATACAGCATGCCTTGCAGAGCAGCGCATGCGCTGCCCAGGCTCGACCCAAAAAAAGTATCTGCATAGTGAGTAGCCCGTGGAAGGACACTGGCCAGTGACTGGAAACTGTACTTGATCCAGGCTCCACACGACCGCATGGACAACAAAGCAGAGCAGGAAGTAAAAGCAGACTATGTGCTTGCAAATCAGAAGCACTTTTTTAGAGCGACGTTGGATTAAACTAGTGGTAAGTTCAGGTAAGAAAGGGGCGGATTCTAAGCCCTTTAAAGAATTTTTTTTTTATTATTATTTACAATTGACTTTACAAGTGCTGTGCAGGCAAAACCTACAAATGACTCTGGGAACCCAGAAATTGGGGGTAAGTGTATGACAGTTAAAAGAGGGTGGAGTCATGAGAAACTGAGTTTCACAGTCAACTTTTGCACCTACCAGAAAATCTCTATTTGAATTACTAACTGAAAACCAATATAGGTACTTAAGGTACATATAAAGTCAAGCTTAGTATCAATAAGTTCTACTGAACTTAGAGCTGTGTGCCAAGGGATAGCACACCCTTTCTACAGCTCAAGCTAGTATCAGTAGGCCACAAACTAGTATAGGTAGTACAACACTGCACAACACTAGAATGTCCTTAAAGGGTGGAACCAGTGGATCCACTCAGCCTCAGTATAAGGACATGGCTTTCTCTGACTTGAGAGCCATGTGTGTTGAAAGACACCTGAGGCTAGGACAGAGTCCCTCAACCCTACACCTGATAGATCTGCTGACAGCAGATGATCTTAGATTGGCTCTAGGAGCTAATGGGTCTGAATCAGTGGATGCGTCAATTACAGTATCTGGGTCAGATGATGAAAATCAGAATGACCAGGACTCTGTGATTGAAGGGCCAGGCCTCAAGGGGCCTGAAAAGGACAGAGGAATTCTCCCTAAGAGAACTGACAGAGTGGATGAGAGGCATAGGTCCCCTTCCAGGGAATCTGAGCACTCTTATCACTCTGGCAGAGAATTTGTCCACCAGAGGAACTCGTACTTTCCCATAAGAGAGACCTCCTCTGAAAGAATGTGCAAACTGCTGCAGTATGAGGAAGCAAGAGTTGCCCTCAGAACCAAGCAGTTGGCACTGGATAGAGAAGCCCTGGAGATCCAGAGAGCTTCTAGAAGAGAGGGGTTAGAACCCCTTGGTGGCAGCAACAGAGTCCCTAGAGGCAGAGAATCTATTCCAGACCATAGGAACCTGAGCAAGGTTGTTCCTCCCTACCAGAGTGGGGATGATATCCACAAGTGGATAACTGCTATGGAGAGGGCCTGTAGAGTGCAGTGGGCAGCAATCTTGTGGCTCTCCTTTTCAGATAAAGGTAGAGACAAGCTCCTCACTGTTAGAGAAGAGGATGCTGATAACTATGAAGTCCTGAAGAGTGCACTGATAGATGGGTTTGGCTTAACCACTGAGCAGTACAGGTTGAAGTTCAGAGACACCCAGAAGGCACAGACTCAGGACTGGACTGACTTCATAGATTGTGCAACCAAGGCTCTGGAGGGTTGGCTGATTGGCAGTAGGGTTACTGATCTCAAAGGATTGTACAATTTGATTATGAGGGAGCAGATCCTTAATAATTGTCAAAACCAGCTTTTGCACCAGTACCTGGTGGACTCTGATCTGACCTCTCCCCAAGAATTGGGAAAGAAGGCAGACAAATGGGTCAGAACCAGGGTGAGGCCTAAGAATCAGGGTGGTGACCAGAAGAAAGATTCTACCAAGTCCCAAGAGAAAGGTGGGGATAAATCTAAGGATAAGTCCACTACAGGGCCCCAAAAGTCCTCTTCTGGGGGTGGGTCCCAAACTCCTTCCTCTCCTGAAAAGAAACCATATTGCCATGTCTGTAAAAATCCTGGACACTGGAAAACTGATCCCAGTTGCCCCAGGATTGGCAATAAAGAAACTGTTCCTCCAGCTATTACTACCACCCCTCCTGGTACTACCAGTAGTAATCCTCCAGTTGGGAGTAGTGCACCCAAAAAGTTAGGTGCTTTTGCAAGGGGAACAGAGGTGGGCCCTAGTTTAGACAGGTCCCCCTCAACAGACTCCTCAGACTCTGATGGTGGTATAGGATTTGCCACCTTTACCATGGGTCCCATTCCATTGGGCAGGTACAGACTGGAGCCAATGATTAATGGTCGGAAGGCTGTGGCATTCAGGGACACAGGGGCTAGTGTCACCATGGTGGCAGGGAAACTAGTCCCCCCTCACCAGCTTTTACCTGAGTTTAAGTACCAGGTGACCAACATTGATGGTGTCAGGTCAGATCACCCCATGTCCATAGTCAATCTCAGCTGGGAGGGGGTCACATGCCCAAAAAGAGTGGCAGTGTCCCCCAACTTGCCCGTAGATTGCCTGATGGGCAATGATCTGGAAATTTCAGCCTGGGCTGAAGTTGAACACCAAACCCATCTGAAGATGCTAGGCGTCCCTGAAAAAGCTAGTGGGGCTGTGATGGCCCCAGCCCAGGGAAATGCTGGAGAGATGGAGCCTGGAAGAATGGCCCACTCTCCCCCAAAAGAGAGCACAGGGGTTGAAGAAAAGTCTCCTTCCCCCCAGACAGCAGGTAAGGGTCAGCCTCCTCAGGGAACTGATCCTACCCCTAGTGAAGGAACTGCCCCAGAGGTAGTCAGGCCTGGCCCCACCCCTGATGGCAGAGGACCCTTCCAAGGTGGTACCCAGTCTGGAGCAGGTAACCTGCCCCTCTCTACCCCACCTCAGTCAGCCCAGGGCTGCAGAGGTCAGGGAGGTCAGTGGACCCCACAGGGCCCCCTGTCCAGAGGAACCCCCCCCCATCAGCAGATTAGGGGCACCCAGTCTAGTAGCCCTAGCCAGGTGAAAATTCCTCCGCACACTGAGGGATCCCCCATACCTTTGTGTAGGGACCTTCCCCAGAAGGACTCTGTTAGGCAAGGGCAAACCTGGAACCAAAAGGTTCCAAACCTGCCATGTCCCTCCAGTGTTCCACCCAAAGGGACCCAACCCCCAGCTGTAGGCAGCCAAAGGTTGACCCTTAGAGCAAAGTGCAGCTCAGTCATGGAAAGACAGGCATACATGGTGACCAGTGATCTGAGGAAACTGAGACCAACTTCCCTAGGGTCTCACTTCCCTGCTCAGACACCTCATCAGCCTTGTCCTTTACCAAAACAGCCCACAGGTGGAATCTGACTACATGGTTGCCCCCACTTTTTTCCTGGTGTTTTGTTGGTTTTTGACTTAGTTTGGCTGGGAACCTGCTATTCAGGTCCCCAGCCTATCTGCTTTCTCTTTAAACGACTTGGAGTGCACTCTAGGTGCACTAGTGATTGGATACTGTGGTACCTTATGAGTCCCTAGTATATGGTACCTTAGGTACTAAGGGCACAGGTACTTCACAGGCCTACCAGGGGCTGCAGCATGTATTATGCAACCCCTGGGAAGCAGACTAAATCTGACACCACAGGCCTGCTACTGCAGCCTGGGTGAGGTGGTGCTAGCACTCCTCACTGAGATATAGGTTCCCTATATCTCTCCTACACACACATATAAACCTATCAGTCACCCCTAAGGCAGGCCCTATCAATCCTGAGGGCAGGGTGCTTGGCTTCCATGTGAGGGGGTGCCTCTGCCTGAGCAGGGCCCCTCTGCAGCTCTCAGAGTCCATTCTCTGGGGCTGTTTGTGGATGCGGTTAAACCATATACTTTTAAGTGCATTATATCCTCGCGGTAAAATGCTAACTTTGGAATGGCTGCATCAAAACATGTCGTGTTTGGTGTCAAACATCTTGGAATACTACCCCCCGCCAGTCCTGGCGGCGGGGGTAGCATTCCACCCTTCTAGAGGGATAGACATGTACCTGCTGTGGAAACGCGGTAGAATCCTGCAGAGCCCTGGCATCACAAAATGGATGCCACCAGTCACAGACACTGGGCTGCCCTCCTGCTGATGACCAACACTCGCAGTGGAGGAAGCCCAACAATAGATATCCTGTCCCAAGGGGGTGTGACCACCTCCCAGACAGGGTTTAGTGTATTGGGGCTTGGTGGGTGCACTCTTAGAGTGCTTTGAAGTCCTGCACTGGGGGAGCAGAAGGCTCCTCTGTGCATACCCCAGTTCAAACCGGCTCAGGGGCTACCTGCCCCTGCTCTGGCGCGAAACTGGACAAAGGGAAGTGGGTGTAGCCGCCCACTCCCCTGACCCTCCCATAGGTAGGGTCATAGAGCTAGTTCCTCCCTTTCTTTTAGTATAAGAGGGGGAACCTGTGCATAGCACCCTAGATTTCCCTGGACGACGCTCTGAAGAAGAATCCCGGACCTTCGACGTTCCACTACCTTTGGAAGACTGAAGAATCTCCCTTGGAGTCAAGGAGTGACTCCCCTGCTTGGCAGGCACCAAAAACTACAAACGACGGTCGCAAACTACGCCGCTCCCGCCGGAGTCCGAAGTCCCTGCAGCCCAAGAAGTGGATTTCCTGACTTCTCAAAGGCCATCGTGAGTCCCCAGCGAAGCTGAGGCCAGTGGACCCCAAGAGTAACGAGGAACCGCGACCCCTGGGTACCGTGCACTATTGTCGAGTGCAACCCCTTCACAACGTTCCACGAACTTGTGCTTTGGACCACGTGTGGTCCTAGCCTCCAGCAGGAATCCCTCCGAAGATCAGAGGCCTACCACGTCCCGAGTGACCGTGGGCCCCTGTGAGCGAATCCTCCCGAGGCGTCTTCGCGATCCCTTGCCAGCCGGCTTGTGGGTCCCCAGAAGACTTTCTAAAGAAACCAAAGGGCTCCCTGGTTGCTCCAGGCCTGCCCTGACTTACCCTCGCTGGGTGAGTCCCACAGACCTTGCTGGTCTGCGCCATTGCCTCTTCGCACTTTCCCCGAGACTTGCTGTTACCAAGGCTTGTTGGCTCCAATCGAGTCGCCGACACCGCAGTAAGCTGCAGACATCGTGGGACACGCCGAATCCAGCTCCTGGTCGTCGTCGATGCCTCCTGGACCTCGTGGCTGAAGAGTCAAGGCAACCGCGAACGACCTGAATCTTGCGACGACGGTGGGCATCCATCTTCCTTGCCCCGAGTCACTGCCAAGTGACTTTGAACACTGTCCCCTCTGCTTTCAGGTCTTCCATCTTCCGAATCCAGGCTTGGATTCCTCCGGACACTTCTCCTGTCGCCGCAAGCAGCAAGTCTTCACTGGCTCCCATTGAAAACGACGCCGCGACCCGACACCAAAGAACACCTATGCACCCGGCTCCCCTGGGTGAGGTAACTTCAGCACTACGGTGCTCCCGTGGGTGTGGGCCCTAGAACTACTTACCCTGTAAGTGACTTGCTTGTAGCTTCCCTCGAAGTGACCTAAAACTCTAATTTTCTAAGTGCGACAATTGCGCTGACTCGTACAGGGTTCGCGTCTGTGTTAGACACACCGCGTCCATCTCCTTTGTAACACTATCTAGAACTGTATCCTTCGACTCGTACTGAGTCCGATCGGTGTTCGCCTCGAACACACAAAGGGCCTGTAACACTGAGATCTCCATTGCACTGACTCGCACAAGGTTCGCGTCTGTGTTAGACACAGCGCGTCCATCTCCCTTGCAACTCTATCTGTAACCGCGTCCTTCGACTCGTACAAGGACCGATCGGTGTGTTCGCCTCGAACACGCAAGGGACCTTTAACATTGAAATCTCAATCGCGTCTGTGCGCATAGACTCGTACAGGACTCGCACCGGTGCCAGGACACCGCGTCCGTCCCCTGTGGGTCTCCTACAACTACCTGGGGTGGTTCTTGGGGTCCCTCGATTCTAGATGCCCTAGACCTAGGTCTAGCAAACTAAGATTGTGATATTCGATTGTGCTAAACTTATTTTGATAATATTTGACTTGTACATATGTTCCTGACTTCTAATCTCATAAAGAGATTAGTAGAGAGTGTTTATTAATAAATACATATATATTTGATATATATACCTGTGTGGTGTCTTTTCATTTGGTGATTCAAGAGATTGTGTGGTAAAACAAGCTGCTTTACATTCCTTCAAGACTTAGCCTGAAGGCTGCTCTCCACAGCTACCACTAGGATAGCTTTCTAAAAAGGTTGTCTTAAACCTATCTACCATAAGAGTCGAATTGTTCTGGTGCAAGGTGTCCACTTTAATTAGTGAACAGCATATACCAGGCCAACTTCTCACATTGGTGGGCAGCGTGTGGGATTCCAGCTTGCTATTGTTTTACCAGAAAATCTCTATTTGAATTACTAACTGAAAACCAATATAGGTACTTAAGGTACATATAAAGTCAAGCTTAGTATCAATAAGTTCTACTGAACTTAGAGCTGTGTGCCAAGGGATAGCACACCCTTTCTACAGCTCAAGCTAGTATCAGTAGGCCACAAACTAGTATAGGTAGTACAACACTGCACAACACTAGAATGTCCTTAAAGGGTGGAACCAGTGGATCCACTCAGCCTCAGTATAAGGACATGGCTTTCTCTGACTTGAGAGCCATGTGTGTTGAAAGACACCTGAGGCTAGGACAGAGTCCCTCAACCCTACACCTGATAGATCTGCTGACAGCAGATGATCTTAGATTGGCTCTAGGAGCTAATGGGTCTGAATCAGTGGATGCGTCAATTACAGTATCTGGGTCAGATGATGAAAATCAGAATGACCAGGACTCTGTGATTGAAGGGCCAGGCCTCAAGGGGCCTGAAAAGGACAGAGGAATTCTCCCTAAGAGAACTGACAGAGTGGATGAGAGGCATAGGTCCCCTTCCAGGGAATCTGAGCACTCTTATCACTCTGGCAGAGAATTTGTCCACCAGAGGAACTCATACTTTCCCATAAGAGAGACCTCCTCTGAAAGAATGTGCAAACTGCTGCAGTATGAGGAAGCAAGAGTTGCCCTCAGAACCAAGCAGTTGGCACTGGATAGAGAAGCCCTGGAGATCCAGAGAGCTTCTAGAAGAGAGGGGTTAGAACCCCTTGGTGGCAGCAACAGAGTCCCTAGAGGCAGAGAATCTATTCCAGACCATAGGAACCTGAGCAAGGTTGTTCCTCCCTACCAGAGTGGGGATGATATCCACAAGTGGATAACTGCTATGGAGAGGGCCTGTAGAGTACAGCAGGACCCCCAAAGGCAGTGGGCAGCAATCTTGTGGCTCTCCTTTTCAGATAAAGGTAGAGACAAGCTCCTCACTGTTAGAGAAGAGGATGCTGATAACTATGAAGTCCTGAAGAGTGCACTGATAGATGGGTTTGGCTTAACCACTGAGCAGTACAGGTTGAAGTTCAGAGACACCCAGAAGGCACAGACTCAGGACTGGACTGACTTCATAGATTGTGCAACCAAGGCTCTGGAGGGTTGGCTGATTGGCAGTAGGGTTACTGATCTCAAAGGATTGTACAATTTGATTATGAGGGAGCAGATCCTTAATAATTGTCAAAACCAGCTTTTGCACCAGTACCTGGTGGACTCTGATCTGACCTCTCCCCAAGAATTGGGAAAGAAGGCAGACAAATGGGTCAGAACCAGGGTGAGGCCTAAGAATCAGGGTGGTGACCAGAAGAAAGATTCTACCAAGTCCCAAGAGAAAGGTGGGGATAAATCTAAGGATAAGTCCACTACAGGGCCCCAAAAGTCCTCTTCTGGGGGTGGGTCTCAAACTCCTTCCTCTCCTGAAAAGAAACCATATTGCCATGTCTGTAAAAATCCTGGACACTGGAAAACTGATCCCAGTTGCCCCAGGATTGGCAATAAAGAAACTGTTCCTCCAGCTATTACTACCACCCCTCCTGGTACTACCAGTAGTAATCCTCCAGTTGGGAGTAGTGCACCCAAAAAGTTAGGTGCTTTTGCAAGGGGAACAGAGGTGGGCCCTAGTTTAGACAGGTCCCCCTCAACAGACTCCTCAGACTCTGATGGTGGTATAGGATTTGCCACCTTTACCATGGGTCCCATTCCATTGGGCAGGTACAGACTGGAGCCAATGATTAATGGTCGGAAGGCTGTGGCATTCAGGGACACGGGCTAGTGTCACCATGGTGGCAGGGAAACTAGTCCCCCCCTCACCAGCTTTTACCTGAGTTTAAGTACCAGGTGACCAACATTGATGGTGTCAGGTCAGATCACCCCATGGCCATAGTCAATCTCAGCTGGGAGGGGGTCACATGCCCAAAAAGAGTGGCAGTGTCCCCCAACTTGCCCGTAGATTGCCTGATGGGCAATGATCTGGAAATTTCAGCCTGGGCTGAAGTTGAACACCAAACCCATCTGAAGATGCTAGGCGTCCCTGAAAAAGCTAGTGGGGCTGTGATGGCCCCAGCCCAGGGAAATGCTGGAGAGATGGAGCCTGGAAGAATGGCCCACTCTCCCCCAAAAGAGAGCACAGGGGTTGAAGAAAAGTCTCCTTCCCCCAGACAGCAGGTAAGGGTCAGCCTCCTCAGGGAACTGATCCTACCCCTAGTGAAGGAACTGCCCCAGAGGTAGTCAGGCCTGGCCCCACCCCTGATGGCAGAGGACCCTTCCAAGGTGGTACCCAGTCTGGAGCAGGTAACCTGCCCTCTCTACCCCACCTCAGTCAGCCCAGGGCTGCAGAGGTCAGGGAGGTCAGTGGACCCCACAGGGCCCCCTGTCCAGAGGAACCCCCCATCAGCAGATTAGGGGCACCCAGTCTAGTAGCCCTAGCCAGGTGAAAATTCCTCCGCACACTGAGGGATCCCCCATACCTTTGTGTAGGGACCTTCCCCAGAAGGACTCTGTTAGGCAAGGGCAAACCTGGAACCAAAAGGTTCCAAACCTGCCATGTCCCTCCAGTGTTCCACCCAAAGGGACCCAACCCCCAGCTGTAGGCAGCCAAAGGTTGACCCTTAGAGCAAAGTGCAGCTCAGTCATGGAAAGACAGGCATACATGGTGACCAGTGATCTGAGGAAACTGAGACCAACTTCCCTAGGGTCTCACTTCCCTGCTCAGACACCTCATCAGCCTTGTCCTTTACCAAAACAGCCCACAGGTGGAATCTGACTACATGGTTGCCCCCACTTTTTTCCTGGTGTTTTGTTGGTTTTTGACTTAGTTTGGCTGGGAACCTGCTATTCAGGTCCCCAGCCTATCTGCTTTCTCTTTAAACGACTTGGAGTGCACTCTAGGTGCACTAGTGATTGGATACTGTGGTACCTTATGAGTCCCTAGTATATGGTACCTTAGGTACTAAGGGCACAGGTACTTCACAGGCCTACCAGGGGCTGCAGCATGTATTATGCCACCCCTGGGAAGCAGACTAAATCTGACACCACAGGCCTGCTACTGCAGCCTGGGTGAGGTGGTGCTAGCACTCCTCACTGAGATATAGGTTCCCTATATCTCTCCTACACACACATATAAACCTATCAGTCACCCCTAAGGCAGGCCCTATCAATCCTGAGGGCAGGGTGCTTGGCTTCCATGTGAGGGGGTGCCTCTGCCTGAGCAGGGCCCCTCTGCAGCTCTCAGAGTCCATTCTCTGGGGCTGTTTGTGGATGCGGTTAAACCATATACTTTTAAGTGCATTATATCCTCGCGGTAAAATGCTAACTTTGGAATGGCTGCATCAAAACATGTCGTGTTTGGTGTCAAACATCTTGGAATACTACCCCCCCGCCAGTCCTAGCGGCGGGGGTAGCATTCCACCCTTCTAGAGGGATAGACATGTACCTGCTGTGGAAACGCGGTAGAATCCTGCAGAGCCCTGGCATCACAAAATGGATGCCACCAGTCACAGACACTGGGCTGCCCTCCTGCTGATGACCAACACTCGCAGTGGAGGAAGCCCAACAATTGATATCCTGTCCCAAGGGGTGTGACCACCTCCCAGACAGGGTTTAGTGTATTGGGGCTTGGTGGGTGCACTCTTAGAGTGCTTTGAAGTCCTGCACTGGGGAGCAGAAGGCTCCTCTGTGCATACCCCAGTTCAAACCGGCTCAGGGGCTACCTGCCCCTGCTCTGGCGCGAAACTGGACAAAGGGAAGTGGGTGTAGCCGCCCACTCCCCTGACCCTCCCATAGGTAGGGTCATAGAGCTAGTTCCTCCCTTTCTTTTAGTATAAGAGGGGGAACCTGTGCATAGCACCCTAGATTTCCCTGGACGATGCTCTGAAGAAGAATCCCGGACCTTCGACGTTCCACTACCTTTGGAAGACTGAAGAATCTCCCTTGGAGTCAAGGAGTGACTCCCCTGCTTGGCAGGCACCAAAAACTACAAACGACGGTCGCAAACTACGCCGCTCCCGCCGGAGTCCGAAGTCCCTGCAGCCCAAGAAGTGGATTTCCTGACTTCTCAAAGGCCATCGTGAGTCCCCAGCGAAGCTGAGGCCAGTGGACCCCAAGAGTAACGAGGAACCGCGACCCCTGGGTACCGTGCACTATTGTCGAGTGCAACCCCTTCACAACGTTCCACGAACTTGTGCTTTGGACCACGTGTGGTCCTAGCCTCCAGCAGGAATCCCTCCGAAGATCAGAGGCCTACCACGTCCCGAGTGACCGTGGGCCCCTGTGAGCGAATCCTCCCGAGGCGTCTTCGCGATCCCTTGCCAGCCGGCTTGTGGGTCCCCAGAAGACTTTCTAAAGAAACCAAAGGGCTCCCCTGGTTGCTCCAGGCCTGCCCTGACTTACCCTCGCTGGGTGAGTCCCACAGACCTTGCTGGTCTGCGCCATTGCCTCTTCGCACTTTCCCCGAGACTTACTGTTACCAAGGCTTGTTGGCTCCAATCGAGTCGCCGACACCGCAGTAAGCTGCAGACATCGTGGGACACGCCGAATCCAGCTCCTGGTCGTCGTCGATGCCTCCTGGACCTCGTGGCTGAAGAGTCAAGGCAACCGCGAACGACCTGAATCTTGCGACGACGGTGGGCATCCATCTTCCTTGCCCCGAGTCACTGCCAAGTGACTTTGAACACTGTCCCCTCTGCTTTCAGGTCTTCCATCTTCCGAATCCAGGCTTGGATTCCTCCGGACACTTCTCCTGTCGCCGCAAGCAGCAAGTCTTCACTGGCTCCCATTGAAAACGACGCCGCGACCCGACACCAAAGAACACCTATGCACCCGGCTCCCCTGGGTGAGGTAACTTCAGCACTACGGTGCTCCCGTGGGTGTGGGCCCTAGAACTACTTACCCTGTAAGTGACTTGCTTGTAGCTTCCCTCGAAGTGACCTAAAACTCTAATTTTCTAAGTGCGACAATTGCGCTGACTCGTACAGGGTTCGCGTCTGTGTTAGACACACCGCGTCCATCTCCTTTGTAACACTATCTAGAACTGTATCCTTCGACTCGTACTGAGTCCGATCGGTGTTCGCCTCGAACACACAAAGGGCCTGTAACACTGAGATCTCCATTGCACTGACTCGCACAAGGTTCGCGTCTGTGTTAGACACAGCGCGTCCATCTCCCTTGCAACTCTATCTGTAACCGCGTCCTTCGACTCGTACAAGGACCGATCGGTGTGTTCGCCTCGAACACGCAAGGGACCTTTAACATTGAAATCTCAATCGCGTCTGTGCGCATAGACTCGTACAGGACTCGCACCGGTGCCAGGACACCGCGTCCGTCCCCTGTGGGTCTCCTACAACTACCTGGGGTGGTTCTTGGGGGTCCCTCGATTCTAGATGCCCTAGACCTAGGTCTAGCAAACTAAGATTGTGATATTCGATTGTGCTAAACTTATTTTGATAATATTTGACTTGTACATATGTTCCTGACTTCTAATCTCATAAAGAGATTAGTAGAGAGTGTTTATTAATAAATACATATATATTTGATATATATACCTGTGTGGTGTCTTTTCATTTGGTGATTCAAGAGATTGTGTGGTAAAACAAGCTGCTTTACATTCCTTCAAGACTTAGCCTGAAGGCTGCTCTCCACAGCTACCACTAGGATAGCTTTCTAAAAAGGTTGTCTTAAACCTATCTACCATAAGAGTCGAATTGTTCTGGTGCAAGGTGTCCACTTTAATTAGTGAACAGCATATACCAGGCCAACTTCTCACATTGGTGGGCAGCGTGTGGGATTCCAGCTTGCTATTGTTTTACCAGAAAATCTCTATTTGAATTACTAACTGAAAACCACTATAGGTACTTAAGGTACATATAAAGTCAAGCTTAGTATCAATAAGTTCTACTGAACTTAGAGCTGTGTGCCAAGGGATAGCACACCCTTTCTACAGCTCAAGCTAGTATCAGTAGGCCACAAACTAGTGTAGGTAGTACAACACTGCACAACACTAGAATGTCCTTAAAGGGTGGAACCAGTGGATCCACTCAGCCTCAGTATAAAGACATGGCTTTCTCTGACTTGAGAGCCATGTGTGTTGAAAGACACCTGAGGCTAGGACAGAGTCCCTCAACCCTACACCTGATAGATCTGCTGACAGCAGATGATCTTAGATTGGCTCTAGGAGCTAATGGGTCTGAATCAGTGGATGCGTCAATTACAGTATCTGGGTCAGATGATGAAAATCAGAATGACCAGGACTCTGTGATTGAAGGGCCAGGCCTCAAGGGGCCTGAAAAGGACAGAGGAATTCTCCCTAAGAGAACTGACAGAGTGGATGAGAGGCATAGGTCCCCTTCCAGGGAATCTGAGCACTCTTATCACTCTGGCAGAGAATTTGTCCACCAGAGGAACTCATACTTTCCCATAAGAGAGACCTCCTCTGAAAGAATGTGCAAACTGCTGCAGTATGAGGAAGCAAGAGTTGCCCTCAGAACCAAGCAGTTGGCACTGGATAGAGAAGCCCTGGAGATCCAGAGAGCTTCTAGAAGAGAGGGGTTAGAACCCCTTGGTGGCAGCAACAGTGTCCCTAGAGGCAGAGAATCTATTCCAGACCATAGGAACCTGAGCAAGGTTGTTCCTCCCTACCAGAGTGGGGATGATATCCACAAGTGGATAACTGCTATGGAGAGGGCCTGTAGAGTACAGCAGGTCCCCCAAAGGCAGTGGGCAGCAATCTTGTGGCTCTCCTTTTCAGATAAAGGTAGAGACAAGCTCCTCACTGTTAGAGCAGAGGATGCTGATAACTATGAAGTCCTGAAGAGTGCACTGATAGATGGGTTTGGCTTAACCACTGAGCAGTACAGGTTGAAGTTCAGAGACACCCAGAAGGCACAGACTCAGGACTGGACTGACTTCATAGATTGTGCAACCAAGGCTCTGGAGGGTTGGCTGATTGGCAGTAGGGTTACTGATCTCAAAGGATTGTACAATTTGATTATGAGGGAGCAGATCCTTAATAATTGTCAAAACCAGCTTTTGCACCAGTACCTGGTGGACTCTGATCTGACCTCTCCCCAAGAATTGGGAAAGAAGGCAGACAAATGGGTCAGAACCAGGGTGAGGCCTAAGAATCAGGGTGGTGACCAGAAGAAAGATTCTACCAAGTCCCAAGAGAAAGGTGGGGATAAATCTAAGGATAAGTCCACTACAGGGCCCCAAAAGTCCTCTTCTGGGGGTGGGTCCCAAACTCCTTCCTCTCCTGAAAAGAAACCATATTGCCATGTCTGTAAAAATCCTGGACACTGGAAAACTGATCCCGTTTGCCCCAGGATTGGCAATAAAGAAACTGTTCCTCCAGCTATTACTACCACCCCTCCTGGTACTACCAGTAGTAATCCTCCAGTTGGGAGTAGTGCACCCAAAAGTTAGGTGCTTTTGCAAGGGGAACAGAGGTGGGCCCTAGTTTAGACAGGTCCCCCTCAACAGACTCCTCAGACTCTGATGGTGGTATAGGATTTGCCACCTTTACCATGGGTCCCATTGCATTGGGCAGGTACAGACTGGAGCCAATGATTAATGGTCGGAAGGGTGTGGCATTCAGGGACACAGGGGCTAGTGTCACCATGGTGGCAGGGAAACTAGTCCCCCTCACCAGCTTTTACCTGAGTTTAAGTACCAGGTGACCAACATTGATGGTGTCAGGACAGATCACCCCATGGCCATAGTCAATCTCAGCTGGGAGGGGGTCACATGCCCAAAAAGAGTGGCAGTGTCCCCCAACTTGCCCGTAGATTGCCTGATGGGCAATGATCTGGAAATTTCAGCCTGGGCTGAAGTTGAACACCAAACCCATCTGAAGATGCTAGGCGTCCCTGAAAAAGCTAGTGGGGCTGTGATGGCCCCAGCCCAGGGAAATGCTGGAGAGATGGAGCCTGGAAGAATGGCCCACTCTCCCCCAAAAGAGAGCACAGGGGTTGAAGAAAAGTCTCCTCCCCCCCAGACAGCAGGTAAGGGTCAGCCTCCTCAGGGAACTGATCCTACCCCTAGTGAAGGAACTGCTCCAGAGGTAGTCAGGCCTGGCCCCACCCCTGATGGCAGAGGACCCTTCCAAGGTGGTACCCAGTCTGGAGCAGGTAACCTGCCCCTCTCTACCCCACCTCAGTCAGCCCAGGGCTGCAGAGGTCAGGGAGGTCAGTGGACCCCACAGGGCCCCCTGTCCAGAGGAACCCCCCATCAGCAGATTAGGGGCACCCAGTCTAGTAGCCCTAGCCAGGTGAAAATTCCTCCGCACACTGAGGGATCCCCCATACCTTTGTGTAGGGACCTTCCCCAGAAGGACTCTGTTAGGCAAGGGCAAACCTGGAACCAAAAGGTTCCAAACCTGCCATGTCCCTCCAGTGTTCCACCCAAAGGGACCCAACCCCCAGCTGTAGGCAGCCAAAGGTTGACCCTTAGAGCAAAGTGCAGCTCAGTCATGGAAAGACAGGCATACATGGTGACCAGTGATCTGAGGAAACTGAGACCAACTTCCCTAGGGTCTCACTTCCCTGCTCAGACACCTCATCAGCCTTGTCCTTTACCAAAACAGCCCACAGGTGGAATCTGACTACATGGTTGCCCCCACTTTTTTCCTGGTGTTTTGTTGGTTTTTGACTTAGTTTGGCTGGGAACCTGCTATTCAGGTCCCCAGCCTATCTGCTTTCTCTTTAAACGACTTGGAGTGCACTCTAGGTGCACTAGTGATTGGATACTGTGGTACCTTATGAGTCCCTAGTATATGGTACCTTAGGTACTAAGGGCACAGGTACTTCACAGGCCTACCAGGGGCTGCAGCATGTATTATGCCACCCCTGGGAAGCAGACTAAATCTGACACCACAGGCCTGCTACTGCAGCCTGGGTGAGGTGGTGCTAGCACTCCTCACTGAGATATAGGTTCCCTATATCTCTCCTACACACACACATAAACCTATCAGTCACCCCTAAGGCAGGCCCTATCAATCCTGAGGGCAGGGTGCTTGGCTTCCATGTGAGGGGGTGCCTCTGCCTGAGCAGGGCCCCTCTGCAGCTCTCAGAGTCCATTCTCTGGGGCTGTTTGTGGATGCGGTTAAACCATATACTTTTAAGTGCATTATATCCTCGCGGTAAAATGCTAACTTTGGAATGGCTGCATCAAAACATGTCGTGTTTGGTGTCAAACATCTTGGAATACTACCCCCCGCCAGTCCTGGCGGCGGGGGTAGCATTCCACCCTTCTAGAGGGATAGACATGTACCTGCTGTGGAAACGCGGTAGAATCCTGCAGAGCCCTGGCATCACAAAATGGATGCCACCAGTCACAGACACTGGGCTGCCCTCCTGCTGATGACCAACACTCGCAGTGGAGGAAGCCCAACAATAGATATCCTGTCCCAAGGGGTGTGACCACCTCCCAGACAGGGTTTAGTGTATTGGGGCTTGGTGGGTGCACTCTTAGAGTGCTTTGAAGTCCTGCACTGGGGGAGCAGAAGGCTCCTCTGTGCATACCCCAGTTCAAACCGGCTCAGGGGCTACCTGCCCCTGCTCTGGCGCGAAACTGGACAAAGGGAAGTGGGTGTAGCCGCCCACTCCCCTGACCCTCCCATAGGTAGGGTCATAGAGCTAGTTCCTCCCTTTCTTTTAGTATAAGAGGGGGAACCTGTGCATAGCACCCTAGATTTCCCTGGACGACGCTCTGAAGAAGAATCCCGGACCTTCGACGTTCCACTACCTTTGGAAGACTGAAGAATCTCCCTTGGAGTCAAGGAGTGACTCCCCTGCTTGGCAGGCACCAAAAACTACAAACGACGGTCGCAAACTACGCCGCTCCCGCCGGAGTCCGAAGTCCCTGCAGCCCAAGAAGTGGATTTCCTGACTTCTCAAAGGCCATCGTGAGTCCCCAGCGAAGCTGAGGCCAGTGGACCCCAAGAGTAACGAGGAACCGCGACCCCTGGGTACCGTGCACTATTGTCGAGTGCAACCCCTTCACAACGTTCCACGAACTTGTGCTTTGGACCACGTGTGGTCCTAGCCTCCAGCAGGAATCCCTCCGAAGATCAGAGGCCTACCACGTCCCGAGTGACCGTGGGCCCCTGTGAGCGAATCCTCCCGAGGCGTCTTCGCGATCCCTTGCCAGCCGGCTTGTGGGTCCCCAGAAGACTTTCTAAAGAAACCAAAGGGCTCCCCTGGTTGCTCCAGGCCTGCCCTGACTTACCCTCGCTGGGTGAGTCCCACAGACCTTGCTGGTCTGCGCCATTGCCTCTTCGCACTTTCCCCGAGACTTGCTGTTACCAAGGCTTGTTGGCTCCAATCGAGTCGCCGACACCGCAGTAAGCTGCAGACATCGTGGGACACGCCGAATCCAGCTCCTGGTCGTCGTCGATGCCTCCTGGACCTCGTGGCTGAAGAGTCAAGGCAACCGCGAACGACCTGAATCTTGCGACGACGGTGGGCATCCATCTTCCTTGCCCCGAGTCACTGCCAAGTGACTTTGAACACTGTCCCCTCTGCAGGTCTTCCATCTTCCGAATCCAGGCTTGGATTCCTCCGGACACTTCTCCTGTCGCCGCAAGCAGCAAGTCTTCACTGGCTCCCATTGAAAACGACGCCGCGACCCGACACCAAAGAACACCTATGCACCCGGCTCCCCTGGGTGAGGTAACTTCAGCACTACGGTGCTCCCGTGGGTGTGGGCCCTAGAACTACTTACCCTGTAAGTGACTTGCTTGTAGCTTCCCTCGAAGTGACCTAAAACTCTAATTTTCTAAGTGCGACAATTGCGCTGACTCGTACAGGGTTCGCGTCTGTGTTAGACACACCGCGTCCATCTCCTTTGTAACACTATCTAGAACTGTATCCTTCGACTCGTACTGAGTCCGATCGGTGTTCGCCTCGAACACACAAAGGGCCTGTAACACTGAGATCTCCATTGCACTGACTCGCACAAGGTTCGCGTCTGTGTTAGACACAGCGCGTCCATCTCCCTTGCAACTCTATCTGTAACCGCGTCCTTCGACTCGTACAAGGACCGATCGGTGTGTTCGCCTCGAACACGCAAGGGACCTTTAACATTGAAATCTCAATCGCGTCTGTGCGCATAGACTCGTACAGGACTCGCACCGGTGCCAGGACACCGCGTCCGTCCCCTGTGGGTCTCCTACAACTACCTGGGGTGGTTCTTGGGGGTCCCTCGATTCTAGATGCCCTAGACCTAGGTCTAGCAAACTAAGATTGTGATATTCGATTGTGCTAAACTTATTTTGATAATATTTGACTTGTACATATGTTCCTGACTTCTAATCTCATAAAGAGATTAGTAGAGAGTGTTTATTAATAAATACATATATATTTGATATATATACCTGTGTGGTGTCTTTTCATTTGGTGATTCAAGAGATTGTGTGGTAAAACAAGCTGCTTTACATTCCTTCAAGACTTAGCCTGAAGGCTGCTCTCCACAGCTACCACTAGGATAGCTTTCTAAAAGGTTGTCTTAAACCTATCTACCATAAGAGTCGAATTGTTCTGGTGCAAGGTGTCCACTTTAATTAGTGAACAGCATATACCAGGCCAACTTCTCACATTGGTGGGCAGCGTGTGGGATTCCAGCTTGCTATTGTTTTACCAGAAAATCTCTATTTGAATTACTAACTGAAAACCAATATAGGTACTTAAGGTACATATAAAGTCAAGCTTAGTATCAATAAGTTCTACTGAACTTAGAGCTGTGTGCCAAGGGATAGCACACCCTTTCTACAGCTCAAGCTAGTATCAGTAGGCCACAAACTAGTATAGGTAGTACAACACTGCACAACACTAGAATGTCCTTAAAGGGTGGAACCAGTGGATCCACTCAGCCTCAGTATAAGGACATGGCTTTCTCTGACTTGAGAGCCATGTGTGTTGAAAGACACCTGAGGCTAGGACAGAGTCCCTCAACCCTACACCTGATAGATCTGCTGACAGCAGATGATCTTAGATTGGCTCTAGGAGCTAATGGGTCTGAATCAGTGGATGCGTCAATTACAGTATCTGGGTCAGATGATGAAAATCAGAATGACCAGGACTCTGTGATTGAAGGGCCAGGCCTCAAGGGGCCTGAAAAGGACAGAGGAATTCTCCCTAAGAGAACTGACAGAGTGGATGAGAGGCATAGGTCCCCTTCCAGGGAATCTGAGCACTCTTATCACTCTGGCAGAGAATTTGTCCACCAGAGGAACTCATACTTTCCCATAAGAGAGACCTCCTCTGAAAGAATGTGCAAACTGCTGCAGTATGAGGAAGCAAGAGTTGCCCTCAGAACCAAGCAGTTGGCACTGGATAGAGAAGCCCTGGAGATCCAGAGAGCTTCTAGAAGAGAGGGGTTAGAACCCCTTGGTGGCAGCAACAGAGTCCCTAGAGGCAGAGAATCTATTCCAGACCATAGGAACCTGAGCAAGGTTGTTCCTCCCTACCAGAGTGGGGATGATATCCACAAGTGGATAACTGCTATGGAGAGGGCCTGTAGAGTACAGCAGGACCCCCAAAGGCAGTGGGCAGCAATCTTGTGGCTCTCCTTTTCAGATAAAGGTAGAGACAAGCTCCTCACTGTTAGAGAAGAGGATGCTGATAACTATGAAGTCCTGAAGAGTGCACTGATAGATGGGTTTGGCTTAACCACTGAGCAGTACAGGTTGAAGTTCAGAGACACCCAGAAGGCACAGACTCAGGACTGGACTGACTTCATAGATTGTGCAACCAAGGCTCTGGAGGGTTGGCTGATTGGCAGTAGGGTTACTGATCTCAAAGGATTGTACAATTTGATTATGAGGGAGCAGATCCTTAATAATTGTCAAAACCAGCTTTTGCACCAGTACCTGGTGGACTCTGATCTGACCTCTCCCCAAGAATTGGGAAAGAAGGCAGACAAATGGGTCAGAACCAGGGTGAGGCCTAAGAATCAGGGTGGTGACCAGAAGAAAGATTCTACCAAGTCCCAAGAGAAAGGTGGGGATAAATCTAAGGATAAGTCCACTACAGGGCCCCAAAAGTCCTCTTCTGGGGGTGGGTCTCAAACTCCTTCCTCTCCTGAAAAGAAACCATATTGCCATGTCTGTAAAAATCCTGGACACTGGAAAACTGATCCCAGTTGCCCCAGGATTGGCAATAAAGAAACTGTTCCTCCAGCTATTACTACCACCCCTCCTGGTACTACCAGTAGTAATCCTCCAGTTGGGAGTAGTGCACCCAAAAAGTTAGGTGCTTTTGCAAGGGGAACAGAGGTGGGCCCTAGTTTAGACAGGTCCCCCTCAACAGACTCCTCAGACTCTGATGGTGGTATAGGATTTGCCACCTTTACCATGGGTCCCATTCCATTGGGCAGGTACAGACTGGAGCCAATGATTAATGGTCGGAAGGCTGTGGCATTCAGGGACACGGGCTAGTGTCACCATGGTGGCAGGGAAACTAGTCCCCCCTCACCAGCTTTTACCTGAGTTTAAGTACCAGGTGACCAACATTGATGGTGTCAGGTCAGATCACCCCATGGCCATAGTCAATCTCAGCTGGGAGGGGGTCACATGCCCAAAAGAGTGGCAGTGTCCCCCAACTTGCCCGTAGATTGCCTGATGGGCAATGATCTGGAAATTTCAGCCTGGGCTGAAGTTGAACACCAAACCCATCTGAAGATGCTAGGCGTCCCTGAAAAAGCTAGTGGGGCTGTGATGGCCCCAGCCCAGGGAAATGCTGGAGAGATGGAGCCTGGAAGAATGGCCCACTCTCCCCAAAAGAGAGCACAGGGGTTGAAGAAAAGTCTCCTTCCCCCAGACAGCAGGTAAGGGTCAGCCTCCTCAGGGAACTGATCCTACCCCTAGTGAAGGAACTGCCCCAGAGGTAGTCAGGCCTGGCCCCACCCCTGATGGCAGAGGACCCTTCCAAGGTGGTACCCAGTCTGGAGCAGGTAACCTGCCCCTCTCTACCCCACCTCAGTCAGCCCAGGGCTGCAGAGGTCAGGGAGGTCAGTGGACCCCACAGGGCCCCTGTCCAGAGGAACCCCCCATCAGCAGATTAGGGGCACCCAGTCTAGTAGCCCTAGCCAGGTGAAAATTCCTCCGCACACTGAGGGATCCCCCATACCTTTGTGTAGGGACCTTCCCAGAAGGACTCTGTTAGGCAAGGGCAAACCTGGAACCAAAAGGTTCCAAACCTGCCATGTCCCTCCAGTGTTCCACCCAAAGGGACCCAACCCCCAGCTGTAGGCAGCCAAAGGTTGACCCTTAGAGCAAAGTGCAGCTCAGTCATGGAAAGACAGGCATACATGGTGACCAGTGATCTGAGGAAACTGAGACCAACTTCCCTAGGGTCTCACTTCCCTGCTCAGACACCTCATCAGCCTTGTCCTTTACCAAAACAGCCCACAGGTGGAATCTGACTACATGGTTGCCCCCACTTTTTTCCTGGTGTTTTGTTGGTTTTTGACTTAGTTTGGCTGGGAACCTGCTATTCAGGTCCCCAGCCTATCTGCTTTCTCTTTAAACGACTTGGAGTGCACTCTAGGTGCACTAGTGATTGGATACTGTGGTACCTTATGAGTCCCTAGTATATGGTACCTTAGGTACTAAGGGCACAGGTACTTCACAGGCCTACCAGGGGCTGCAGCATGTATTATGCCACCCCTGGGAAGCAGACTAAATCTGACACCACAGGCCTGCTACTGCAGCCTGGGTGAGGTGGTGCTAGCACTCCTCACTGAGATATAGGTTCCCTATATCTCTCCTACACACACATATAAACCTATCAGTCACCCCTAAGGCAGGCCCTATCAATCCTGAGGGCAGGGTGCTTGGCTTCCATGTGAGGGGGTGCCTCTGCCTGAGCAGGGCCCCTCTGCAGCTCTCAGAGTCCATTCTCTGGGGCTGTTTGTGGATGCGGTTAAACCATATACTTTTAAGTGCATTATATCCTCGCGGTAAAATGCTAACTTTGGAATGGCTGCATCAAAACATGTCGTGTTTGGTGTCAAACATCTTGGAATACTACCCCCGCCAGTCCTAGCGGCGGGGGTAGCATTCCACCCTTCTAGAGGGATAGACATGTACCTGCTGTGGAAACGCGGTAGAATCCTGCAGAGCCCTGGCATCACAAAATGGATGCCACCAGTCACAGACACTGGGCTGCCCTCCTGCTGATGACCAACACTCGCAGTGGAGGAAGCCCAACAATTGATATCCTGTCCCAAGGGGTGTGACCACCTCCCAGACAGGGTTTAGTGTATTGGGGCTTGGTGGGTGCACTCTTAGAGTGCTTTGAAGTCCTGCACTGGGGAGCAGAAGGCTCCTCTGTGCATACCCCAGTTCAAACCGGCTCAGGGGCTACCTGCCCCTGCTCTGGCGCGAAACTGGACAAAGGGAAGTGGGTGTAGCCGCCCACTCCCCTGACCCTCCCATAGGTAGGGTCATAGAGCTAGTTCCTCCCTTTCTTTTAGTATAAGAGGGGGAACCTGTGCATAGCACCCTAGATTTCCCTGGACGATGCTCTGAAGAAGAATCCCGGACCTTCGACGTTCCACTACCTTTGGAAGACTGAAGAATCTCCCTTGGAGTCAAGGAGTGACTCCCCTGCTTGGCAGGCACCAAAAACTACAAACGACGGTCGCAAACTACGCCGCTCCCGCCGGAGTCCGAAGTCCCTGCAGCCCAAGAAGTGGATTTCCTGACTTCTCAAAGGCCATCGTGAGTCCCCAGCGAAGCTGAGGCCAGTGGACCCCAAGAGTAACGAGGAACCGCGACCCCTGGGTACCGTGCACTATTGTCGAGTGCAACCCCTTCACAACGTTCCACGAACTTGTGCTTTGGACCACGTGTGGTCCTAGCCTCCAGCAGGAATCCCTCCGAAGATCAGAGGCCTACCACGTCCCGAGTGACCGTGGGCCCCTGTGAGCGAATCCTCCCGAGGCGTCTTCGCGATCCCTTGCCAGCCGGCTTGTGGGTCCCCAGAAGACTTTCTAAAGAAACCAAAGGGCTCCCCTGGTTGCTCCAGGCCTGCCCTGACTTACCCTCGCTGGGTGAGTCCCACAGACCTTGCTGGTCTGCGCCATTGCCTCTTCGCACTTTCCCCGAGACTTACTGTTACCAAGGCTTGTTGGCTCCAATCGAGTCGCCGACACCGCAGTAAGCTGCAGACATCGTGGGACACGCCGAATCCAGCTCCTGGTCGTCGTCGATGCCTCCTGGACCTCGTGGCTGAAGAGTCAAGGCAACCGCGAACGACCTGAATCTTGCGACGACGGTGGGCATCCATCTTCCTTGCCCCGAGTCACTGCCAAGTGACTTTGAACACTGTCCCCTCTGCTTTCAGGTCTTCCATCTTCCGAATCCAGGCTTGGATTCCTCCGGACACTTCTCCTGTCGCCGCAAGCAGCAAGTCTTCACTGGCTCCCATTGAAAACGACGCCGCGACCCGACACCAAAGAACACCTATGCACCCGGCTCCCCTGGGTGAGGTAACTTCAGCACTACGGTGCTCCCGTGGGTGTGGGCCCTAGAACTACTTACCCTGTAAGTGACTTGCTTGTAGCTTCCCTCGAAGTGACCTAAAACTCTAATTTTCTAAGTGCGACAATTGCGCTGACTCGTACAGGGTTCGCGTCTGTGTTAGACACACCGCGTCCATCTCCTTTGTAACACTATCTAGAACTGTATCCTTCGACTCGTACTGAGTCCGATCGGTGTTCGCCTCGAACACACAAAGGGCCTGTAACACTGAGATCTCCATTGCACTGACTCGCACAAGGTTCGCGTCTGTGTTAGACACAGCGCGTCCATCTCCCTTGCAACTCTATCTGTAACCGCGTCCTTCGACTCGTACAAGGACCGATCGGTGTGTTCGCCTCGAACACGCAAGGGACCTTTAACATTGAAATCTCAATCGCGTCTGTGCGCATAGACTCGTACAGGACTCGCACCGGTGCCAGGACACCGCGTCCGTCCCCTGTGGGTCTCCTACAACTACCTGGGGTGGTTCTTGGGGGTCCCTCGATTCTAGATGCCCTAGACCTAGGTCTAGCAAACTAAGATTGTGATATTCGATTGTGCTAAACTTATTTTGATAATATTTGACTTGTACATATGTTCCTGACTTCTAATCTCATAAAGAGATTAGTAGAGAGTGTTTATTAATAAATACATATATATTTGATATATATACCTGTGTGGTGTCTTTTCATTTGGTGATTCAAGAGATTGTGTGGTAAAACAAGCTGCTTTACATTCCTTCAAGACTTAGCCTGAAGGCTGCTCTCCACAGCTACCACTAGGATAGCTTTCTAAAAAGGTTGTCTTAAACCTATCTACCATAAGAGTCGAATTGTTCTGGTGCAAGGTGTCCACTTTAATTAGTGAACAGCATATACCAGGCCAACTTCTCACATTGGTGGGCAGCGTGTGGGATTCCAGCTTGCTATTGTTTTACCAGAAAATCTCTATTTGAATTACTAACTGAAAACCACTATAGGTACTTAAGGTACATATAAAGTCAAGCTTAGTATCAATAAGTTCTACTGAACTTAGAGCTGTGTGCCAAGGGATAGCACACCCTTTCTACAGCTCAAGCTAGTATCAGTAGGCCACAAACTAGTGTAGGTAGTACAACACTGCACAACACTAGAATGTCCTTAAAGGGTGGAACCAGTGGATCCACTCAGCCTCAGTATAAAGACATGGCTTTCTCTGACTTGAGAGCCATGTGTGTTGAAAGACACCTGAGGCTAGGACAGAGTCCCTCAACCCTACACCTGATAGATCTGCTGACAGCAGATGATCTTAGATTGGCTCTAGGAGCTAATGGGTCTGAATCAGTGGATGCGTCAATTACAGTATCTGGGTCAGATGATGAAAATCAGAATGACCAGGACTCTGTGATTGAAGGGCCAGGCCTCAAGGGGCCTGAAAAGGACAGAGGAATTCTCCCTAAGAGAACTGACAGAGTGGATGAGAGGCATAGGTCCCCTTCCAGGGAATCTGAGCACTCTTATCACTCTGGCAGAGAATTTGTCCACCAGAGGAACTCATACTTTCCCATAAGAGAGACCTCCTCTGAAAGAATGTGCAAACTGCTGCAGTATGAGGAAGCAAGAGTTGCCCTCAGAACCAAGCAGTTGGCACTGGATAGAGAAGCCCTGGAGATCCAGAGAGCTTCTAGAAGAGAGGGGTTAGAACCCCTTGGTGGCAGCAACAGTGTCCCTAGAGGCAGAGAATCTATTCCAGACCATAGGAACCTGAGCAAGGTTGTTCCTCCCTACCAGAGTGGGGATGATATCCACAAGTGGATAACTGCTATGGAGAGGGCCTGTAGAGTACAGCAGGTCCCCCAAAGGCAGTGGGCAGCAATCTTGTGGCTCTCCTTTTCAGATAAAGGTAGAGACAAGCTCCTCACTGTTAGAGCAGAGGATGCTGATAACTATGAAGTCCTGAAGAGTGCACTGATAGATGGGTTTGGCTTAACCACTGAGCAGTACAGGTTGAAGTTCAGAGACACCCAGAAGGCACAGACTCAGGACTGGACTGACTTCATAGATTGTGCAACCAAGGCTCTGGAGGGTTGGCTGATTGGCAGTAGGGTTACTGATCTCAAAGGATTGTACAATTTGATTATGAGGGAGCAGATCCTTAATAATTGTCAAAACCAGCTTTTGCACCAGTACCTGGTGGACTCTGATCTGACCTCTCCCCAAGAATTGGGAAAGAAGGCAGACAAATGGGTCAGAACCAGGGTGAGGCCTAAGAATCAGGGTGGTGACCAGAAGAAAGATTCTACCAAGTCCCAAGAGAAAGGTGGGGATAAATCTAAGGATAAGTCCACTACAGGGCCCCAAAAGTCCTCTTCTGGGGGTGGGTCCCAAACTCCTTCCTCTCCTGAAAAGAAACCATATTGCCATGTCTGTAAAAATCCTGGACACTGGAAAACTGATCCCGTTTGCCCCAGGATTGGCAATAAAGAAACTGTTCCTCCAGCTATTACTACCACCCCTCCTGGTACTACCAGTAGTAATCCTCCAGTTGGGAGTAGTGCACCCAAAAAGTTAGGTGCTTTTGCAAGGGGAACAGAGGTGGGCCCTAGTTTAGACAGGTCCCCCTCAACAGACTCCTCAGACTCTGATGGTGGTATAGGATTTGCCACCTTTACCATGGGTCCCATTGCATTGGGCAGGTACAGACTGGAGCCAATGATTAATGGTCGGAAGGGTGTGGCATTCAGGGACACAGGGGCTAGTGTCACCATGGTGGCAGGGAAACTAGTCCCCCTCACCAGCTTTTACCTGAGTTTAAGTACCAGGTGACCAACATTGATGGTGTCAGGACAGATCACCCCATGGCCATAGTCAATCTCAGCTGGGAGGGGGTCACATGCCCAAAAGAGTGGCAGTGTCCCCCAACTTGCCCGTAGATTGCCTGATGGGCAATGATCTGGAAATTTCAGCCTGGGCTGAAGTTGAACACCAAACCCATCTGAAGATGCTAGGCGTCCCTGAAAAAGCTAGTGGGGCTGTGATGGCCCCAGCCCAGGGAAATGCTGGAGAGATGGAGCCTGGAAGAATGGCCCACTCTCCCCAAAAGAGAGCACAGGGGTTGAAGAAAAGTCTCCTCCCCCCAGACAGCAGGTAAGGGTCAGCCTCCTCAGGGAACTGATCCTACCCCTAGTGAAGGAACTGCTCCAGAGGTAGTCAGGCCTGGCCCCACCCCTGATGGCAGAGGACCCTTCCAAGGTGGTACCCAGTCTGGAGCAGGTAACCTGCCCCTCTCTACCCCACCTCAGTCAGCCCAGGGCTGCAGAGGTCAGGGAGGTCAGTGGACCCCACAGGGCCCCCTGTCCAGAGGAACCCCCCATCAGCAGATTAGGGGCACCCAGTCTAGTAGCCCTAGCCAGGTGAAAATTCCTCCGCACACTGAGGGATCCCCCATACCTTTGTGTAGGGACCTTCCCCAGAAGGACTCTGTTAGGCAAGGGCAAACCTGGAACCAAAAGGTTCCAAACCTGCCATGTCCCTCCAGTGTTCCACCCAAAGGGACCCAACCCCCAGCTGTAGGCAGCCAAAGGTTGACCCTTAGAGCAAAGTGCAGCTCAGTCATGGAAAGACAGGCATACATGGTGACCAGTGATCTGAGGAAACTGAGACCAACTTCCCTAGGGTCTCACTTCCCTGCTCAGACACCTCATCAGCCTTGTCCTTTACCAAAACAGCCCACAGGTGGAATCTGACTACATGGTTGCCCCCACTTTTTTCCTGGTGTTTTGTTGGTTTTTGACTTAGTTTGGCTGGGAACCTGCTATTCAGGTCCCCAGCCTATCTGCTTTCTCTTTAAACGACTTGGAGTGCACTCTAGGTGCACTAGTGATTGGATACTGTGGTACCTTATGAGTCCCTAGTATATGGTACCTTAGGTACTAAGGGCACAGGTACTTCACAGGCCTACCAGGGGCTGCAGCATGTATTATGCCACCCCTGGGAAGCAGACTAAATCTGACACCACAGGCCTGCTACTGCAGCCTGGGTGAGGTGGTGCTAGCACTCCTCACTGAGATATAGGTTCCTATATCTCTCCTACACACACATAAACCTATCAGTCACCCCTAAGGCAGGCCCTATCAATCCTGAGGGCAGGGTGCTTGGCTTCCATGTGAGGGGGTGCCTCTGCCTGAGCAGGGCCCCTCTGCAGCTCTCAGAGTCCATTCTCTGGGGCTGTTTGTGGATGCGGTTAAACCATATACTTTTAAGTGCATTATATCCTCGCGGTAAAATGCTAACTTTGGAATGGCTGCATCAAAACATGTCGTGTTTGGTGTCAAACATCTTGGAATACTACCCCCCGCCAGTCCTGGCGGCGGGGGTAGCATTCCACCCTTCTAGAGGGATAGACATGTACCTGCTGTGGAAACGCGGTAGAATCCTGCAGAGCCCTGGCATCACAAAATGGATGCCACCAGTCACAGACACTGGGCTGCCCTCCTGCTGATGACCAACACTCTCAGTGGAGGAAGCCCAACAATAGATATCCTGTCCCAAGGGGTGTGACCACCTCCCAGACAGGGTTTAGTGTATTGGGGCTTGGTGGGTGCACTCTTAGAGTGCTTTGAAGTCCTGCACTGGGGGAGCAGAAGGCTCCTCTGTGCATACCCCAGTTCAAACCGGCTCAGGGGCTACCTGCCCCTGCTCTGGCGCGAAACTGGACAAAGGGAAGTGGGTGTAGCCGCCCACTCCCCTGACCCTCCCATAGGTAGGGTCATAGAGCTAGTTCCTCCCTTTCTTTTAGTATAAGAGGGGGAACCTGTGCATAGCACCCTAGATTTCCCTGGACGACGCTCTGAAGAAGAATCCCGGACCTTCGACGTTCCACTACCTTTGGAAGACTGAAGAATCTCCCTTTGAGTCAAGGAGTGACTCCCCTGCTTGGCAGGCACCAAAAACTACAAACGACGGTCGCAAACTATGCCGCTCCCGCCGGAGTCCGAAGTCCCTGCAGCCCAAGAAGTGGATTTCCTGACTTCTCAAAGGCCATTGTGAGTCCCCAGCGAAGCTGAGGCCAGTGGACCCCAAGAGTAACGAGGAACCGCGACCCCTGGGTACCGTGCACTATTGTCGAGTGCAACCCCTTCACAACGTTCCACGAACTTGTGCTTTGGACCACGTGTGGTCCTAGCCTCCAGCAGGAATCCCTCCGAAGGTCAGAGGCCTACCACGTCCCGAGTGACCGTGGGCCCCTGTGAGCGAATCCTCCTGAGACGTCTTCGCGATCCCTTGCCAGCCGGCTTGTGGGTCCCCAGAAGACTTTCTACAGAAACCAAAGGGCTCCCCTGGTTGCTCCAGGCCTGCCCTGACTTACCCTCGCTGGGTGAGTCCCACAGACCTTGCTGGTCTGCGCCATTGCCTCTTCGCACTTTCCCCGAGACTTGCTGTTACCAAGGCTTGTTGGCTCCAATCGAGTCGCCGACACCGCAGTAAGCTGCAGACATCGTGGGACACGCCGAATCCAGCTCCTGGTCGTCGTCGACGCCTCCTGGACCTCGTGGCTGAAGAGTCAAGGCAACCGCGAACGACCTGAATCTTGCGACGACGGTGGGCATCCATCTTCCTTGCCCCGAGTCACTGCCAAGTGACTTTGAACACTGTCCCCTCTGCTTTCAGGTCTTCCATCTTCCGAATCCAGGCTTGGATTCCTCCGGACACTTCTCCTGTCGCAGCAAGTCTTCACTGGCTCCCATTGAAAACGACGCCGCGACCCGACACCAAAGAACACCTATGCACCCGGCTCCCCTGGGTGAGGTAACTTCAGCACTATGGTGCTCCCGTGGGTGTGGGCCCTAGAACTACTTACCCTGTAAGTGACTTGCTTGTAGCTTCCCTTGAAGTGACCTAAAACTCTAATTTTCTAAGTGCGACAATTGGGCTACCTCGTACAGGGTTCGCGTCTGTGTTAGACACACCGCGTCCATCTCCTTTGTAACACTATCTAGAACTGTATCCTTCGACTCGTACTGAGTCCGATCGGTGTTCGCCTCGAACACACAAAGGGCCTGTAACACTGAGATCTCCATTGCACTGACTCGCACAAGGTTCGCGTCTGTGTTAGACACTGCGCGTCCATCTCCCTTGCAACTCTATCTGTAACCGCGTCCTTCGACTCGTACAAGGACCGATCGGTGTGTTCGCCTCGAACACGCAAGGGACCTTTAACATTGAAATCTCAATCGCGTCTGTGCGCATAGACTCGTACAGGACTCGCACCGGTGCCAGGACACCGCGTCCGTCCCCTGTGGGTCTCCTACAACTACCTGGGGTGGTTCTTGGGGTCCCTCGATTCTAGATGCCCTAGACCTAGGTCTAGCAAACTAAGATTGTGATATTCGATTGTGCTAAACTTATTTTGATAATATTTGACTTGTACATATGTTCCTGACTTCTAATCTCATAAAGAGATTAGTAGAGAGTGTTTATTAATAAATACATATATATTTGATATATATACCTGTGTGGTGTCTTTTCATTTGGTGATTCAAGAGATTGTGTGGTAAAACAAGCTGCTTTACATTCCTTCAAGACTTAGCCTGAAGGCTGCTCTCCACAGCTACCACTAGGATAGCTTTCTATAAAGGTTGTCTTAAACCTATCTACCATAAGAGTCGAATTGTTCTGGTGCAAGGTGTCCACTTTAATTAATGAACAGCATATACCAGGCCAACTTCTCACACTAATAAATAAGGTGTAACTTTTCAAGGGCTCAAGGCTGTAGCCTTTTGGCTGTCTGTGTGCATTGTCTGATGTGAAGCTTCCTTCAGCATGATACATACAGAAAGAAAGCAGCGCAAAAACATGAATTTATGCAATGTATTGTTATTTTACTTCTGATTCAAAGACTACTTGAATAATGAATGCTTGTTGAATATTATAATATTTGTATTTTAACGAAATAAGTGTCCCGGCAGAGAGTAAAATGTTTTTCTTTTTGTGTAACATCTTTTTTCCTAAATCTGGTGCGGACAGACTGTTCTATATTTGAAAATGTCACACTTTGTTCTGTATCGCATGTACTGTGCAAACCAGTGTAAATGGACTTGTGTTATCATCCCTGTCGAAGTTTTTTTTAAAAACACAAGTTCAGATGACCAATAACTTTGGATATTAATGACTTTTTGATGGCTTCTGGACGCAGTTGATGAATTAACAATATCATCTCACTTCTGCTCATTCTCCCTAACCACCCCCAAGTCACCCTTGCGTGTCTACTCTCCCCAAAATTCTTCGCAGAGCATTTAACCCTGTGACACAGCTGGTTATTATCCTTAGAGTGCATATATTGTCAATGAAACTTCCTCATGCTCCCAATGTAGCAATGTCCAAGAACTTTTTCGCTATAGTTTTGACATGGGACTGGCAGAATACACTGGTATATGGGTTACTGTTCATATATTCCTCTTGTGTTGTGCATCTTCGGATAGCAACAGCGCAGAAGTTGCTAGACGTTTTCTTAAAAGTGGGTTAATGTTATGAACTTATTTCTTATGTATCGTGTTTTATTTTGCCTAAAATGTGTCATCACTAGTGATGCCAAGCTGAATTTGCTGTCTTTGCTCATTTTGTATTCTGCAAATGTGTATAAAAGCCACTGTCCAATTTATTCCAGAGTAGACTTTCCTGTTCCTCTAGGGGTACTGTTAGTTTATCTTATGATTTTGCTGTTCATTTGGGACTTCAAATTATTCTGATTTTCTGATTATGTCCTCTTCATTTGAGAATTTATGGGATTTAACGTTTACCCTTTACCACTTGATTTTTGAGATTTTGTAATAAAACATTTAATTTTTCTTATCATCTAGAACTCAGTTATTGAGTGGACCCGGTTGCTTATTTTGTTACTACTAATGTTGGGCCTTATGTTGAGGAGGGTGATCTTTAACGTAAGATCAAGGGTGGAGCGGACCCGCCAAAGGTCAAATTTGGGGTGATCTAAATTTAGGCATGTCTGAATTTTGGGGTTCTGTTCCCACAAATGTTTAGACTCTCTCGTTACTGCTCTTTTTACTTTTCAGAGCACTTCTTGCAAGGGCAATTTATTTTGGGCTCTTTTCAGATCATTTTGCACATTTGTTCTTTTATTGCCAGAGCTTATTTTAAATCCTATATTATTGCTTTAGAACTCTCTTTAACTTACTTGGAACCATTGCACTCTTCCCTTATTGGCTCGTTTTTATTTATCAGACTTTGTTGATATGAACATTGTTACAGGCTTTGTGATTTTCTTGCATAGCATTTTTTTTTTACTTATTCAGAATGGCTCAGCTATTTGACTGTCGTTTTATTCTGTGTTTACTATTGTTTCCTTAGACAGTTCATGCACTGAGGGCATACGATTGTTTTTCTCTTTTGTACTATTGTATTGGCTACGTCACTGCTCATAGCTGCCAAGGTTTCAGATTGCTTATGTGTGACATTTTAATAGTTTCAGTGTACTTATGAGTGACATTCAACAACCAAATGTGTGACACTTAGAGTGACACTTTCATGAAAGCAAAATCAATCAATGAAGTCCATGGACACAGATAAATATCAGAAATTACACCCATTTGAGCAACAAGAAACGCTAAGAAGATCTTGAAACTGCTTCAAAGCACCTTAAATTGAAGGGCACTACCCTAGGGCCCTTCATAAGATCATCATACTGTTAAACAATTATGTAACCATGATATTAAACAATAAACACGTCTTTCAGAGGCAGTACTTTATCAACGTTCTGTGCAGATATGCAAACACATGCAGCTACATCCAAAAATAATACTTACTGGATGCAACAGATTTGTCACTTGCATTATAAAATAAGCAATATAGTATTAAAATCCATATGTACATACAGTGCAGTACAATACCTTGCAAAACACACAAGATGATGGACGGAATGCTGCACATTGGCAAACATTTCACCCCCAGTCACAGATCTGGGTTTAATCCATCGTTATTTTGCTTCACCACGCCACCCCAGTTCAGACATAGCCATATGCAAATCAGTCTTGACCCTGTGCCTCATGGGAACAGTCCAGACCGAACTGCCAAGCCATGTCTTCCCTGGACCGGAATCAAGCATCCTAGGACCGGTTTCAGGCTATCAGCCTTCATCAGCCAGGATAGCTTGACTCCAGTGGCGTAGTGAGCACGGGACCCACGTCTGGGCATACCCTTCCCACTTAGGGCGAAATGCAAAACACACAAGATGATGGACGGAATGCTGCACATTGGCAAACATTCACCCCCAGTCACAGATCTGGGTTAAATCTGCTTGGCAGTTCGGTCTGGACTGTTCCCATGAGGCACAGGGTCAAGACTGATTTGCATATGGCTATGTCTGAACTGGGGTGGCGTGGTGAAGCAAAATAACGATGGATTAAACCCAGATCTGTGACTGGGGGTGAATGTTTGCCAATGTGCAGCATTCCGTCCATCATCTTGTGTTTTGCATTTCGCCCTAAGTGGGAAGGGTATGCCCAGACGTGGGTCCCGTGCTCACTACGCCACTGGAGTCAAGCTATCCTGGCTGATGAAGGCTGATAGCCTGAAACCGGTCCTAGGATGCTTGATTCCGGTCCAGGGAAGACATGGCTTGGCAGTTCGGTCTGGACTGTTCCCATGAGGCACAGGGTCAAGACTGATTTGCATATGGCTATGTCTGAACTGGGGTGGCGTGGTGAAGCAAAATAACGATGGATTAAACCCAGATCTGTGACTGGGGGTGAATGTTTGCTAATGTGCAGCATTCCGTCCATCATCTTGTGTGTTTTGCAGTACAATACCTTCCCAACTGGACAAAACTACCAAAGCCAAACAGCACAGTGTCAGACAACAGTGATTCACTCTCTCAGATGGTGGTACCCAGTGCAAAAAAACGTTTTTTTGGCGCCGCTCATGACCTCCATGGATTTCTGCACTACCACTCTCCAACAGTGCCCCTCATCCCTCCATAGTCCCTTTCTCACAAACATTTAATTTGTTTTTATAGTTCTGCTCATATCAGTGCATGGTGTCATGTCACTTTACATCACACACACATTATACAGAGACAGTGAATCATACAATTGCAATTCATTCTAGGAAATGTTAAATAAACCAATGAGGATTACAAGGTGTAGAAATCAAGTGCCATCCATACTAGTTGGCAGTATATTTTAAGTGTTAGGTCTGGAAAAGCACAAACTCAGAATTTAAAATGTACCACAGAAATTGGGGTTGATTTACTAATAAGAATGCATTTTTACCCAAACTAACTCCTTTTAGCAAAATTAGGATAGTGAAAGAATAGGGAGAAAAACATAATGTTATAACCTACACTATAAACTTTACATGCAGCTGAGGCCAATGATGACCGTTTTTAGGTCACTGTGGATTTGGATTTTAATTTATGCATTTCAAATGACCTAAGGATCTCTGTGACAAAAGCAGTAATCCACTGAGCTACCCACATAAAATACAATTCTGTGATATGCAGAATAGACGTTCTTTGGAGCAGGCATGTTAACCCTCTGTGCTACTGGTGAGCCAAAACTTCCACTAGACAAAACTCTGATCTCTCTCCAGCAGGAACATTAATCACCAGAGTTATCTTTGACTTACCAACTGAGTCACTGACAGTACTGGGTAAATAATGCCTGGAGGTTTGATGTTGCTGTAGTTTGTGGAGTCACTCACTGCAGACAGGTGCTCTGATATTGTTGTGATGTGCCGGGGACCAGAGTCAGTTACCGGTCCATAGAGGGCAGGCTACCACAGTGATGGAGGTGATGCTGGCCCTTTTCTCTGCAGACAGTACAGTATTGCATTGCTTCTAATATGCAGCTGTAGATTTAAGTCACAGTGAGAGGGCATGGCGTGGCACACTGTCTTCAGAGCCGTGCCCTTCGCCTTTTGACACTCAGCGGGTAGGCACCTTGAGTGCCCACTTTGACCTCGGGCACAGCTGTGGGGTCTCACTCTCAATCCATGGTAAACGAGGGTTCAACAACATGTATAATTGTAGAGACTATGTGCCTGCCAATTTTAGTAAGATACTTGGCTACTGGAAATAGTAGCAGTTTGACTCAAGCCCTAATGTGTTTGCCTGCCATTCCAGTGAAAACAAGTGTAGCCCAGAAAAACTGTTGGAAATAAGTGTGCTAACAAACATGGGGACAAAATTACTCATTGTTTCATCTCTTTTGAATAACGATCGATCCTCCCAGCATTTGTAATAGTATATCACACTAGTCACCAAATCAAACATTTGATTGACGGGGACATTCAAGCTTTTGTCATCCGGCAAGACATTGCTTTCTTGGTCTCTGGCATATCTGTAAGCGTATCTTGACAAGTTCTCGCATACCCTGCCCTCAGTTATTAATGCCAAATCAGTGTCCCTAGTTAAAACTAATGGTCGTAACACGAAAGCCACAAGTAATGATTTAATTAAACTCTTCCATCACTGTCGTGGGGAATGGTGTAAGCTCAAAACTACTTTTAGCCGTAGAGTTGATGAGTTTTGGTTTCTACGAATGCTGCCTATTTAAAGTGGGATTTCAACTCTTGTATAGTAAAGCAAAGTGATATTTTCAGTAATCTAGTTAACATTGCTTTCCAGTTGAATATACAGTATTCATCCATTTATGTTTACATTTGTGTTTTTTTGTTTTAGGCTCTGCAGTTTTGGCTCTTTTGTTAGCCGGATATTTTGCACAACAGTATTTACCTCTGCCTACACCAAGAGTGATTGGAATTGACCTTGGGACAACGTATTGTTCTGTTGGGGTGTTCCAGCCTGGCACAGGTGAAGTGAAGGTCATACCCGATGAAAGCGGCCATCACAGTATTCCAAGCATAGTGTCATTCACAGAAGGAGACGTATATGCAGGATATGATGCCTTGGATCTCGCAGATGCTAATCCCCAGAACACCATATATGATGCAAAACGATTCATAGGCAAAGTCTTCACTCATGATGAATTGAATCATGAAAGTAGCAGGTATCCGTTCAAGGTAAGAGGCAATTTTAGTTGATGCTTATTTTGGCCACATTATCCAGTAGCAAAGTGTTGAGTATTTGTAGTGTACTGCTAGAGTAAGTGCAAGTTCGTTAGGAACCGCTCATCGTTCTTACATAATCCTCAAATATCTGTGTAGCATTAAAAAGGCTTATAAATAAATCCCCTGTAATGTTTGTACTCTGATGCTACCAGTAAATGACCCCATCAGGCAACAAGACTGGATTTATTATGAAATGTGAAGTTGACTGTTATTCCTCTACAGGTATTACATAAGAATGGAGCTGTTGAATTTTCTGTCACCACCAATGAAACCTTCACTGTGACCCCTGAATATATTGGATCTCAACTCTTGCTAAAGTTAAAGAAGATGGCTGAGAGATATCTCGACATTCCAGTGTCAAAGGCTGTCATTTCAGTACCAGCAGAGTTTGATGAAAAGCAGAGAAACTACACAGTTAAGGCAGCTAACCTCGCAGGTACTTTCATATTTAGCACTATTTTATCTACTCTAATCCTTTTTTTGATAGTTTTTAATTGCATTAAACGTGGTGCACAATTCAATAAACCTGTTTATGCGTTAATAAATATGTTCCCCTTTTTTATATACATTTAAGGTATTGCAAAGCTTATACTTGTAAGCTCCACCATACCCGTGTAAAAGTAACAGGTTTTTTGCATTAAATCGGAAATCTTAATCCACAAACTAAGAATGTTTACAGCAGTTTTTCCTTTTCAAATACCTGTTGGGTGGGGACAGATCACCAGCGCATTGCTTGAGGCAGTTAAAGAAGTTATTGTTGCATGTGCTTCTATATCATTAGCCCCTTAACTGCTGCACCCATCCCGCCTCAGTACTGAGCCCTTTTTTGGCTATTTGAGATCGTTTGTGCTTATGAGACTATAACTTTTTTCCACATAAGGTATCCACGACAAATTTGCGTCCCCTATTTTCAAACATCCTGGGCATTCTAAAGGTAGCGAGGGTTTGTGAATTGCCCTGGAGGGGGCTGATAAAATAGGCAAAACATAGCTAAAGTTTGAGGTTTTGTTCTGGGGAAAATAGGAAGAAAGTGCTCTGGATAAAAAGTGTATGTCTTTTTTTTAATTCTTCCTAAGAATGTCATCAGCGAACGGCTTGCTGTGCTAAAGTCACCATCTTCCCCCCCTCGCAGAGATGAATTAAAAAAAAAAAAAATTACCACAGTTTTGTCATTTTTCAAAGATGTAGCTCTTTTTGCCTATTGTTTGTGCTCTCAACCTACTTCCAGTTTGTGTTGGAAACTAGTGTGAAACCAATGGGTGAGCCAGAAAAGCAATAGATTTTTGAAAAGTAAACAAAATTCCAAATTTAGCAAGGGGTAATGTGTAGATCCTTCAAGGTGTTCCCAGAGAAACTAACTGTTGAAATAAAGTAATATTGAAAATGAGAAGGAAAAATGGTTATTTTTGACAACGCTTTCATCTGTAACTTTTTATAGAAATGGCAGATTATAAAACCAATATACCATTACGTCGGGTAGACCCTACTGGTTGCGGGGATATGTAGGGTTTGTAGGTTCGCCAAGAACCCTTTTACTGTGAGCCAAAAACTGAGCTGTGACATACAATGGTTTTTCATTGTGTACAGTGTATAGACCCATTCATATGGCAAAATATGCAGAGTGAAAAATGGGTATGAAGAAAACCTATGTATTTCTGAAATGGGTATTAAATGTGGAGTTTAGGAGCAGTAGTTATTTTTACAATTCTGATTTTGCAGGTAGCCATACTTTTATAAGATTTAGGGTATTTTTCAAAATGTCTTCTTTCTTACACTAATAGCCAATGTTCTACTTCTATTATGCTCCTAAATGTCTTCTGATAAAAATGGTAGCTCACATGTGTGGGTAGGCCTAGTGCTTGTGACAGAAAATAGGCCAAAACACAACATGGATACATCACATTTTTCCACTCCAAACGGACCCTTTTTTTGCAAGGTGGGTAGCTGGATTTTGGGCCCTTGCTCAGCCAACACCTAGGGGTACCTAGCAAACCTGTACATTTTTTATAACTAGATACCTAGGGGAATAAATGGTGGGGGTGACTCCAACCAGTTTTTTTTTTTTTTTTACCCAGAATCCCTTGCAAACAGAAACTTTGACTAAAAACAATTTTTTTTTCTGTGAAGAAAAGTTCTGGAATCCTGGACGCCACAAATGTCCTTCTACTCGGCTTTTCCCAAGTCTCCCAATTAAAAATGCTACCTCACTAGTGTGGGTAGGCCTAGTACCTGCAAAAGGAGCGGCCCAAAACACAA
Source organism: Calotriton arnoldi (assembly GCA_963921515.1). Lineage (NCBI taxonomy): Eukaryota > Metazoa > Chordata > Amphibia > Caudata > Salamandridae > Calotriton > Calotriton arnoldi. The sequence continues at coordinate 1,568,320 of CAWUFW010003770.1, read as the reverse complement.
CATGGATACATCCTATTTTTCCACTCAAAACTGACCCTTTTTATGTAAGGTGGGTAGCTGTGAATTTTGGGCCATAGCTCAGTCGGCACCTAAGAAAACCTAGCAGACCTGTACATTTTTGAAAACTAGATACGTAGGGGAATCCAGGTTAGGGTGACTTGGGTGGCTCTGACCAGGTTTTCCAAACTTTGACAAAAAAGGGGGAAGGGCAATGCCAGAGTAGAATGTGGCCAATGCCAGAGTGCAACACCTGCACCTTTTTACTTTTGACCCAAAGGCAAAATCTCTGGTGTCAGGTGGATTTTTACCCCTGGGGGAAGTTTGGGGCAGAAGGACACTATTGACCCCAATGAGGAAGGGGTATGGCTCGATGCCAGGATACGTTGCCACATTATTTTGCTGCCATTTTGAAATCCCTGGTGTCTAGAGGGGTTTCTGCCCCCTGGGAGGAGGATGGCAGATTGGGGTGAATACACTATCCACCCTCCAGGAAAGGCAGAAAGTCTATATGGCCCGGGGTGGGTAAGAGCACGGGCCCATTCCCAGGTGGGGCCACTCGCCCCCAAAAAATATTGCATTAATTCAGTCCCTAGTGTCTAGTGAGCTTTCTCCCCCCCCCCCTACCCGGGGGGGGGCAGATTAGGGTAATTACCCCCATCTGGCCCCCAGAGGGAGCAGAAAGACTGTTGCCCCATTTACCTATATTTAAAAAATAAAAAAAAGAATTCCCTGACATCTAGTTGGCTTTGTGCCCCCTCAGGGGACGGATTGGTTATAATTAACCCATCTGTAGCCCTGGGGGCAGAAAGACTGTTGCCATATGGATAGGAGGTGGAGGCATGGTCATGCCCTGGTAATTAACCCCCATGCCCTGGTAATTACCCTCCTCTAGCTCCCTGGGGGGGCAGAAAGACTAATAGTTTTGAGGGGTGGGTGGGTGAGGGGAAGCACAAGTCCATGCCTAAGTGGCTGCTCTGCAAATTCCCTGGTGCATAGGGGGTAGATCCCTGCTTGAAGATTGCTATTGTGCGACGATCCCCAAGCAGGGATCCCCTGGGCAGAGGTACCATTGGAAAGGAGAGATTCTCCCCTTTCCAGCGATACCTCTCCCTGAGAATCAGTGCTCGGGGGGCTAACATATGCCACTGAACACTGATTCACTGAAAGTAAAACGTGCTCATTGGCTTGTTTTGCTCTCACTTTCAGTAGTAAAGACATCAGCGCACCCTGCGTGCTGATCGTCATTACAAATAAAAAAATAAAAACCACCCAGGCTTCTCTTGAAGCCCTTCTGGAGCAGCCTGAGCACCAGTGGGGGGGAAAAAAGGAACCCCTATGGCGCAAAGCACCAGGGGGCCCTTTCTATTCCTCCCCTGTGTCGGCCAGTGGCCAACACCCACACTGGCAAGGGAGTGCGGCCGTCGGCCATTGGACGACCGCCGCACCAAAAGGGTTAACGGAATCTGAGTCAAAGTATTCCGCTGTTGAAAGGAATCGCTGACATGCATGTGGATTCTTGAAGATTATCAGACCTATATTTGGGGCAGATAAGTTTCAATCAGGATGGACCCTAAAGCACTCTTATTCTTTCTTAACAATAATGGTATGTGGAAAGCCTCCTCTCCCCTCGTCAGGATCCTAGCCAGATTGTTTAAGTACAGTTTAACTGTTTTATACATTCCTGGTCACTTAATGTCAAGACAGTCTGTTTATCCAGACTAATCGAAACCTTGATAGGCTCATTCAAGAAGTGCTGGAAGAGTGTGTGAAAGCCTCTGTTGAAGATGCTGTTGCAAAAGTCAATCAAGTGGTCACAGAAAAGGCAGGGTTGGGAGTAGTTCTTCAGGACTCTATTCTGAAAAGAGTTAAAGAGTGTATTATTAGTGGTTGGCCCAGGGAAAATAATGTTTGGGTCTGAACTTCAAAGCATATGGAAGGTCAGTAACGCTCTAGCTTTATATGGATACCTTATCACGTACGGTAATATATTTTTATTCCAGCTGGTTCTAGTTGTGGAGAAACGTTTGCTTTAGCCTATTGCTGTCACATTGGAGAAATAGGTACTGGTATGTTGATTTATTTATAAAGCGCTTAATTACCTGAAGGTATCCTGGCACTGATAGAAATTGACCACTAAGATAGAAATCCAAATTATAGAGAAAAAAGACAAGTCTTCAGCAGTTTACGGAATAAATTGATTGCGAAAGCATTTTGAAAGGAAGGATGTTCCACCAGGTTGCTGTAACTATAGCGAAAACTTGTCTACCCATATGGGACTTTTTGAAATGGGAGCTGATTAGTAAGAAGAAATGAGAATACCTAAACCTGCACAGAGGTTTGTTGAAAGAAAAACAAAGTAGTCCTATAGGTGTTGGCTCGTGTCGGGAACAGCCTTGTGGCAGACTCTGAGTACATTAAAAATGATGTGCTTAGAGACTGGTAGCCAGTGCAGGGAATGGAGTAACGTAGCTGCTGAAGCAGATTTGGGCACATTGTAAATCAGTTGTGCTGCAGGCATTTTCTATGAGTTGAAGTTTGTGAGTCAGTGAAGTAAGAGTGCCATTATATAAGGGGGTTGTTATAGTCCATTCTGCTTAAAATTAAGGACTAGATTCAAAAGGTAGTAAATGAGTGATTCTACTGCCTGTGCCTCAGAAAGGGAGCCTGTAGTGTAGCTCCTATTTCCCTAATAGGCTCTGCGCATTGGAATAATATATCCTATAGGTTTGACATAGGACTAAGGTCAGTATGTCCCTATCGAGTATATTAAACTTAATTACTTGTGCCAGCTAGCTCAGAGGCCACTAGAAACTCCTTGACAACAAGAAGGGAGTAGTTTCTGGCAGCCGCAAAACATGACCACTGTGTTTCCCTTTAGAATCAGAACGTGTCCCAGAGTCGTGGAAACAATAGATAACTATTTCACTCAGCTCAGTCGTGCATGCTTAGTTTTCTCCAAGTTACACAGAAAGAAATAGACGGGCGTTTCAATAAAGGATTTATTGAACAGTCTTGTTTCTGGTGTAAGTTAAATGTGCTGTTACGATCACAAGACAGTATGCGAGATAAATAATGTACAGGGTGAGCAGTAGAAATAAATAATTCTGCGATAGCATTATCTTTTAGTACATATGCATTTACATAAATAACACAGACTAAAAATGCGAGTACTCATACGATGCGTTGCTAAGCTAATTCTACCCTAATGTACCTAACCTGACCTAGGTGTAGGAAGAGGGAAGAAGTAGGTGAAGTATTCCTATGGTATACTAAGAGTATGTTAAGTCTAGTATGCCTAGTATGCCAAGATTCCCTCTAGGTTCTAGTCAGCTCCATACCTGAAGAATGAGAGAGGTAGGAATCTCTTTGCCAGACTCGAACTCCAACACCCCGCAAGGGAAGTCAGATCACTGGAAGCTGGGTTCTCTGCGTGCAGGGAATGGCAGCGTCTTCTCAGTGCGTCAGGCCGGGAAACGGGCTCCTCTGAAATGGAGGTCTCCTCTGGTTTACAGGGGCTAGGGAAGGTATATTTATACCTGAGAGCACCTAAGAATGTTAGTATTGACGTGAGTCGGACAGCGAAAGACGTCATGAATGAACCCCCAAAGGAATAATGGTTCATGCATAATGTATGAGTCCTTGAAGAAATCAATAGTCCTGGACTAGGGAAGCTCCCGCAGCCTAAGGGTCTGTTCTTCATGAACTCGTTGTGACGTTAGGGTGGACGGATGTCAGAGACCATGCCTGTATTTGGAGTGCATGGTTTAATGCCTAAATAAGGGCTGGGATTTTATGCCTATATAAGGGCAGGGCGAATTGTGCCTATATAAGGACATGATACTGGAAAGCCCGTTTATGGATACCCTAAGAGGAATACAACACCCACTCCTCTTTCGTGTGTACGATAATACTAAAATGCTAAACATTTAAAATGCTAAACATTAAAATGGAGTACCCCATATTTCTAAAATTTTTCATAAAACCATTTAAAAAAGGCATTTAAAAAACCTATTAGAATGCAAAAGGTACTGTACATTTGAAGCATTGCTTTTCATTACAGGCATAAAGTTCGAAAATAAATGCAATTGGAATGAAATAAGCAGTAATATTTACATTTGACAAAAAATGATCGATAAGTTTCTCAATAATCAGTCATTTCATGTCATGAAAATTAATGAACTGTTTTAGACACACAAGATGACTAAGTGTCCGTGGAAGTACCTTGAAGTCTGCATTATAAGGCTAGTTCTACTCTAAGCAGATCGATGTGCCATTTTCGTTCAAAAAAAAAAAATGGGGAAAAAGTTCAATTTTGGTAGAGTTCCAAGTTGTTTAAAAAATGAAGGCCAAATTGTCACTTCATCTCTGGAACACTGTATGCTGAATCAGAGTTAGTTCATGGGTCTGGTGTAAACATGAGATCATCTATTTCAATAGACAAAACATCATCCACTGTTGTCGGTGTCAGTTGGAACACCTCGTGTAGCAGATTAATTGCACAGAGATGGGAAGCATTGCTTCCAGCATAGGTTGCCTCAGCAATGTTCGCGTCCGTTGTTACCTGTGTGCCTGGAGTTCTTTCTCGTACCTCAGCAGCAGCCGGAAGCGTCTGTGAGATCTCAATGAATGCTGTCATCAGGATGGGTAGCCTCTGGGGACAACACAGAGCATGGGCCGTTATCGGGTCCAGCAGAGTATCGACATCCGTTGGCGTAGCTGATGGAAATGTTAGACAGGTGTCCAACACGCATTCTTCACCGCATAGCAGGCATCGTAGAACAGGTAAGATGCAATCTTGCCAGATTGGTCTGAATGACAGGAACCAAGTTGTATTAAGGTCCCGTAGACGAGTCATGCCCAAAAGCTTTACAATTTGCTCACGGCACTTTCGTTCAAGGAGAGCTTTCTCCAGTTCGCTCGGAGTGATGTATGCGAATAGGCTGGCCATAGCGCAATAGCAGGAAGAGAAATAGAATTCCGGCAACAAGTGCTAGAATTAATGGTATGCCACCAAACACCGAATGTGCAAAGTTCGGGATGATTCCAGTATTGCCTGGAAAGGTGCTAACAGACCTGAGCAGATGCTCTTAAATACATGTACAATTCCGGTTGTATCAGACATGTTAAAGATACGTGATATCATTTCCACGAAATGTATAGGGCAGTTTGTACGTATTAAAGTCTGTATCTCAGCCGAAGTCCTTGCTACTTGTAGATCATAGGTTTCTTTGGCCGAGGTCAAAGGCACTGTTTGCTGTAAAAGCATGGCTTTCATTCTGCTCAAAGTATCAAATCTTATAAAAGAGACGTTCAGCGAAGGCCATAGAGGCGACTCCCTGACTGTGTCTATTGGGGAAACAATACTTGCATACAGCAAGTGACCCTGGAGTTGACCGTTACTAGATATGGGATGCCTGGCAGCATTCCGCAGCAGCTCTGATCATTCAACATGAGGTAACTCCCATTAGAAAGTTGTCCAAACGTTGGATTAATCACAGCAGCTGGAGTACCCTGCTGATGGCAAGACAAATTTTCCACTGAACCATTACAAGCCCGTGCAAGGAAATGTCTTGACATATAAGTGAACCACTCAGTGCAAGTTTACAGTTTGAACCGCTCAAAAACACTTCACGATCCCCACTCCAAAATCTATATGTATACGGTAAATCCCACGATGTCTTAATGTATTCCTTACCCAACCTTTCATATTTGCCTGCTTGCATTTGTCTGAGGCAATACTGAAACTGAAAAGTACTCGCAGGTAATGTTATTTTGCCATGAATAAGCCATTCTGTAGCTGGTTTTCTGCCACAGTGAATGGTAACTTCTCCAATTTTTCAATGCTCAGCACTGTATACTTTGCTCCTCTTTGTGCCAGTTCGATCTGTTTATCAGTGAGATTGTATTCTGCAAACAGAGCCGTTGTGTTGATGAAATGCCAAGGCACATAGCCCGCTCGCAAAGATTGCAGCGTCCAGCTTAATAACATAATAGAACGTAATTGAGATTGGCCTTGTTGTAACATCGCCAAATCTTGTTCTAGTATGTCGATAGCAGAGGATACAATGCCATCCATTGAATATATTCTGGAGGACAAAGTTGTTAACCCATTGTCGACCACAGAGAGTGTTTTCTCTAAATTAATACGATCAAGTTCACGTATTCGTTCTGCGGCCTCTATCTGTGATACTTTCCAAGCTTCATTATAAGCAGCATAAATGCCGGCATATATGAAACGTTTTTGACGCGGTTTTCTTGGTCCAAGCAAGAATTCCCTAAGGTCTGCGTCCTTTTTAAGTAAGGTTAAGTGTTGTTTCACATCCTGTAGTGTAGACTTATGCAGCCAATCGAGGCATAATGTTCCTACACTGTATGTTGTTACTACCCCCGGATGTTGTCTTTTGGACGTATCTTGGGTCTGGCCTATGAATAGTAAAGCCCTGAGTTTTATTCAGGAATCTTTCCTGACAGTTATTCGTGTCTGTGGGCCAGATCAACCATTTTTTCCAAGTAGGATTAGATCTGTTGAGTTGTAGTATATTGTCAACTGTCACCACTGCCTTTGTATTATTTTCACTTGCAGGTGTTGGTACAGAAGGTGTGTTCATCTCTTTTATCTTGGCTAATCCAAGACAAGATGTTTGTTGGATAGTTTCATTCAAAAACATTATTTGTTCTGGGATGATGCAGGCTCTAAATAAAGCTTCTATCCCCTGCACTTGCCAATCTTTAGTACCCCACACAGTTTTTGTGTCAATTGTGTCTTTCCAAAAGTCGAAACCCTGTCTAGACAGTTGGGCATTAAAAACGCAGAATAAATCTGTTTTGTATCTGTTAACATAATTTTCAGCCCTGTCTTGTTTACATTTTTATAGTAAAACATTTCTGGATCAGATGTATTGTATCCTGAAAAATATGGAAACTTATTAGCAAATGTTTTTGAACTACCTTTTGGTGGTGTAGGACAATGTTCCCATTGGTTAAACATAAACACATTCCTTGGATATGCAGATTTATGCAAATAATGATGACCATAGTGATTAAAACAATACATTTGTTCATAGTCTGATGAACCCTCTAAATATTCATGTTTAGAAAATGCAGCAGATTTTTCTAGGTCAAACATTATATCGTTTACAGTCTCTAAGTCCCAATCATCTGAATAGGTACTGGACGTAATTAGATCACTTAGTGAAATTTTAAACAAATGTGAAATGTTCAATTGTTCATTTGGGCCGAAGATATCATAATCTGTTTTGTCCCACACTATACCATCCTGTATAGGAACAGCTGTGATGTTCACTGATGATAAGTCTCTTGCTTCACGATGGGAAGATTTATGAGGTTTCAAAAGTACGTTCAGGTCTTTTCCTTCAGTGTTCACATGGATGTATCTGCCACTTATAAGCACGCTTACAGTTGTTACCAAAGCTAGCCAGAGCAGGAAAACAAAAAGTCCAGATGTAATCCAGAGTTCAATCCATGGAGAAACCAAATAAGTCTTTTTCATAAATTGAAGAAAGTCTTGTACTTGCTGCTTGAATTTCAATGACACTGGCGTAGTTTCAGGTTCACTCGGATCTTCTGAGAACGTATCAAAGTTAATGAAGTAGCCGGAAGCAGTTCTGTCAATTGTTGGAATTGCATCAGGATTTGTAGAAATCGCTGGAACCAGTTCATCACTTGTTACGTTGGTGTAGACAGGTGTATTTGGACGAACTGTTACTTGGTGTTCAAGAGGGATGAGTTCCATAGCGTTGTTGCATAGTCCTCCGTCTGTTACAGCCGAATTCTCGATTGTTATCAGTCTTTCAGTCTGAACCTCTTGGATAGTAGCAAGAGGAGTGCGTCTGCTACTAGGTCGGAGTCCACGAGGCCTACTATTTAGTATTGGCCACATACTCTGGTTTGATGAGGTCGATGGACACAAATCTTTTCTCCTTTCTTCCAGCAAGGGGCGGCAGAAGTACTGTTCTTGTTCCTTGAACTGCTAGGACAGGTACTGGTTGTCTGTAAGAAGGTCCAAATTCCTTCTTGACCGCAATTTTTTCTCTGACTAGATCCCCAACTTTTGGAATCCAGACAGGCCTTGCTGGGACATCCGGTTGCTCCCCAGTGGTGGTTGACTGTAGGAATACGTTGCTTTGTTTCGTTCTTAATTTGTTTAAGTCCTGTAAAACAGTCAAACGATCTTTGATATCAAAGGGTTTATTTTCCACCACTGTGCCTACGTGTTCAAGGTCTGGTACCCACATTCTTGTCCCAAATAGGATCTCATATGGAGTGACCCCCCCTAGAGAACTTCTTGGCAGATTGTTCATTGCGCGCTGTACGCCATTAAGGTGTTTGACCCACCCATCACCCGAACCTAATACCCTAGCTGTTATAGACTGCTTTATGTCCCGGTTTTTCCTTTCCACAACCGAATTTCCCTCAGGATGGAATGGAGAGGAGTACCGCAATGCAACGCCCAGACTGGCCATGGCTTCTTTGTAAGCCCTAGAGCTAAACACAGGACCCTGGTCAGAATGTAGCGTGATTATTGCGTATGTGCCGATAAAGACTCGCAAATCTTTTATAACAGTTCGAGCGTCAGCCGAGCGCTGAGGCCATAACCATAGGAACCTAGCTTCAGTATTTGCGGGAATGCCTTTGTCCAGTAGGACGCAGGCGCATAGATAGTCGAATGCTGTCTAACAGTGGTGTCTGTACTGGGCTGCCGCATTCGCAGCATGGTGTCTGGTGGCTCTCTCGCTGTAATTTACAGTCTAAGCAGTTATTGATAAATATGTGAATTTCTGTATTCATCCCAGGCCACCAGTACATCTCTTTTAACGTCAAAATTGTTTTAGAGATCCCTTGATGTGTCAGACCCTCCCCCAAATGTGTTTCATAAATCAAGGCTGCTCTGCGTTCCATGTTTGGAATTACCCTATCCCCCACTCCAGGGATTCGAGCAAAAGGAACGTTGTTCGCATCAATTACATAAGAGTACTTGAGTGGAAACGTTTTTGGTAACGCTGCACTGCTGCCTTTGCTTGATGCATTGACAGCCAACATTATCTCACCGTCTATTTTTGTTTTTGAACGAGTGATCGCAGCTACGGAAGCCGTTTGCACAGCCCCCTTTGCGGCTTCATCAGCCAATGAATTCCCTGCAACGTGAACGCCATCACGTTGATGACTCAGTGTGTGTATCACGTGAGCCTTTGGTAGTTCGTTTTTCAACTGAACTACTTGTTCCCAAAGCAATTTATGCGTTATTGTGCCACCTTTCGCATCTTTGAAACCATTTTCAAGCCAGTTTTGTATATAGTCATTATACGACTGAACACAGTAAAAGGAATCGCACACTATTAGTGTGGGGAATTCTCGATCTGTACTTTCAAGTGCCAGTTTGAATGCTTGTAGTTCAGCTCGCTGAGCTGTACAATCCCTAGAGATTGTGTTTTAGTGACCATAGGTCTGAAGATGCCATCTCGCATGCGTCCTTTAACGATAGCACACGCTGCACTGTAAGCTTGCTTACCCCTATTGCGGGTTGTGCGGATCCGTCAGTGTAAATTATAAATTCGCACTGATCAAGAGGCAGAATTTCAGTAGGCAGAGGACATTCTTGTTCATATTGTAGGAATGCTTGTGTTTTTAAATCTGGATCAAAAACATATTCAACATCTGTTGCAGCAAGAGAATTAACCCATTGTATCCATCTTGGATGTAATGCTTTAGCATTTGGAATGCTCGCTTTTGTGACCACTTCTAAAGCCGGTTCTGGGGTTACGAAGCACATTTCCGCTTGTGTGTACAAATGGGATTCGTATGCAATTGGGATTTTGTCACCCTCATTGAAGGTTAAGTATGTGAATCCACATTGACCCGAAATTATTCGGATCACCAAATTTCGTTGACTTACACGTGTTTGTAAGTGATTTGTTGCTAACATGTTAGCCTGGAGTGAACTCAAAATTTCTGTGTGTTCCTGTGTCCAGTTTTTGATTGAAAAATCAGGTTTGATTAATGCGTAGAGAGGTTTAACCCTTTCTGCATAATTTAGAATGTATGTTCTTCCAAAATTTAGGAAACCCAGGATGGATTGTAAGTTTTTTAGCGTTTTTGGAGGTTGGAGCAGCGCACACTTTTCTAAAAAGTTAGCTGCCAAGCTCTTGCCTTCACTTGAAAGCTCATATCCTAAAAATAGGACATTGAGATGGGCAATTCTGGACTTTTTAAAGTTGAACTTGTAACCCTCAGAGGCGAATCCCAGTATAATGGTGCTCACCCTGTTCAAGTGTTTTTCCAGGTCATAGTCTGTCAGATATATGTCATCGACATAGGACAATGCCTCATTGTCATAAATTTGTAGTAACTCCGTTACCCTCGCTGAGAATAAACCTGGGCTATTTTTGAACCCTTGTGGGAGTCGACAAAAGTGACGCTGGGTCCCCATTATGGAGAATGCTGTTAAGTACCTGCTTTCAGGTGCTATGTTTTGACAAAAGAAACCATTTGAGATGTCTAATGTGGTTTTATATTTTTTACGCATAATGTTATTCATTAATGCTGTGCTATGTGCATTTTGCACTGCAAAAGTTTTAGAACAAGTGTTTAGGTGTCTGTAATCCAAAACTAGACGATATGTATTGTCTGGTTTGGAGACAGGAAACAAAGGATTGTTCATTGAGGAGGTGCATGTTTCAATCACCCCTTGGTATTCAAGTTGATCTAAGATCTCCCTGACCTGTTTTTTAGCTTCTTGCTTTATTGGGTACTGCCGTTGTGCAGTTGGTTCATGTTTCAGATGTATTTTATGGTGAGGTGAGTCCTCATCCCATCCTACATGATTTTTATATAATGCTGGGGCCTGGGCTACTGCCCATTTCCTGGCATATGTATATCTTAGATGTATAGGAATATGGTTGGAGAAGGCAGGCATAATAATGTCCTCGCCGTGTGGGCACTCCCTGACAAATTGTGGTGGCCAGTCCTTTTCTGCTAGAAGTATGTCATAGCCTCTTGATAGTCTTTCCCAAAAAAGTGCTTTCACCTGTCTAGGTTTGTCTCCCTCCATCCGGAGTGTTATTTCATATAACCTTTGTGGAGTACTAACCCTGGTGTCTACAGTCTCTACTGTGATGTACTCATTCAAGTCCACTATCTCCAGAAGTTCCTTCACGGTCTGGCGAACTATTGTGACTTCTGCTGCACTGTCCAGCATTGTCTGAGCCCATTCTCCGTTCTTGAGTTGTGTTCTCAGTATTCTCGGCATGTCTGATCTTCAGACCTGCTACCTTCTTTTTGGAGAATTGAGGTTTTACTTTGGTTTTTGAAGCGTGTTTGTCGTCTTTCGATTTCACGCGTTCTTCTTTATGTTCTGATCGTCCTCTTCTTTCCGAAGTCTGTGATGAGATCTGAAAGGGACGAGAGGAACGTGTATCAGTATCTTGATACCTATCAGGTTTTCTCAAATTATCCCTATTCCTGAGGTTATACCTCCTTTCAGAGGGCTCCTTTTGAGGAGACCTACCTCGGGATTGAGAACGTTTCTCGTTTGATTTTTGTTTAGTAGACTCCCACTTCTTTTTAGAAGATGTAGGAGTTTGTTTTATTGAGTCCTTCTCAGGACTTTCCGATAGTTTCGGCTTCAGTGGTCTTCCACCCAAACTATCTCTGCCTAATTCTGCATAAGATTGTTCTATTATTCTGGGTAGCTCAGTTTGATGTTCTGTAACATCGAATTCCCTCAATTTTTGGCGGATCGCCACTGCTGCTGCTTCCCCTTTAATATTAGACAATATTATTGTTGAGACCTGGTCGAAATTTTTCAGTAATTTCGTACCTAAATTTAGAGCAGGCTCTGCCCCGTATTCGTTTTGAATTTGTTTTAGGACATCAGGTATTACCGCAATTGATGGAATACCATGTGTTTTAGTATAGATGGCAGCAAAGACTGAGCCCCAAGTGGTGCAGTCTTCCAGTTGTGGTGTGATCCCCATCGGTAAACTGATTGTTAGGATTCTGTGTTTCTCATGCGGGCTAGTATTTGGAAATACTGCTTCGATTTGAGTAATTTTTTGAGCTATCCAAAATGGAATTTGCTCACGTTTTGTGTGCATTTTACCCATGACTGCGTATAGTCTGTGGTGTCATTTTTAGCGTATTCCCCTGTTGGGGAGTTGGATTTGGATATGTCAATGATGGTCGGACTGTAAAAGTCTGCATGACATATTGGACCAATTGTCTGTAAATTTTTATTAACTCTGTGAGTTGATTACGTAACTCCTCATCTGACATCTCTTCAATGTCCGGATGAGGTGTGTAGCCGGCTAAAATCGGCCATGTTGCTCCTGGTCTACCTAGTGGACAGAGCCTGGTAATGTTTTTGTGATGTTTTAGGGCGCCTTTAAACCAGAGCTGATGCTCTTGGTATGTTAATGGAATTTCTATATCCTCGAAAGGACTGTATTCCTCTGGTGGTTCATCTTCTTTGTAGAAGTGAAACATGTGTGTTACTGAATTGGATTCAGGAAATATTACCCATGAATAGAATACCTCTGTCTGAAAGGATTCATGTGCCTCTATCACGAAAACTGCTCTACCGCCTCTTGGTGGTAGGCCATGTTTCATAAGTTTTAGAGTGATGGCTCTTCTTAAGTTTTGATGGATGTGTATAACACCCTCCTCGGTTTCATTTAAACCGGTAAAGTTAAAAACTGCTGCTTGGGCTGGATCAGCCACAGTTACACCGTCTCCGGTTTCATTGTCGGAGCCAGGCATTTTGTTGTTTGAAAAATGTAGAACAAGTTTCAAGGAAACAAAGATAAGGTGCACAATATTGTGGAACACTGTATCCTTCAACGTTGAGCAAACCAAACAGCTAATATATAGGGTACTGCCCTATGTAGCCGTGGTGGATACCTAACCCTGCCCACTCCAGACGTCTTTTGGAGTATATGGGTAGGGGTCTTGAGAGAAAAAGCACGGCTGAGTTACTCAGTATCTAACGTTGAATTACTGCCTTACCAAACCGTTGGGCGCCATGTAGTGTAGCTCCTATTTCCCTAATAGACTCTGCGCATTGGAATAATATATCCTATAGGTTTGACATAGGACTAAGGTCAGTATGTCCCTATCGAGTATATTAAACTTAATTACTTGTGCCAGCTAGCTCAGAGGCCACTAGAAACTCCTTGACAACAAGAAGGGAGTAGTTTCTGGCAGCCGCAAAACATGACCACTGTGTTTCCCTTTAAAATCAGAACGTGTCCCAGAGTCGTGGAAACAATAGATAACTATTTCACTCAGCTCAGTCGTGCATGCTTAGTTTTCTCCAAGTTACACAGAAAGAAATAGACGGGCGTTTCAATAAAGGATTTATTGAACAGTCTTGTTTCTGGTGTAAGTTAAATGTGCTGTTACGATCACAAGACAGTATGCGAGATACATAATGTACAGGGTGAGCAGTAGAAATAAATAATACTGCGATAGCATTATCTTTTAGTACATATGCATTTACATAAATAACACAGACTAAAAATGCGAGTACTCATACGATGCGTTGCTAAGCTAATTCTACCCTAATGTACCTAACCTGACCTAGGTGTGGGAAGAACTAGGTGAAGTATTCCTTACTATGGTATACTAAGAGTATGTTAAGTCTAGTATGCCTAGTATGCCAAGAGTCCCTCTAGGTTCTAGTCCGCTCCATACCTGAAGAATGAGAGAGGTGGGAATCTCTTGCCAGATTCGAACTCCAACACCCCGCAAGGGAAGTCAGATCACTGGAAGCTGGGTTCTCTGCGTGCAGGGAATGGCAGCGTCTTCTCAGTGCGTCAGGCCGGGAAACGGGCTCCTCTGAAGTCGAGGTCTCCTCTGGTTTACAGGGGCTAGGGAAGGTATATTTATGCCTGAGAGCACCTAAGAATGTTAGTATTGACGTGAGTCGGACAGCTTAAGACGTCATGAATGTTATGTTATGTTATGTTAACAAATATTTCTAAAGCGCACGTACACCCAGAGGTTTCATGGCGCTAAACCTGATCAGAGTCACAGCAGGGCAGGATTTAAGCATGCGCCTGCTCGAACAACCATGTCTTGAGCATTTTTCTAAAGCCCAATAAGTTATTGCAAGACCTAATTGTTAGTGGAAGAGAATTCCAAAATCTAGGGGCCAGATAAGAAAACCTGCACCCTCCCTGACGTTTGAGCTTATAAGTAGGGGTAGATAGCAACTGGAGATGAGCCGATCGCAAATTACGATTGGGAACATGTTTTGATATCATGCATTTAATGAATTTAGGGCTCCTACAATGAAGAGCTTTGAAAATTAAACACCCTGTCTTAAAGGCTGCTCGCTGGATGATAGGGAGCCAGTGAAGTTTTACAAGTAAGGGGCTTGCAGATTGCCATTTAGGACATTTATATATGAGTCTTGCGGCTTGGTTTTGTACCAACTGGAGACGTTTTAATAGAAACAGTGGAAGGCCAAGGTAAGTAGAATTGGAAAAATCGAGACGGGGAGAGAACCAAGGCAGTGACGACCTGTATAAGAGCGTCATGGGTGAGTAAATGGGCAATCTTCCTAATTTTACGTAGTTGGAAAAAGCAAGAAGAGACCACTACCCCTACTTGACCTCTAGATGAGAGATCAGCGTTTATAGTAACTCCAAGGCTTTTTACAGAGATGGACGGGGTAGGAGAAGGTCCCAAATCAGTAGGCCAATAGTGTGGGCCCCAATGAATCTGGCCTTTTCCAACGAGGACCAATTCAGTCTTGCCCGGATTAAGCTTGAGATGGTTATTATCCATCCAACTCTGAATATGAAGCATGGTGTCATGAATGAACCCCCTAAGGAATAATGGTTCATGCATAGTGTATGAGTCCTTGAAGAAATCAATAGTCCTGGACTAGGGAAACTCCCGCTGCCTAAGGGTCTGTTCTTCATGAACTTGTTGTGACGTTAGGGTGGACGGATGTCAGAGACCATGCCTGTATTTGGAGTGCATGGTTTAATGCCTAAATAAGGGCTGGAATTTTATGCCTATATAAGGGCAGGGCAAATTGTGCCTATATAAGGACATGATACTGGAAAGCCCGTTTATGGATACCCTAAGATGAATACAACAAGCCTTTGACCGTATAAAATTACTTTGGTGTCATCAGTATGTACAAAAAACAACAGTCCAAAAGATGCTACTAGATATGCAAGAGGGGCAACGTAGAGGTTGAATAAATCTGGGACTTTGGGAGGATTCCTGGGGGATGGCGCATGTGACAGATTTAAAAGTGGAGTGTGAAGTTGCCAAAGAAACCACTTGTAGTTTTGCTCAAGAAGCTGAACCAGCACAGCACGGTACCGTCTATGCCCATATGCTCTATCCTTGTAAGCAAGATGTTGTGGGAGACCATGTTGAATGTAGCAGAGAGGTCAAGAAGGATGAGATGGCACTTTCTCCTCATCCAGCGTGAACCTCTGTGCTTAATCCTGACGGAAAACCTGTATGTTGTTTAAGAGCCTGAGATTCCAAACAAGAGGAGAGTTTTTGTTTTTCACATCCCTCTGTAATTTTGGAGAGGAAGGGCAGAAGTGAAATTGGTCAGTAATTTGATGGTAAAAGCGGGTCCAGTAAAACTTTCTTTAGAAGGGAAATTATCACTGCCTGCTTCCAGGAGTATGGAAATGACCAGAAGATAATGAGTTGGAACAGATTAAGCGAATAGCTGAATGAAACGTAGATTACATAGTTTTGACTACCCTCACAGAGATAACATCTTGAGGGGAGCCTGAGGATATAGGAGTAAGGTGGAGCTTGATGTCATCAAGAGATGGTCTTAAAATGTTGTCCAGTCCAAGGAGGAGGTCAAATCAGATGCCTCTAGGGTAGGGAAATGGCACAAGGATGGATCAACCAATTTAATAATTTTGGCTTACAAAAACTTGGAAAGCATGTTCCAGAAGGTTGTATGGTAGGTGAGTTAAGTGGTAAGTGCTTTTGGGTGCAAGAGATTGGTAAATTAACTTGGAGCAGTTGGCCAAATTGGACATCTGTTTGTGATAGTGATTTGATCAGGCTTGTCTAACAAACGCTTTGTAATTATGTAATTCCTCTTTATAGTTGTGTCTAGCAGACAGGCAGTACCTGTGTCTCCAGAGTCGTAATAATTTCTTACAGTTCCTCTTTGCCATGCAAAGATCTTCATTGCACTATGGAGCCAGGGGACTGTTTTTGTGGGACCTTATGGGCTTTATCAGGATGAGTAGATAAAGGGCATTTTCTGTCCAAGATTTGAATTGCTCTTTCTTGTTTGTAACATTGACTAGACGTTGACCTTGTTGACTTTAGGCATTGTGCAGATTGCGGGGATTGCGTTTAGACCAAGTTTGGGCAGATAGTTGCTTGTGGTACTAAAAAGATGCTAAATATTAATAGCTGTTTACGGATGATCCAATTTCTTCATTTATTCTAAAGTTTAAACAGTGTGCCAATTTGGATAAAACATTGAAGATGCTTCCTGATAATTTTCATATTCATGACTTTCCCGGTACCCCAAGTAGTGCGCTTGTCCTGCATTTGATTGGGTCGCTATTAGATTTGGGCTGGAGGAAAAAGATATGCTCTTATTTTAATTGACTATTTTTGGAAATCGGCAGAGCTCAAGTGATCAAACCGTCCCAATACAAATTTTGCCTTAGAATTTTTGGAGGAATGCTTTCAAAGAAAGTGTATTCCTAATTCTTTTACATTTGATATTATATTCCAAAAGCTTATTGATTATTTTAGGAAGCTGGCTCTTTATATGCTATATCAAAATGAGATATATTGTGTAAAGAGTCCAGGGGTTCCCTTATGATTGGACAGGAGCTTGCAGTGGCAAACCCAAAGTGCTCTGTTGGGGGTAGTGTGGTCGAGCAGCCTTAGGCTTATCACAGAGGAGTGCAAGACATCTGAAAATACACACAATGGTCAATAAATGAGACGCACGACTCAAGAAGAAGATTCACACCAATTTATAAAAATCGCAAGTATCTTTATATATGTTTAGGCATCAGAAGAAAATCGTTCAGGTAAGTACGTTTTTAAATATGAATTATTTTTAGTTAAAGTCGACAGTGCAATTTCTGTAGGCTGCAATGTTCTACTATGGGAGGAAATGTCAATGCAGCGTTCAGGTAAAGTACAGTGACTTAAGGGACCCTTCCCCAGGAGTTAAGGTGAATGGTGGGCAAGGTCCATGGCTGCACCAGCAGATCACCACAGGCGGCAATAGGGTGGCCAGGTGCAGAGGTGCAAAACAGCTTTGGGTGCCCAATGTTATTCTGTGGCGAACAGTCATGGTAGAAAGAAGCAGCAGGAGGGGACTGTACGGTAAAACCAACGAGTGGCTTCCGTTCTTGCAATGTTGGGTGATGTGGGGACATCTTTGATCCTCTTCTCCTTGGGACGAGGTGTCCGGTGCAGAGGGTCTTTGGGGTGTCGGGTTTCTCCGTCCAGCAAAACTCGCGGTTGAGGGGTCCTACCAACAGAGGCTGCAGGCGACATCCAGGAGTTCACCAGGAGTCACTCCATTGTGGACTCTCTACCTTGAGGGTTTGGGGGACCATGCTGACACCGTTGGCTCACTTCGACACTGCCTGGGGGGCTCGGGTGCAATGGTACTTGCCAGTGTTGGATTTTGGCGGTGCCTGAGTCCTCTTGGTCCTTCTTTTGCTGATTGCAGGATGCAGGGGACAGTTCCACTGTTTCTCGGGAGATGTTGATTCCTGGGCAAAGGCTAGCAGTTCTCCTGGGTTTTGGGGACTCAGCAGCTGCAGGACAAGTCAACTTTTGGTGCAATGAGTGAAGCCAGGTGGCAGGCCGGCAGGTTTGTGCCAAGTCAGTTGCTGTGTCTTCTGTTCTTGATGTGCGACTCTTCTCGTCAGTCTTCTTTCCTCAGGTGATCAGTATCTGCTCTTCTGGTGCCACATGCTCCCCTAAATACTGAATTTAGAGGTGTTAGGGAAGTGTAGGTTAGGTGCCAATGGGCTACGGACCCTTGGGGTCACTAATACCCCTATAAGACCACTTCCTGTGGGAAGTGGATAGAGCCCTGCCCCAGAATGTCGAAGTATGCCATCACAAAGATGGCTACTTCTGAAAAATCATGTCTACCTCCGTTTATACCATCTTAGGGCTGGTACTAGCCTGGAGTGGCACGCCTACCTGACTAGCTAGTTTTCCCACCTGTCCAGGTGCCAAGGGGCTCTGGACAAAGGGGGTCGGCTTCCTCTCCTGTGAGGGGAGCCAGATTTGCATTTCATAGGCGGCAGCTCTTTGAAGCTTGCTGGCCTAGGAAGGCTAATCAACAAGTCATGCTGTGGGAGGAGGTGTGACACCCTCTTCCCAGACAGGCTTTTGTTCTGGGTCTCCTGAGAGCGAAAGACTCCCCCTAGGAGGGCAGAACAGTCTCGGATGGCAGGCTGGCAGAAACCAGTCAGGGAGCACACCAGAGGCTGGCAGGTTTTCAAGGGGAACCTCTAAGGTGCCCTCTCGGTACATTTATTGGTAAATCCATCACTGGAATCAGTGTGGGTTTACAATACGAGATGTTTGATACCAAACATCCCTATCTTCAGTGAAGCCATCATGTAGCTGGGGCACTTGTTTTCACCAGTGTCCAGCACATGTTTTAAAATGGCTTCCCTGGGCCCTTGTACTGGCATTAATAGAACTGACCAGCACAGGGGCATATCTGCTCATGCAGGTATGTGCTCACATATAATATTCAGCAACTTGCCTTAGGGCTGTCAGGCCTGCTGTAGGGTTGACTTACAAATATTATATGCAGTGTTGGGGAATATGACACAGGATGTGTAACATGTCATGTTTTCACTTTTATCTTTGCCAATACTGTTGTATTCCTCTTAGGATGTCCGTATATAGGTTTTCCTGTATCATGTCCTTATATAGGCACAATTCGCCCTGCCCTTATATAGGCATAAAATCCCAGTCCTTATTTAGGCATTAAACCGTGCACTCCAAATACAGGCATGGTCTCCGACATCCGTCCACCCTAACGTCACAACGAGTTCTTGAGGAACAGACCCTTAGGCTTCGGGAGTTTCCCTAGCACAGGACTATTGATTTCTTCAAGGACTCATCTATTATGCATGAACCATTATACCTTAGGGGTTCATTCATGAGCGTCTTCCGCTGTCCGACTCACGTCAATGCTAACATTGTGAGGTACCTCTCAGGTATAAATATACCTTCCCTAGCCCTTGTAAACTAGAGGAGACCTCGACTTCAGAGGAGCCCGTTTCCCGGCCTGACGCACTGAGAAGACGCTGTCATCCCTGCACGCAGAGAGTCCAGCTTCCAGTGATCTGACTTCCCTTGCGGGGTGTTGGAGTTCGAGTCTGGAAAGAGATTCCTACCTCTCTCATTCTTAAGGTATGGAGCTGACTAGAACCTAGAGGGGCTCTTGGCATACTTGGCATACTAGGCATAACATACTCTTAGTATACCATAGTAAGGAATACTTCACCTACTTCATACCTCTCCCTACACCTAGGTTAGGTTGGGTACATTGGGGTAGAACTAGCTTAGAAACGCATCGTATGAGTACTCGCATTTTTAGTCTGTTATTTATGTAAATGAATATCTACTAAAGATCATGCTAGCGCAGTATTATTTATTTCTATTGCTTACACTGTACATTATTTATCTTGCATACTGTCTTGTGATCGTAACAGCACATTTTACTTACACAAGAAACAAGACTGTTCAATAAATCTTTTATTGAAACGCCCGTCTATTCTTTCTGTGTAACTTTGAGGAAAACTAAGCATGCACGATTGAGCTGAGTGAAATGGTTATCTATTGTTTCCACGACTCTCGGACACGTTCTGATTCTAAAGGGAAACAAAGTGGTCATGTTTTGCGGCTGCCAGAAACTACTCCCTTCTTGTTGTCAAGGAGTTTCTAGTGGCCTCTGAGCTAGCTGGCACAAGTAATTAAGTTTAATATACTCAATAGGGACATACCGACCTCAGTCCTATGTCAAACCTATAGGGTATATTATTCCAATGCGCAGAGCCTATTAGGGAAATAGGAGCTACACTACAATACTCGCAGCCTGCAATAGCAGCCTTGCTTGTGCTTGGCGAGGGGTCCCTTAGTGTGGCACAATTCGTGCTGCTGCCCTTAGGGACCCTCTTTAGTACCTCAGGCCTTAGGTACCAGGGGTACCATTTACTATATATAATATAAATGACTTATAGAGTGCCAGGTTACTCCGGACGGAGTGTCCCCGCACTAAGCGAACAGTGTCCTTCTCCACCCCCAAAAAGTGGCCAGCTGGGACTTACTAGGGACTTAACAGAGGGTGCTAAAGGTTTTGACAATTGGGGGAAACAATTGTACAGTTTTGGGAAATCGCTCTGGCACTGGGGACCTTGTTAGCAGGAACCTAGTGCACTTCCAGTCGAAATCACATCAGTTACCAGGCAAAACGTGGGAATGGCCATGTCAAAAAGGGCTACTTTCCCTACAATTACTTTGCCAAACTGGGAAATAAACATGAGCATATCACATTGTATGAAACAAACATTAACGGTTTGGTGGAAATATTCAACAGGGTGGTTTTGAAGGGTCTTCATCTAGCCAATTAGTTGGTTTTAGATGTTAAGAATCATATTGGCAATTTATTGTGGTTTTATCATTTTCTCCCACATAACACCACAGGTTTTACACCATTTGAGCTGCTCAACGGGTGGGAAAACTCGTAAGTGTTTAATTCCGGAATGACTCGCTGGTTCTAAGAAATTCTCTTATCTGGAGAAGAATATAATAAAACAGACTAGAGGGAAAGAAGCGTGAAAGAAAGTAAAAAAGAATCAGAACAAAGAAAAGGAGTCTATACGTATTAAACAAGTTAAGCTACAAGTTAGATATTTTAAGATTAAGAAACATTCGTAAAGAAAGGAACATCTAAGTTCTGAAAAGGTTTCAAAGTTATGCATGTGGGCAGCTCTACTGAGCAATGGTTCGTGGAGGGGTCTCAGTGCAGGCTAAGTTTAAGGGTTCATCTCTAGAACGTGACTGGCAAGAAATGACTGAACCTGGTTTTGTGAGTTACATTTTTAATTGTTCATAATCTTGTGTTCATTGTCCAACAAGCAGCAGCTAATGCTGTCCTACTCAAATGTAAATTTGAACAACTCTGCATCTATTCCCACTGCTACTGGACGCAGGGTAGTTGGAAAAGCTGGTTTATCCAAAAGATGAATCACTGTTATTGATTTGAATAAATTACTGTTTTTATAGTTTTCCTTGTTTGTAGAGGAGGAGGTGTTGCAGGGATTCTGCCCCAAAACAGAACTATGCTTAGGATTATGGGACCTTAGTGCATAGGGACTGAGTCATCCTACCACCTTAGTACCCATGTGCCCAGGTCCGACTAGCTATAGTGTGTCACGTGCTCTCGTACTCACTCACAGAGAAACAAGTGATTAGACACCCCAGAACACAACACTCCCAGATCTCTCAGGAATCGCGGTGGCAAGACGCACCCTTTCGCTCCCACTCTTGTACTTGTCCACAATAAGATCTGACCGAGACACGGACCAGTTTAAAATATTTATTTTAACTAACGTGCTCCAACATGCATTATACGTGCCACAACAAGCGGGAGAATGCATAATACAAATATAGTCCGCATAGCAGCTAGTCCATAAATCATGAAGGGAGATGTCATTATGAAAAGATAATCGAGCCTAACCTCCCTCCCCTTGCTAAGAAGCAGTATTATTATATATTAGAAGATCCCTGGGTTTTATCTGCAGACCCCATACCTTAGACTATAGATGGTAGTTCTACATCATAGGTGCTGTCTCGCTCTTCTCCCTGGAGAGGTCCCTCTCCAAGTGTCTGCCCCCTATGCATGTATCCCCATAAGACCAAAGTACCGTTTCCAAACAGCTGCATTGGTTTGTTTTGTCTAGGTGCTAGGGCCTGACCAGAATAGAACAACAAGGGGCATTGTTTATCGACCTTGCTTACAATGTTCAGACTAAATCCCAGGAACTGGCAGAGAATGCACACAGCAGACAGTTCTCATGTGAAAAGTATGAACAAAGTCTTCGCAAAAATAAAGCCATAAATAAATAATGCGCAAAGCTGCGTATGGTCTGCAAAGCTCATGCTAACTTAGTGAAGACGACAATTTCCCCGTTGGACGACGTGACAGAGGAGGTGTGTGATATGTTCAGGCATGTATATCTCGGTGATTGTGGTCTATGTTCTTAATTCTGTATTCCATCTTTCTATCCCCTGACCTGTAGTTCATCTGCTGCATTCTACATCCCTGTTTTCCTATGAATTGCATTCTATTTCCAAGTCCATTATGCTCAGCTTTTTCGACACAATCCCGGTGCGTGGGCTTATAGAATGAAGTATTCTTGTAACCTAAATATGGCGGTTTTACTACTACAGCACGACTAGGGGGGGAAGTGGGCCATTTCCCCTTCCGGCAAGGGGTCTTGTCTTGTACACGTCCTCCTTATCTTGTCTGAATGAGGAAGGCGTTCCTTGTTTAAAATCTCCTTGTCTTGTGCGGTGTCAGTGCCTTCCTTTGGCCTTGGGAAAGCAAGGAGGAGTTGGCGTAAAGCACCCCCACAATTGGGCAATGTGGCAGACTAGACTGGGTGCGGTATTTCCCCACCCTCATACTTGCGAGAGGGTGAGGGGGTTTTGGTAAACAGAGTGTGAACCCTGCACTCTACTAGTGTGTAGGGTGGGCACCACCTCTCCTTCGAGGCCTTTGGGCAAGGCAGGGGGATACTCTGATTAGCGCTCCTGGTTCTGGCTAGGCCAGGAGGGGGTCAGAGAAAGGTGAGGGAGAGATATTTTACATGAAGGTGTGGTTACCACCAACTTATGAAAGCTACAGCATTGGCTATCCAACTGTGCTGCTTTCTTTTTTTGTTTTTCTGTTGTTTTCCTCACAGTGTTATGAAACATTGTGAGGAAAACATTTCTGAGCATCCATTGTGCATATGCAGAGTATTTTGCATGTGCATTGCAGTGTGTGCGCATGCACAGTCGGGCTCCGTCAATTTTTGACAAGCTCACTGAACACTTACATTTTGACTTCTTTCGAAACAGCTTAACAAATTTTCTTTTAAGCGGGAAAGATCACCTAAGAACAGAAGGGCTGTGTGGCCATAAAAATTTGATGACCATGCGATCGGCAGATTCACAGTGATATGTGCTGAAAAATTGCCCATGGAAAGTCCCTTTTTAGAGGCATGGGGAACAAGCATTTGCAATGCAATAGGTCTCGCATTTGCTGGACTATGAGCTATTGGCATTGTAAATGACTGCCTTTTATTTATGTGTTTTGAAAACCTGGAAGCGGTTCGTAAACACACACTTTTGACTTAGTCGTTGCTTACGATAAGCAACGCTGGCAGTAACTGTGCCTCTTTTACTGTCAGCCTTGCTCCTCCAAAGCAAGGACTATAAATAAGTACAAAGTGCATGTTTACGCACGTTTGCAGGTTTTCAAAACAGATAAATTAAAGGCATTGTCATTTACAATGCCAATAGCTCAAACTCTCACAAATGCGAGTCCTATTGCATTGCAAATGCTTGTTATTTTGTGGTTTGGTTTGAGGCATGATGTCCAAAGTTCAATAAATACCCAGCCCCTCTAGGCGGGGGTAGGTACTAACTAAGTGATGGTGTGGAGTGCTTTATTTACTTGTATCAGGCGCTTCTCTACAGACAGATCTGGTGGACAGGCTACCTACGGTACACCTCCTCCCTTTCTCTTATCAAAAATCATTCACGCTACTATTAAACATTTCACAGAATCCAAAGCAGACGGGCATGTAGTACGCACATTATTATTCCATTGTTTGCCACCGCTTCACTCGTACTGCTTTTCTGCTACGCACCACATTAAAATGTGTGTGCGAGCACCGTGTAATTACTTTTCTCATTCTCCTCAAGAGAAACGCATTGTTCTCCGTCTTTCAAAATGTTTGATCCATGCAACATCCGCGGTGCCCTCGCCTCAGTTCTGTCCTAGTTGTCCTTGCTATATACACAGATGTAAGTGTCAGGTTAAACGCGGTATAAACTCCGTATGCGTTCCAGGAATTGAATTAAATGTTCCTTCTGTGGCTCGAAGGTGAGGGGAGAGTGTTTGTGGGCAAAACACGATAGTTTTATATTCAACACAATCCTCTATTGAACTATTAGGTGGGAGCTGGACGGGATGCTTGTACCCACACCGCCTTCTCTATAGCTTCAAAGAATGTTGCTGTTATTGAAATCCTTGTTATTAGAATAACACATTCGGGGTAGCTGTCACAAAATTGTTTTAGTACACGGACCACAGGGCCAACGTGAAAGGCAAGCATGTTGAAGTACCGAATTATAAACAAGCAAAAAAAGAAATAAAATCAGGAGAGTGAAAAAAATAAAATCACAAAGGGAGAAGCGGACGAAAGAAGAAACTGGTGAAGAATAAAAGCATAAGGAAAAAATTAAGTAAGCAAAGGCGGATTTGAAAGAAAGAAGAAAAACAAGGAAAGAACTAAAATGATGAAGACAATATTGGGAGAAAAACGACATAAAAGATAGAGAGAGAGAAAGAACATGAGAAAAAGACTAATGAAAGAAAATGTTAGCTGAAGGAAGAACTGCATAGAAAGATAACAGAAAGGAAGAAAGATTAGTAAAGGAGAAAACAGAAGTCTCTGAGAATGGAAAACAAATGCTTTAAGAACATTTATTCACAAGTACCTTCAGCAAACAATTGTTTGACTGAATGCCAAACAGATATCCTGACATCCATTGGTTACATGGCGCACAGCTGGCATTGCCGACACGCAATCTCACTTCATTTCTGATGTAGGGTGCAGCCGAGCGACAGCCCCATCCCCCTTTCAAGGCTGGCCTTTGTTTGGAGAGCGCCCTGGGTGAAGCCAAATTTTGCGCCCTCCCACTAGGCCTCTTTAATTGCCAATGTACTAAAAAGTTGGGAGGAGGAGAAAGGTGAGGGATTCAAGATTAAGGAGCGCCATGAAAAACAAGGCTAAATCTGTTATTTCGGCGACAAGAGATCAAGGGTGAATGTGTGCTTTAAAAAGACATTGTTACCTCGCACAACGTTTTGGTTTTGGCGCGTAGACCTGAAGGATCCCGAGAGGTGCACGTACTCTATTGAAACTGTTAAAGGGCGTGGGTTTTTAGAATCCAGAAAAAGGATCATCCACAACCTGCAGTGCATCAACAAAAGGGCAGCAAACAACCAGGGTCCAGCAATTAAAGGCAGATCACCTCGGCATCAATTCAACCAGAAACTAGAAACCCAGTGGACCCGGGAAGGGTGTGAGGTGCGGTCGAAACAGAGCCGCTAAACAAACTGCTCAAAGATGGAGGCTTCAACCCCCGGAGTCTCCACATCTCATTACAATACAAACCACGTTTGCTTGCATATGGGGGGGGGGAGAGTTTGGAGGGGGGAGGGTAGTAAACTCCACATACACTTTAACACGTTACATTTTACCTACAACGTTACACTCGGTCCGAATTCGGAAATTAAAGGGGGGGGGAATGTTGTTAATAGTTGGTGGAAAAGCCTGGGAGAAGCAGATCAAAACCTCCCATAAAACTAACAAGAGCTGGGATACAGGAGGGGGCATCGCACTGTGCATGTAATGCACAACACTTTGGTACAAAGCTGCCGACTTTGGGATTCAGGAACCGGGTTCGAGGCTTGGCGTGGCTTTCACGTGTATACACAAAATGTCATCCGAACTAATAAAAATACAAGCGCGCGCGCGCCTCGCGCTGAAAGTAGAAAAAAAAAAAAGTTTGACGAGCAGAGGAGGAGGCAGCAGGGGGAGGGGAGAGAGGAGGGGGCCTGCGCCTGTTTCCCCTTGCGGGAGCGAGCAGGAACCATCTGTTAATTACAAACAGATAGTTTCAAAGCTCGCTCCCGCAAGGGAATCGCCAAACGTGCACGGGTTGGCATTGAAAGCAATGCAACGCGTGCACGTTTTTGGGCCAAAAACTGAATCGATTCCTAAAGGTCTCCTCCTATGCAGCGCATGCGCGCTGCGTAGGCGAGACCTAAAAATGAGTTTGGAAATGGCTCCCTGCAAGTCCCCATATAATTTTGAACCTGATGAGCGATCTGCACCTAATTTGGCACACTGTAAGATATTCTACTTTCCACTGTCTTCTCCACATTTTGTGCAGATTGGTCTTTGGGGGAGGGAAGGAGTCCAATATATTAGCAAAATGCGTATTGACCACAGTGTTGCAACTGCATTTCTGCAATTGCTTGTTAGGAACTCTCCTCACATGCATGGAGACACTATCTAAGGTAAGAAGACCACTACTCAAGGGATCAAGAAAGACGTTCTATGGGGTGCACTTGAGCCGTATACGCAACTTAAAGTAATTACATTATGTTAGAAATGGGGTAGCTTGGCGCGGAGCGGGTAGGCTAAACTTAGGAGCAATGTGTAAAGCATCTGCGCAGCACACACTCACAGGCGACACACTAGGCACACTACAGAAGCGACTCCACACCAGGTTATATAAAAATAACTTGTGTATTAGGTAAAACACATTATAGAACCATCACAGATACATATACACTGTGCCAACCGGCACCAGGTAGCAATTTACAAGGGATTATGTACAAGGCAGCGCCAATCGGGTCGCTGCCAGAACCATCACAACAGTACATGTAATAAATGCAGAACAGCCAGTTCCTACTGGCAGGATCATGAACTCAGCATCTTCCTAATAGCAGGAGGCATGAACACATTAGGTCAGGTCTACACAAAACAACCAGTACCTACTGCCAGAATAAGGAACTTGGCAACATCACAATAGCCATAAGACACCTTGGCATTCGGCCACGCTACCTTAGGTTAGGCATAGAAACATATGTCGTGCATTCTCATTAGGCCTAAGACCCTGGCCTAGAGGCATCATCATCAGGGTAAAAGCATTAGCACAACTTAGGCATAACATTAGGCATACCTCATTAGCATAAATCACGTTTGCAGTAGGCCTAGAATGAAAACATCCGGTCAGGCATAGAAACACATTATGCACCGCACCAACATAAGTACATTGGGCATCTCGTTAGCATAAACAACATTAGCAGTGGGCACAACCACATGAGCATGAAGGCATCAGTAGGCAGGAAACACATGAGGGGGAAGCATTAGGTAGTACCTCTTATCCACATGGGCACTAGAGTACACCCTCATGGACTGCCCACACAATACATGCCCAAACGTTGCAGGTTAGTCTTTGACGCCACTGCGTCGGGGGAGCACCACTCTGGGGCCCTTAAAGCAATATGCGCCACGTGGCAGCTGCCCACTGTCAAGCGGGGCAGCTGGGAAATCGGTAAGGGCACTCACGTTGCCCTAAGCATCACCACAGGGGGGTGGGCACCGGCAATGTGCCCCGACACCCCCCCCAACCAGTGTACAACCGAGCCCCACTCACCGGGCTCTCTGGACTCCTTGTGGCAATCTCCGGGCACCGGCAATGTGAGGGAGGTATGGAAGCAGAAAGCCTGAGGACGGTAGGAATCAGGAAGAGCCCCACTCACCGGCAGTCCTGGGACTCGCTCTGCTGCTCCCGGTCTCCGTCTGCAGGACTCCGCCCTCCTTCCCGGGCGGGACACGGCCCGATCCTCGGCTTCCTCTGGCCTCCTCCAGGCGCAGGTCCCAGGCACCGATCGGGTGCCTCGGTTGGACCCGCTCCTCCGTTCTCCCGCTGCAGGCTTGGCAACACGCGGGGCTCTCATCAGCTCACGAGAGCCCTGCCAACAGCAGCGCCTCTCCTGACTTCACCCAGGCCCCCTCCTGGGACCCGGGACTTCGATGGGGAGCCCACGAGGCTCCGGACGGCTTCTACTTCCGCTGCCGCTCACGGGGCTCCCCTCAGGCACACGGGAGCCCCGCCCGGCGTGTGCAGGCCTCCGGTCTTCCTCCTCGTGGGCGTAGGGCTTCCCTTCCAAACAGGAGCCCCGCGTTACCGGACGCCCTCTCTTCCCGGCAGGAAATGGAGCTCTCGGGGCTCCACGATGTAAGCAGGCCCCGCCCGCGGTCCGGCGCGGGTGCCTGCCTTCCTCTCTCCGCGCTCCCCTCTCGGCGGCGGCTCTCCTTCAGCTGCTCGGGTCGCGGCAGTGATTCTTGGGCAACCAGCGCTTTTCAGCCACAGCGCTCTTACGTCACGGCACCCTCAGGCCCCGGGCGGCGGCGGTGATTACTTTCCTTTTGGCGGCAATGAGGGGTAGGCTCCCTCCTACATTAAAGTGTCAAGCGGGGTGGGCACCCGCTCTCCAGGCGAAACGCGGGGTAGGCTCCCGCTGTATTTTTAACTGGGCAGCTCTCCCTGGCAGCACGCGGGGTGGGCTCCCGCTGTTGAATTAAATGTAAAGGCGGGGTGGCACCCGATCCTTTGGCACCACAATGCGGGGTGGGCACCCGCGATGGGGCAGGACACAGGGGGAATCCCACACGCCGGGATTCCCTCGGGGCACGTGGATTCCTCAGCAGCGCGCTGCAGGACACCAGCTCCTCTCTTCCTGGGCAGCTTTTAGATGCAGCGCTCACGAGGCGCTAGGTAGCTGGCAAAGATTCAGGGTCCCACACAATAAAGTAGCGCCCACGAGGCGCTAGGGGCCAGGGGGAGCAGACAGGCAATGTTGGGCAAGATCAGCAGGCAGTGGGCAGCTCATCAGAACAGGACAGCAGTTCCTTGGAACAGTCAACCCCCAGAATGTGGCACTCCTCCTGGCACAGCAGTCTTCACTCCAGCAAATGTCTCTCACTGGTCCTGTGGACAGCAGAGGGGTACAGATGGGCACAGGGGCCAGCACGCAGGCCCTTGCGGCGGTACCTCCTGGCAGAGTGTCCCCTCCAAGTCAAAGTCCAAGCACACCCTCATGGAGTCTCAGCTCCTCTATATATACACCCCTCACCCCATCTACTAGAAAGGGCCAGAAGCTTCTGGAAGGGTCTCTGGGGAAACCGGTCCCAACTGGTTTTGGGGGAGGTGTAGATCACCCTGCCTGCCAGACTTCCCTCCTCCCTTTATGAGCTGGGGTCTGGGAGACAGACACACCCCAGGGGGCGGAGCCAGCCTTACACAAGGCAGGCACACAGCACACTGAAATGCCAAGGTTTAAAAGTGGCATTTCCACAATGGTGAAAATAAATCTGTGCACACCATTGCGCAGCATTTAATATTTCCATCTAACACATACCAAACATGGCATACATATTTTCTACCATGGGGGAGATATCCCATAAGGGGGGGGTTCCTAATGTAAGCCTATGGAAGGCAGAAAGCACACGCACTTTGCACTGCTAACCAGCTCTAAAGTGCCCAGAGTCCTGAAACCACCAATCTTATGTCAGGAAAAAGACTAGGGGGAAGGCCAAAAAGTTTAGGGATGACCCTGCAAGCAGGGCCAAGTCCAACACATTATCAGGTGGTTTGTAGCATTATGGATATATTATGCCTTCTCCCGCCGCCATTTGCCGTTCATTGTGAAGGGGATCGATTTGCCACTGGAGGCTTTTGAGCTTTGAAAACGGTGCCACGTGTGCACCCATTGGTCTGGTGGAAGTGGGCGAATTAATGGGCCTTTGAGTAAAATAGCCTTTTTCTCCTCTTTGCCAAAGCTGTGTCAGATTTAGTGTGCTCATATTGTACTGGGTGTTTCAGTGCAACTTTAAGGTTCTTTTGTCCTTAAAGGTGCTCATTGAAGATATAAAAAGGACAACTAAATCACTTCTAAAAATACATCTGAAATTCAAATATTTAACAGTTACAAAATTCATCAAGTCAGTAGTGAAGTCATTTTTTCTAAGGTCGGTCAGTACAGTATGTCTTGACTTGCATCTGCAGGATATGCAAGGCAGTCCTTCTGTTACATCTTCATATTCGTTTTAAGATCAGAGGTAACACATCCATTCTCTCAGATCAGTAAGTGCTGGCACTGGCTCTGCTGCACTAGAATGAATCTTACTTCTTTTCTTCTCCATGGTTAATTCACGATGGAGCATACTTCTCTGAGACCATGCAACCTTGGGCCTTATAGCAACGCTTATAGGATACGTTTTAGGCAGGCGCGGTCGGTGGTAGGAGTGCCGGTCGGGCGGTGACGTGGGGCGGGGGAGGGACAGGGTGAGGGGTAGTAAACTTACTACCTGTAGGTTTCTTGCTCTTTCTATGGTATTCTGAGGCGTGCACCTTCATTGGAGTATTCTGTCTTTTTTGACACATTCCCTTTAAGCACTAGTTTGTTTCTTTTGTTCTGTGTATGTTTCTATTCTGAGGGTCAATATATTAGACAATTAGGAAGAAAAGTGTGGTTTTATATACTTTTTGTTTAGCCTGGTAATTGGTAAAATTATGTTGCATTTTAGGAAATTCCTGTTGCCCATGGGCTTTTATCTAAAATATTTGTTTTAAAAAATAAATTAATAAGCAGCGAATCTACAGCCGACTTCCACATCGCACACCACTCTCTCGCCTCAACGGACTACATCCTCCTCGTCAACCTCAATTTCCACCTGGACAACTTTGACAACCACAACACTTTCTCCCTACTGGAGAACCTCGCCACCGTCGGACTGAAACAACTGGTCTCCTCCCCAACACACTCAGCAGGACACACACTGGACCCCATCTTCTCCGCAAGCAACAACATCTCAGTCAGCCACACCTCCGAACTTCATTGACAGACCACCACTGCTTCCACTTCTCCTTCACCAAGCCCACCGCGACCCGTGCAGAAGCTGAAACAAGGTCTCAGAAGACCAACTCACCACCTCCCTCCGCAAAACCCCACAGCCGACTTTCACGAACATCAACGCCTCAGCATGCAACCTCCACCGACTGATCTCCAACTGTGCCAACACACTGGCTCCCCTCAGGAACCCCTCCGGCAAGCAGCCCTCCGGGAAAGCCAGCTGGTTCTCCCCCCTCCCTCCAAGAGTCCAGGCACACCTGCAGACGGCCCAAGAGAAGATGGAGGAGCAGCAAGACCTTGGCAGACCTCCCAGCCTTCAAAACCGCCGTCACAACACACCACCACCTCATCAGAGCCACTAAGAAAACTGCATACAGGAACGTATCAACACCAATGCACACAACAGCAAAGAGCTCTTCACAGTGATCAAAGAATTTGCCAAATCCTGCACGGATACCGCAGACATGCCCCCGCCACCCCTTCTCCCAAGACCTCTGCAACAACCTTGCCACCTGCTTCCACCTCAAGATTATAGATATCTATGCCAGCTTCACAATCCAGGACTCGCCCACCACAACCACAGTACCCAAATGCTCCAGATCCCAGCCGACCCTGGTCAACTGGACCACCCTCACCATGAACGACACCCTAACGATCATGAAAATCATCCACTCTTGAGCCCCCTCTGACCCCTGTCTCCACATTTTCAGCCGAGCCGGCGCTACTATCCCCCCTGAACTCTGCCACACCATCAACTGCTCCATCGAATCCACCACCTTCCCTGAAGAGTGGAAACACACAGATCAAGTCCCTGCCGAAGAAACCCTCTGCCGACCCGACGGACCTCAAGAACTACAGACCCATCTCTCTGCTCCCCTTCCCAGCCAAAGTCATCAAGAAGGCCTGTTGTGTAGTTCCTATAGTACCCATGCAGGACCAGCGCGTTTGGATAACATAAACCGTGGGCTTGGTGTTAAACTGACTCTGTGCACCCCCACCGCGTATGTTAGCCGGATTTGCATTAGCTAGCTCACAGTGCCACTAGAGTCTCCTCTTATCGGGGAGAGATTAGTTTCTGGCAACCTTAGATCATGACAACCCTGATGAATCGTGGAAACAATGTACTACTTTTCGCTCAGTCACTTGTGCTTACTTATTCGGTTTGTCTCAGAGAGTTACACAGAATAAACAGTATGGGCGTTTCAATAAGTATTTATTGAACAGTTGTTATTCTAGTGTAAAATATATGTGCTGCAGTAACCAGCAGACAATAGCAGAGATATATTATCAGCAGTACGATAAAAGTGAAGGGATAGAACAGTTCTGCCATATTGCAATAATCATGAATACATACATGAATATAGAGACATTATGAAAAGTGCGCGTACTCCTACGATGCCTAACTAGATGTACCGGAGTGTACCTAGCATATGTGTAGGTCTAAAAGCCTAAGAGCCAAGAATCCTTCTAGGATTTATTCGAACCCCATTACCTGAATAGAGAGAGTGTGGGACCCCGTCCCGGTCTCGAGTTGGACACCCCGCAAGGGCTGTGTTAGACCGCTGTCAGCTGGAGCGACTGCATGCAGGAGCCTCAGCGTCTCTGGTCGGTGTGTCAGCATGGAAGTCTCGGTTCCCTCTATCTTACCGTGGCAAGATGTGGTGTATTTATACCCTAAAGTATCTCGTCCCTCAGTATGGTTTGTATTGGTCTTTGTTAGACATGAGGAAGACGTCAGGGGTGAACTTTGTACATACATATTATGCGGGAGATGTAGCTGGTGAATGCTCATGCATAATTTAGGAGTACATTGTAGGCCTGTGTTCGGGAAAAACCCTGCAGTGTTCTAACCACAGACTAGATAACGTTCAACCCTCAGAGCTCGTTGTGTACTGTAGGGAACTGATGTAGGTGAAAGATCATGCCTATATTAGGGCATAGAAGATCATGACCATAATAGGGCATAGACGATTATGACCATAATAGGGCATATGCGAATATGACCATATACGGCATATATGAAGGCGTCTATATTAGGGCCTCTATATGAAACATAACAGGCCATCAACGCCCAACTCGCAGAACTCATCGAAACTAACCCCACCCTTGACCCCTCCCAATCTTGCTTCAGGAGCAACCAAAGCACCAAGACTGCACTCCTCACCACAACTGACGACTCTACTCAACCGAGGCAAAACCGCAGCCTTCATCCCCCTGGATCTCTCTGCCGCCTTCGACACCATCTCCTACCACACCCTCTGCACAAGACTTCACAACGCCGGCATCCGCGGCAAAGTTTTAGCGTGGATCCGCTCTTTCCTCATCGGCCGAACCTAGAGAGTCGGGCTCCCACTGTTCCCCTCGGAAGCTACAGAGATCAGCTGCGGAGTTCTTCAGGGCTCCTCTCTGAGCCCCAACATCGACATGGCCCCGCTTGCAGCTATCGTCTGAAACCACGGACTCAACATCGTCTCTTATGCGGATGACACCCAGCTGATTTTCACCCTGACCGACAAACCTACAGCCTCTAAGAGCAACTTCCACAACGGGATGAAGGAAGTAGCTGCCTGGATAAAGGAGAGCTGCCTCAAACTCCACTCCGACGAAATTGAAGTCTTCATCCTGGGCTCCACTCCCTCAGCATGGGACAACTCCTGGTAACCAGCAGTGCCTCCCCCCCCACCCTCCCCGACCACGCACGCAGCCTCGGCATCATCCTCAACTCCTTGCCCTCAATGAATCGCCAAATCAATGCTGTATCATGCCCCTGCTTGAACATGCTCCGCCTGCTGCGGAAGATCTTCAAGTGGATCCCCACCTAGACCAGGAGAACGGTCACCCAGGCGCCCGTCAGAAGCAAGCTCGACTACAACAATGCACTCTATGCCGGCACCTCCCAAAAACTCCAAAAGAAATTGTAGCACATTCAGCACACCTCTGCCAGACTTATCTGGGACATTCCCCGCCGCAGCCACATCCCCGGTCACCTGAGAGACCTCCACTGGCTCCTGATCAACAAAAGAATCGCCTTCAAGCTCCTTATGCACGCCTACAAAGCCCTCCACAACACTGGACCCGAATACCTCAACAACGGCATCTCCTTCTACACCCTCAACAGACATTTCCGCTCCCCCCCCCCCAACTGGCCCTGGCCACTATCCCACGGATCCGCAAGACCTTGGTTGGAGGAAGATCTTTTTCCTACCTCACTGCGAATTCCTGGAACTACCTGCCTCTGCATCTCAGGCAATCTCCGTCACTGCCTCAATTCAGGAAGGACCTCGAGACCTGGCTCTTCGTCTGAACTGCAGAATCCCCCCGCCTCCCCCTACCTCCCAGCGCCTTGAGACCTTCACGGGTAATTAGCCGCTCTATACAAGAACCCTCATTGGTTGTTTTATTGATTGATTGTTGTAAGCAGGTTTAGCACTCCATTTATTGGCAAAAACGGTTCAAATGTTGAGACACGTATCCATACTGGAAATGTATATATTCAAATACCCTTTTTAGGTCTCGCTGCTCTAGGAGGGCCTTTAGCCATCGGTCTTCACTTTTCAAGCACTGCACTCGTGCTTGTGGCGGCATCCACCTTGCGGGAGCGAGCAGCGGCGCGCCACGAGCGCAGTGCTTGAAAAGTGAAGACTGTTTGTTTTTTAATGTGGTGGATTTCCCTTTGACTCACTGCCATCTAGTGGTCACTGCCATGAACAATAGTTGGATAAGATAGAAAATAAATGCAAATCAAAAGAACGTGTGTCCGTTTCTTTCGTCTATTAATTAACAGTCCTATTTGCTCACCCATGCACCTCTTTGACCCCCCCCCCCCCGCCCACCCATGCTTCTTCACGGCCGCTCAGGATCCTGAAGGCGGGTCTGGCCATCCTGATCAGAAAGTAATTCTAAAGTCCAGCATCTGACATTTTAATTAGGGCAGGTTCTACAAATGAAAGAGTTAAATATTGCCATACTGATTTTTCAGCACGATTCCTGGTCTTTTGTCTGCGCCAGGCGAATGCCGAAATTAGACGAAATGCACTGCATTTTCCTTTCGCTGCTTTTCACGGTTTCTTCAGTGTGAAGACCACAGTTTCAGCTTCACGGAGGCTCACAGTTGCGGCATTGGTGTGTTAACTCTCCCAGCAAGAACCAGCGTGCGCGCGGCCTCTATGCTGAAGGGGTTGATGCCTTTTGCTCGCTGTGAAATCCGTTACGCCACTGATCTTATCAGCTTTCGCTTTTTATCAGCCTCGGCGGTCGTGTTTTGGAGAGAAGAACATGAGTTAAATTTCAACCAGCCGACACGGCCGCAGTCACGTGACCTCCTACATTGTTCACGTTTTGATTTGAACTTCGTCTTGCCCGAATGAAGAAGCAATAGAAACTGAGTTGAGTTTGCGCTATATAAAACTGCACAAAAAGGGCAACTGGGTAATAATGCCTCGCGGTGTGTTCTCCGGCAACACCTATCCGATAAGCAGATTCTAAATATATATAAAAGTTTTATTTTTTTCAAGGAAGGTGTGATTGATGGGCACCCATAACATAAATTTTGCAGAGAAAGGTTGTTGTTCCCATGATTTTTAACACTGCAATGCCCACAACACTTGCTTTTTTAACATTAACTATGCCTACATTGATACACAACCTATTAGCAAGGGGATCGGCTACACTGTGCATTCAAGACATCAATACGTTGGCCATCAGCTTTATAACTGAGAGCACTGGTCTCCTAACGTTAGTGCATTCAATGAACTTCTTCCTGCATGTGAGATAGAAACAAACATGGGGAGAGGATGTGCTCTCATGGCTAGACTGCCGACTTTGGAGCTGGGAAACCAAGGTTCGAGCCTCGGGGCGACTCCACATCCTGTGATTCTGGGCAAATCACGTAATCTCCCCGTGCCAACCAAAACGAGCATTTGCAATGCAACGGGTTTCGCAGTTACGCAAGTTTGAGCTATTGGCATTGTAAATGGCTATGCCTTTTATTTTGGTTTTGGTTTTTAAAACATAAATAAAAGACATTGTCATTTACAATGGCAATAGCTTAAACTCGCGTAAATGCGAGACCTATTGCATTGCAAATGCTTGTTTCTTTTTGCGAAGTGTTTTGATATAATCAAGGTGGTAGCCCAAATAGTTTGGCAAGCCCAGTTAAGGTAATTTGCCCAGGTAGCTTGTGTAGTGTTCTTGGAATTACTAATGCTAAAACTCTTTGGACTTTATTATGTGGAAGCCTGTGTTAAGGGTATTATGTGGAAGCCTGAGTTAAGGGTATTGTGTGGATACCTGAGTTAAGGGTATTATGTGGAAGCCTGAGTTAAGGGAACTTCAGAGCATTTTTAGAGGGTAAAAATTCAAATTTAATGCCTGCAGTTATCTTGGAGACCAGTATTCGATCCGCTTCTGTTAGTACTCCTAATTTTTTGTATTGCTGGTATGTCTAACCTATAACCGCTTCCTGCTGAAATTTACCTCAAGAAGGGAGGTGTGCATCATCAGATTAGTAATAAAATGGAATCCTGAACTAGTTAATCATGTTGGGGGCAATAGTGTGCTATAACAAGTTTGTTGTCTTCAAATGGCTAAGATAATGTGACCAACCTGATGCAATAAAAGAAAGGCTTATTTGGTGTAGTCTGCCTAATAGTATCCGTTGCCTCCAATCGGTATAAAAATCTGCGCTTGACACTAACATCAGTCTCCCATCTTAGGTCACCCAGAATGGAGTTTAGGACTGATTTGGTGACTCTATACAGAGTCTTCTATTTTATTTTCTGCACGCGTGCCATTTTCTAAGGCAAGATTTCAGCTGAATGTTGTAACTTTTTTATAGGCTTGTAGTTGTCTCTGTTCATATGTTCAAGCTGGGGGATTTTAAAAGATGGGGTGACGACTGCTGTTTTTAATTTAGCTGGAACAATTTCCATGGGAATGCTAGGAATTTATCATTTACCTGAGAGTCTTGGTTGTTGTGGGCAATGCTGCAGAGTCCCAGTTACTGCAGGTAATGTTGCATCATGGTGCAGGACAGGTTCTAAGAGGAGAATCTGAAAATGTGCTTTGAAGGACTACTGCCAAACATTCTGAGTATGTTGGCCTGTGAAAGCACACTGGTTTTAATGACGATTTACTGGAAAGGGGGCTAAATAAAAGGGAGCGAGTTAATTTTTTTTCTGTGGCTTTGTAAATCAATATTGTAACGGTGGGGTAAAAGCTATGAAGGAAATCAGCGACTGAAATGGTACCCTTTAACCCAGAATTCATGATGAAAGAAATTGTTTCTACTCAGATGTGGCTATGGAGTTTAGTAGTAATGCAGTTTATTTGCATTTCTCTAGAATGGTCGTCAGTAAAATTGAGTTTGAGCAGCAAGTTACATTTGAGTGTCCCGGGTATCTCCGGTTTGGAAAGTTTGATCAACTTTTTGATTACTTTTGTGTCCGTTTGCATTTGTTTTAGTTATTTTCAATGAACAGCATTTACGTCCATTTATGACGAGCTTATAACTTCAGAATTTAATATGGACTCAATCTTTCATACCATATATTTAGAGATTGCCAGCAAGCCTATCGTTGCTCATTGACAATCAGGGTACTTTATGAGGATTGGAGTATGCTATTCTTTTTAGATATTATAACTTGGTAAGAATGGTTCTGGTGATGGTCAGACCACTCTCTCTATGCAGAAGCGCACTAACATTGAAACCAGTTATCTTGGAACTAAAGATAAGGGCCAGATTTATTAAGGTTTTGCGTCACCCTTGCCCCGTGCAAAAGGACGCAGGGCAATGCAAAACCTAGAATGAGATTTACCAAGCCACGCAAGAAATCTGGAGTACCGCAAGGCAGTGGAAGTAGCTGCCTTGCATTACTCTACGTGGTTGGGACATTAACTGGGTGGAGCGTGGGTGTTCCCGCCCATCCATTCAAATGTTCGCAAGCGTTCCCAAATTTACCTACACTGGTAGGCCTGGGAATGTCAGAATTGTACACCTTTCCACCAGAGACACAATGAGGAGAAATATCTGTATTTCGCCTTGTTGTTTCCTCTTTCTAAATGTGCTGCATTCAAAATGCCTCAAAGGATTTTTTTGTTGTTGTTGGAAGGTGTCCCTTCCTGCACAAAGACAATCCTGCCTGTAAAGTAGGCAATGCTTGCTCCTTGGAGCAAGGGTGCCTGCATTGGAATTAGGCAGCTGATTGTGATCCAGCCCAGGCAGAGGATAGGAATGCGACATATCGTGAGAGATAGGGGCCCATTCCTTCTCTCTCCCTTTAATGCAATGCAACAAGTTGTCTTGATGAATTGTGTGAAGAAATGTTAAATCTGGCCCAAGGTTCACTACGTCTCCATTGTGGGTTTTTTCGTTGCAGCTCTTGCTGTAAGTGGAGCCTGTAGAGCTTGCTTTGGAAGTTGATTAGAATGCCTTTTTCCATCAGTACTGGGTGATACTGTTTTATTTGTTATTTCTGGATTTCTAAAATCCTTCACATTAACAACAGGTCTGCCCTTGTTTGCAGACTGAGGAAAAGATTGTAACGACCCTTTTAATATACATGAGCCCTTCTTAGATTTACAAGATTTAAAGTGCCTTCTTGGAGCATCTTGTCTTGACTAATAAAGACCACTAGCAGATATCTAGACAATGCAATAAGAATAACCTTACTTTTTACCCTGCAAGGTACATTGACATTTTGGTAAAGGTTTGTGGGGTGAATAAGTTATTAGTTTTGAGCTATGAGCTGGTCAACTCAAATTAAATGAGTGATGCCAACCTTGTGAATCTGACTGCCAACCAACCTCTTTGAGTTTTACATCTACAGGAATCACTGGATAACTTTACTATGTATGTAACCTGTTTTGCCCTTTTGAACGGCTGGGGTACACTATGAGTGCTGCTTTCTGATAACGCTTTCTGGTTACCTCATGTGAACAAAAGTCTTTCTGCATAATATTTATTTCTTGTAATGTAGGTCTGGATATCCTGCGTGTAATTAATGAGCCAACTGCAGCAGCCATGGCATACGGACTTCACAAAGCTGATGTCTTCAATGTTATGGTCGTGGACGTGGGAGGAGGAACCTTGGATGTCTCTTTATTAAATAAACAAGGTGGCATGTTTCTCACTCGAGCTATGGCCGGTAAGATGGAGAAGATGAGCGTTTAATGCTCTTGTTTTAACATCATACCCTCTGCTTTCTTTAGTGCTTATCAATGGCATATAAGTGCATATTTTTATTTTTCAGCTTTAAGTGCATTGCATGTTCTTTCCGTTATGAATATCCAGATCAACCTCTATGTATTTCTAAAGGGAAAAAAACAGTTAACAAGAGAAGTTGCACAAACTGGACATTTTGTGTGTTTTCTTCTTTATTTGTGACTGTGCATTGCTCCGAATGCAAAATCCTCCAGGACTGAGGATATTAGAGAATCAACACCGATATCTATGATAATGGAAATAAAAACTGACCTCACCTATGAACAACTTCATAGTCACTGTCCCATTCTTTATAATCAAGACCATGTTGAGAAAGTAGCTTGCTGACGTTTAAGACTTCTGCAGAACCATGTACCACGAGCCCTATTATATACAGGAAGTCATGAGGAGCCACTGTCAAATAAAAGTATTAATAGGCCTTGCCTTTTATATATAAGCAATACCCACTTAGTCCCTAATTTTGTACTTATCTATTTTTCCTGCTATATTGTGTCTACTCTGATTTTGTGACTTCGTAAATTTTTGAATCAATGTAGTGGGGCACCTCTTATCTGTGTGTAGTATGGGAGTGTATAGATTTCATAGGGCATGAAATAAGAGTATTTAGGCCAAATGCACTCAACGCCTATTTTCTTAAAAAAGCAAGGAACTTTCCATTTACTTGCTTGGAGATCATATTTTTTAACAAACTGTTTAGTAACCTAACCCCGAGAAAATTTGTAAGATGCTCTGATTAATCAAAACAATCCTCTTCTATTTGTCTTCTCTATAACAAAATGCAGTTCTTTTCAAATCATAAGCAAATCTGCATTTGTTAGATGAACAAAAAGAGACATTTGTGAATACAAGGCCCTGCCTTGTCGCATATATATCAACAATCTGGTGTAACCAAAGCTTTTTTTGCAAAGGTTTATGGATATTTTCTCACTGTAAAAACCCGATAAGTCTATTAAATTGGAACCATGCCTATAAAGATATCCTGAATGTCATCGTTTTGAACAAATACGGTCTGCTTTGTTTGTGACTTTTGTAGTCTGTTGAACGGGAGAAATTCCTGAAAACCAGCAGATTGGATTCATTTTTGGCAGTGCTAGAATCCTTAGTCACCTTGTAGGCTGATCTGATGATAGACCGGGAAAAATTGCATATTTTATTCTTTATTGTCTGTTTTAGGAACCAGGGGCACAGTGGATGCATTTCCACGGACTGCCTAGGAGAATTCCTCTGCATGTTCTTGCCAATCTCTCGTCTGCACCAGCTGGTTTGAGACTGTTTGAGAGCAATTTTCACCTCACCCAGAAGTGCAAGGTGCATATGGGTACACACCCCTTTGGATCCCGTGTTCAGATTTTAAGCAGACATGGTCATGCTTCGGATGTATCCGACAATGACCATGAAGCTTGTGTTTGTGCTTCATCTCAACCAGACAGTGCAGCTGCAAATAAACTTCAAGTAGCCCTGCCTACAATGGATGATAAAAGTACTGACCTATTATACTGACGGGACCAAGACCAACATGTCTGCATCTCGTCTTGGTGTGGCTTTTGGATAGCCCCTGCAGATAGGTCACAATGTAGCCAGATGGCTTGCATCATCATGATTGCTTATCGTACACCAAAACCACCATAGACTATGACTAGTAGACTACAATGGGTAGGAGGAGGTTCCCCACTTAAAACATTTTCCTGTGAGAGTTAGTGCACTCATGACAAGACGTTGGGCAGCCACAGCGACGTTCATGGCCAGAACACTGCTGCTTAACTCCTGCTAACTTAAGCTTGCTGCTTGGGTGCAGATGGGTAACAGGTGGTGCTGAATAACCTATTTCGATGACGATAATGCAACTCTAATCTGCCTCCCAGGTACCTATTGGTTTTGATGCTGTTGAACTGGCATGTCACTCTCTACAAGATCCAGTGCTGGAAAGTGTGACCCATAAAAGTGTCTTTTTAGTATTTGTAAACTCTTCTATATACACTCAGCGAGTTCCTTCCACTTGTCTGTTTTTTCTTATTGGATCTTTACATAAGAATTGGTCTGTATGTGAATAACGGAGGTGTTGGAGTGAAGAATCGCTGCAAGCCAGGAAGTTAAACGTAAAAGTGAGCTCAACTGAAATAATCAAAAAAACTAACCCTAGTTGCTGGGCTTTGTGTAAAACACATGTTCTGTGTTTTCTTTTTACTGGCTTGTTGTGGATGAATATTCAGATAGAACGTCAATCTATAAAGGGTTCTCTTTATGAAGAGCACATTTACAGGGAAGTAACTTATTCTTTTAGTGGTACTAATCTTTACTGTAGAACAAAATCTATGCACTATACCACCAATATTTTCTTGTTCTGATACATACATTGCTCTAGGATTTTGTTTAAACATAAGGCTACATATAATTGAGCTTCAGTTTGATCTAAATTAAGATGGCATTTTAAAAGTTGCTAAAGAATGGGACACTCCCATAGAAAGTTCTGGGGTTCCCATAAACAAAAAAAATAACTTTTTTATTTCTATGTATTCAGGGAAACGGGGCAAAGGAAAACCTAGTATCAAAAAGCAACCCTCCTCGCCCCCCCTTGGCCAATCGAGTCAATCGCAGTGTGGACAGACATTAAGATTTCTTTTATTATTGAATTTCTTAAAATTTGTTGGTCATGACATACAAAAAATAGCGTCATCAATTGCTTTTCTTTAAAAACCCAACATTGCTGCAGCCAGTTCACTCATGCCTCATGCAATCAAAACATCTCAAGCAAACCACAAATCTATTATCAAATTCATTGAAATACGAAAAATACAAAAACGCTTGTCATAGAAAGATAGACCGTTTGTTTGTATTTCAATCTCCAATGAGTCAATCTCGTATTTAGTGTTGTCTGTACATTGCTGATTTATTTCTTTGCGCCTAGAGAGTATTTAAATTGTGAATATGCTTTTGCTAA
Source organism: Calotriton arnoldi (assembly GCA_963921515.1). Taxonomy (NCBI): domain Eukaryota; kingdom Metazoa; phylum Chordata; class Amphibia; order Caudata; family Salamandridae; genus Calotriton; species Calotriton arnoldi. Next base: position 1,526,377 of record CAWUFW010003770.1, on the reverse strand, counting down.
GGGTGTAGTGATTTTTCTATTTCTTTTTATTCGTTCATTCTAACATGAAAATTCTTGAACCATTTCTTTGCCCTCTGTTATTTTCAGTAGTAATCATAAATGACCGTTTCATGTGTTGAATTGAGACCCAATATAAACAAGATATGGTTCATAAAACACAAGACATGGTTCGTAGAATAAAGGTATAACTCCTTTATAATATCTTGCATCAGAGATGCATCCACGTTACATTGTAATTTTACCCGAAATGTTGGTTGGGTATAAGGTTCTGTTAGATGGAGAGAAAAAAATGAATAAAAAAAAATAGTCTAGTAAAACTAAAATTTAAGGGATTACTGCTTGATTCTTAATAGGCTCGAAATAAATTTGTTTTCCTTTCGGTGTGATATTGCTAGTTCTGACTACTTCTAAATGTATCGCTCTTTGCTTATGATTTGTGGCAGTTAATGTGATTCTTCCTATCAATAGACTAATCAAATGTAATCTACAAGCAGGTAACTAAATGTATTCTGGCCAAAATATTCCTTATATCTGTTTTTATTTGTTTCCAGGCCCAGGAAATGTAACTTTGTATTATGGAGAATTAATATTTAATTCTGAATCATGTATATGTTTCATGCAGAAGTCATCCAAATTGTTTGGGCCCTTAGAGGTCTGGGAAAAGTGTCTTCCTTTGCATAAAGCAGCCCTCAACACCTGCAGTACCAGGTAGTTGCAGAGATGGCGTTTCATAGATACTCTAATGTCAAGAGAATCCACTATGAGGCTGCTCGCGATACTTTACACGAAGGGCCTTACTGCACTCTTTGAGCCAATGCCATTTCTGTCTGCCCCTGACTTCATTAGCAAGTGTCCTCTTTCTCTGTTGACATCTGGACAGTAGGATGGAAGGCCATTTGAGCTATGTACTTGGTTGCTAAGTTCGTGTGTTTGCCAGCATTTTTGAAATGTTTGTGATAATCTTTCCCAGTGTTTCATGAAAGGCAAACCTTTGCTGAGAAAGGCATTAAATAATGGAAAGTAATAATATTTACATTTGAACTTACTTTGGAAAAAAACAAGTTTTCACTAGTGTTCAGTATAGATGTTTGAAGGTAATAGCAGTTTATGAAACACTATCACTTTTTCAAGTAAAGAAATGTGACTTTCTTTTCTTACAGGTTTTCTGTCTCACCTGTCATTATAATAGCATGACCAGATATTAGTGTGCTAATAGACACTTGATCCTGCATGTTTAATACAATCATAAATCCGGTGATGCAATGTTTTAGTCACATTGTCATTATTTTTGTTACAGTTTATTTTTGTTTTCCAGGAAACAATAAACTTGGAGGGCAAGATTTCAATCAGCGATTGCTTCAATATTTATATAGCCAGATTCATTCAAAGTTTGGCACATTACCCTCCCGCAAGGAAGAGATTCATCAATTGAGGCAAGCGGTGGAAGCAGCGAAACTGAACTTAACCATGCATGATTCCTCCTGGGTCAATGTCCCTCTGACATTAACAGAAGAAAATGCTGTGAAAGATTCTGTTGGAGAATTTGATCATAATTCTAATGAAATAGAAAGAGCTTCTAAAACTGGTAAACTTTTTAGTACTCTTAAAGAAGATGCGTTTTCCAATGAAAATCCATTAGATTCATCTGCTCAAAATGAAGTATTCGAAGCCAAAAATACTAGATTTGTTAAAATTCCATTTGAAGTTGAAATCTCGAGAAAACTCTTTGAGACATTAAATGAAGACCTTTTTCAGAAGATTCTAGAACCCATAGAACAAGTTCTGAAAGAAGGCCATTTGCATAGGAAAGAAGTGGATGAAATTGTGTTAGTAGGAGGCTCTACTCGGATTCCACGAATACGCAAGATGATACAAGATTTTTTTGGGAAATCTCCAAACACATCCGTAGATCCAGATTTAGCTGTGGTGACTGGAGTAGCAATACAAGCAGGAATTGTTGGTGGATCTTGGCCTCTTCAAGTTAGTGCTATAGAAATTCCTAATAGGCATTTACGGAAGAAGAACTTTCACTGAACCTGTTTGATTGTGACATACCTCTACTGATGTTTGATAACTGACTCCAGAAGATATTTATTCAAAAAAGTGTATTATTTAAGTTACAATTTGTGACCGAAAATTGTATTATACAGTATATGGTCTTGTATGGAGACGTTTTAATTTGACACTGAAAATCAGTTTTAATGGAATGGGGTTTTAGAGTTGTTCTGTGCAGTATTCAAGCTTTAAAACCACTTTCCAATACTTGCTAACAACCATGTATATTAACTGTGGAATTGTTATCCCAGTAATGGTTCTTAGCAGACCAAAGAAAACGTGCATTATAACAGCTGGCACATTTTAGTATTCTACCCAAAGTTCTGTTTTATCCATGTAATCATGAATCCACAACCTTATGGAAGCACAGAGGGGGTAACCGAATGAGTTCTAAGAAATGTAGACCATTGAGATTTTAGGAGATTAATTGAAAATGCTTGTATGGCAGCAACCTAAATCACTGTTGTATCGGTCATTATTGTAAGAATACCCACATACATAGCCTCTGCCTCTTGTTAATGTGAGGCAGAGAGACACAGGCTTAGGCTGTTAGAATGAACAGGTTTTCCCATGCCTTCACCTCTGTCTGTCTGTCATACCGTCGCTGCTGGAACCATGGGAGTATGAAGGGGGGGGGGGGGGTGGCGGTTCAATCTCAGTCTTCCTCTGTTTTGCCAAATTGCATGACCAAAGCAATTTGGGAGTGCAAAAAGAGGAAAGGGCTGTGGAGGCTTTAGCTTCCCTTAGTTTCACTGGCCATGTATGTCAGTTGATGTTTATTTATTGTTAGGACAGACTGTCCTCATGCTGTGGAATGTTGGATGAGACACGCAACCTGCTGCAGCAGGCTATACCACTATTAGAATCCAGCTTCCTTGTTGTTGTGTCCATTATGTCGAGCACTAATGCCGAAGTAGGCATCTAATGGTTTGTATTGCCATCTATGAAGGCTATCATGGTATGTTAAGTGAGGTTGCCAGTGATATGCATGTATTGGACCAACTTTTCTCTTAACTTTGTTTACTGGATTTGACTTGTAATCATTCCATACTTGTTGTTTTGCCATAAGTATTTATTCTATGATGTGAGGTCAAGATTCAGTATTAAAGATATCATTTTTATTTTTTTAATGAACCCACATGATGTTTACTGAAAATGAGCATAAGCGTCATATATAAATGTTAGGGATGCCCATGATGGATAGCTGTTTGGTTGTATTTTGATGCACATATGTGCGCTGTGCAGTATAATGACAGACCAAAAAATTACTGTTTGATCTCAATTATTCTGCATTTCTACAGTTTTTTCATTTTGTATTTGCAGCTACATAAAAAGTTTGTAGAACATAAAACTTGTTTGTGAAATATTTCTGTTACAACCCTGAAGGTTATCGATGTACAATTAATTATTCTTGGTTGTCAAAATACTGTGCACAACATACATGCTGTTTCGTCTTAGTCCATTTTGCATTTATTAATATTTAGCAATAGTAAAAATATTAGTAATGTTTTGCAATCATGACAACATGGCTTATAAAGTTAAGTCGCTTGTTATACCACATTTAAAAAAAATTGTGCACACCACTTATCTTTTGATATTCGTGCTTTTTACTGAAACTTCCTTTCACTAGACATGCTATTAGTACAGGCAAATATGCCCTGAATGCCTCAATAACAATCTAATTGGAAATGTACAATACTGTTATTCTGACAGTGTTGTTATTCCAAAACAATTTTAAAAGTATGTTGTGTTTTTTCCAGATGAGAGTTTGAAAACAAAATGCAAAACGTGCGCTCCTAAATCCAAAAAAATACAGTACAAAAGGCAAATACTCTTTCAGGCATTAGCGATCCTTCAAGTAGTGACTGTTTCGAGAATTTCTTCCCTTTTTTTTTTTTTAAGTGCTAAAGAGGATCTTTTTTGAGAATTCAATATTAATAATTTGTAAATAATTTGCTACTTAGCCAAACTTCTAAGGGAAGGAATTGCAGGCAAACAAAATCCGAACATGCTTCGACATTGTAAAAGGTGGATTTAACCAACAATGAGGCATGTTGAACAAAGAGTGGTGCAAAAATGCAGATCCATTTGCAGTTTTTTTTGTGCATTTTGTGTATTATAGATGGAGAAAACAGATTGCTGGGGCTTATTGCTGAAATATATTTGTGCTTGAACATGTATGTAGGAAGTAGATTGTGAAACCATGTATAAACACCTACATTGGTGTAGTGAATGTAAATGAGTAACAGACACATCAAAAATGAAATCTTTAATCCATCCATAACTCTTAAAAAATAAAAAAAATAAAAATAGTTTTGATGCTGTGAATTAGAAAATGTACCACTCTGCATTTGCCAGAAACCTAATCCCATCTTACTCTTCTGAAAAGCGTATTTGCCAGACTTATTACTTTGTAAAGGCAGCTAAAAAGAGCGTGATCACAGTTCATGACATGTTGGCTCTATTGCTTGCAACTCTAGCAGCAAAAATGGAGCAAATAAATTTACAATTTTTAGGTCTCGCCTAGCGACGCAGCGCGAAGCGCTGTCGCTAGCGAGATGTATTGTTACCGACTTGCTTCGGAAGGGAGACAGGAGATGTGCACGCGCAGGACGTACTGCAATTGTGAACGTGAACGTGAACACGCACGTACAGACACGCAATGTGCTCATCTCCTGTCCCCCTTCCGTCCTCGTTAGACAGAATATGTGCACGCATACAGACATCGGATGTGCACGCATACGGCTAACGCCGTCAGCCCAGGAGACAGCAGATGTGCGCGTGCTCCCTTGCTCTCGCTACTATTTGCTTTGTTTTTCAACCTGCGTACAGACATCTGATGTGCACGCGTACGGCTAATGCCGTTAGCCAAGGAGGCAGCAGATGTGCGCGTTTTCCTCGCTCTCGTGCTTTCAACATACGCTCGCAAGCTTAGCTGCGCGCACTCAGGACAGGAAATAACATATGCACTACGGAAATAACCTGCTTATATTAAATGCCGCTACTATTTGCTTTTCTCTCAACACACGCTCACTCCACGCGTAGGGTGGCCACGCCCCTACCTCTCACAATGAGGAAAATTCACAAGTTGGCAGGTCTGCAGCAGCAGTTCAAATTAGAAATGCCACCTAACCTCAATTCAGACAGAATCGTAATCTTACCTCAGGCAGCAGCAGGTAAATAAAGCTCACCTCACAGGCAGCTGAAAGGCAGGCTCAGCTCACGAGCAATTCCCGCAGCGCGAGCTCAGCAGACAGGAAGCGGCAGTCCCTGCTCGGCCCGTGCTGAGGTAGGTTCTCACTGCCAGCACGCGGCATACTTTTGGTTTGCGGACTCTGCCCCTTTAAGCCGAGCTGAGGACACCCGTAGCTCCTGTGAGGTGTGGCTCGTGCATGGGAGACTGGAGGCAGAGGCCGTGCAGACATGAGGCGCAGGTAAGCGGCTACGCCCTGGCTCCTAACCCAAGCGTGGAGCCTCTGGCTGCCGGAAACCAGTTGCCAGAAAACCCAGGCCCCGGGCCATGGAAAGGGTCATCTGGAGCCAGCGCGGGCGGGGACGTGAGTGCGCCTTGCTGTCAGCAGCGCGTGTGTGCGCGCGTCTGAGAGGCCCATGACGGAGAGGACCAGGGCTGGGCTTGGGCAGCTCTAATAAACACTGCGGGACTTGGCCGCTTACCTGAAACACCTTAGCGGCGCTGGTGCGAGAGCGGGCATGTCTCTGGCACACGGCGGGCTAATGGTGCAATGCAGCCATCGTCCCTGTAGGTCGGGCTCACGAAGACTATATGTTGAGTGCGGGGGGGGGGGTAGGTGGCTCACTGGACCAGCGCATCCGCTCCAGCAGTCTGTGTTTGCCCTCATAGTCAAGAGGCTCAAATACTGACTAGTACACTTGGCCTTTCATCCTTCCAAGGGCGATAAAACAAGTACCATTGAGTTGGGTGACACTAAACATTAGTTTTCCAATGTCAAGAGACGCAAGCGTGAACACGTGGTTTACAAATACAAATGTATAAGTGCCTGGGTTTCAGCTTATCTCATTAATTGTGTAAATCCTAAAGTAGGGTTCAGTCTTTACACATTGAATGTGTCCTTTGCTTGTCTTGTGTTAGCCTTCTCGCAGGCGGTGTGTAAAACTCCTGTCTTGGTAACTTTGCCTGGTCTCACTTTCCTCTTGCTGCTCACATTGAGTTTGTGTTACCTGTGTGGTCTCAGCCTTTTTTTTAGTGAACTTGTAAAAACCCTACCGGTTCCCTTTGATAGTTTGTGAGTCTTTTAAATGTCTGCCTGGCTTCAGTTTACTCTGTGTTCAGTGTACATACAGCAAGTATGCAAAACCTCTGAGTCATTGTGCGCTTTTTGTATTTTTCAGCTGTCATGAGGCCGGCATAACACAGATCTGACTCAGTCCTCAGACTGCAAAGCTGTGCCTCAGGCTACACAGATATCACAGGCTCAAGTTTGAGACAGCAGAGCTGTTGCTCATCCGCACATACCTGGCAGATTCGAGCATTAACAAGCATTTGCAATACAATAGGTCTCGCATTTACGCGAGTTTAAGCTATTAGTATTGTAAATGACATGCCTTTCATTTATATTTTGAAAACAAAAACAAAAATAAAAGGCATTGTCATTTGCAAGGTGAATAGCTCAAACTCGCGTAAATGCGAGACCTATTGCATTGCAAATGCTTGTTATAGTCTTGTTTGTTGGCACCAGTGTACTACTATACTAAGTAGTGCTTAATATAAAAAAAAAAAAGCGGCAGTGCCCAAAGGTTTTCCTGAGATACCGTCACCTATGTCTACCACGTGCACCCTCTGCTTCCTCCCCTGGAACTGGCCACCTATTCATCTTACAAGTGAGCCTAACCTCCTTGAGGATTGGGACAAGAAGGGGATGCTTGTCTCTGAGATTTTGAAAACGGTGTAAAATAGGTAAATGGGCCACTATCTGAAAGAGACACGTTAGTGACAGATTCCTTACCTTAGAATATCCCCAGGCGTCAGGCTGGATCCGGAAAGTTTTTGCGTAGCAGTACCCTTGCGCGTCGGTAGGCGGCGTCGTGCGGCTCCGCGTCCGTCGTCGGCGTCGTGATCGCCGGGATGACGTCGCGGGCAGTACTTAGGCGCCGCCCCTGCGCGCTGACGTCAGTTCTTCTTTTCCGCGCCAGCAAGCGCAGATCCGGGAAGAGCAGTGCCCTGGTCATTTTTTGACCATACTTTTTGGTGAATTTTTTCACTGTTTTTTCATCGTTCAAGGTGTCGTAGGGATGCCCGGCTTCAAGCGATGCGGCGCCTGTGCGCGGATGATGTCCGTCACCGACCCGCATTGGGAGTGTCTCTTCTGCCTCGGCCGAGGCCACGACACGGAGTCTTGTCCCGAATGCCAGGCCCTCAACCCGAAAGCTTTGCGAGAGCGGTCTCGAAAGCTCCTCGAGGCCCGGCATTCGGCTCCATGGAGGCCCCGGTCGCGTGAGAGGTCCAGGGGTCGATCGCGGAGTCCACACCGGTCGTCGGCGTCGAAGTCTTCTTCGTCCGGTAAGTCGAAACACAAGAAGTCCAAGAAGCATCATCGCTCTCGGACTTCGCCTCGCCGGTCTCGCGACTCGGCTGAGGCCCCTCCCGGCACCGTCCCCGCCCCCGCGGCCCCGGACATGCCTGTGGAGTCGCCCCCGCCATACCCGCCCTTCCCGGGTTCGGGGCGGATCCGGCCAAAGTGCAGGAATTCCTGACGGCCATGGCCCGCCTCTTCGGGCCTTCAGGCCCCTCCGGTGCGCCTTCGGGCCCCGCGGGCCCTGATGGGGTTGCTCCGGCGTTGCCGACGGCTCCGGCCCCGGCGTCGCCCGTGCCTCCAGCCTCGGTCCCGGCTCCGGCTTCGGCCCCGGCCTCGATCCCGGCTCCACAACCCCCATCGACGCCGGTCGACCTAACGACACCTCCGCCGGCGCCGATGTCTCCGGTGCCGTTCTCGACGCCGCCCTGGGCTCCGGGCGGCGTCGTCCCCCAGTTCCTTCCGGCTCCGGACATGGACCCGGAACGACGTCGCTCGACGCCGGCTCCGGCGCCGATGGGACCTTGGGTCCCAACTGTCCCTCCTCCTCCTTATTTTGAACCAGAGGAGGACCAGTTGGACTGGGAGGGGTCTGATGACCCTCTGACACGACACTGTCAGTATGATGAGGACTGGACAGAGAGGCCAGTGGTCTGGATACTTCCCCTGACACTGGCATGCTGTCTCCTCCCGTGGCTACGGAGGAGGGAGCCAATTTTGGTACGGTGTTGCGTAGGGCAGCTGGGGCCTTACGTCTCCAACTCCCTACTTTGACGGTCAAGCCTAACATCTTGACAGAGGTGCTTCAGCCGGCAGCCTCCTCTGCGGAGACTGTGCTGCCGTTTAACGACGCCCTCACTGACGTTCTTTTGGGCGCCTGGTCCAAGCCCAACACAGGGGCTCCTGTGGATCGGAACGTGTCACGACGCCATCGCCCAGCTCCGGGCGACCCCCTGTTTCTCTCTGTCCACCCCACTCCTGAGAGCTTGGTTGTCCAAGCCTCCGCTTCCCAAACCGCCTTCCCTACCGCTCCTCCGGATAGGGAATCCAAACGCCTGGATCAGTTTGGGAAGAAGGGTTTTTCTTCCTCCAGTGCTGGCTTGCGGTCCGTTAACACCGCTTGTCTTTTGGGCCGATAGACCCACTCCCTGTGGGATTCGGTGGCGGATGTTTTGCCCCAGTGTCCTGAGGAGGTCCAGACACTGCTTTCCCGCGCCATTGCGGAAGGAAGGGATGCGGCTAAATACACAATACGTTGTGGCCTTGACACCGCCGACTCGCTGGGCAGGTCTATTGCAACGACGGTGGCGCTCAGACGCCACGCCTGGGTGAGAACCACTGGTTTTTCAGGGGATGTCCAGAATACTCTCATGGACATGCCCTTTGATGGAGTCGGTCTTTTTGGGTCCAAAGCAGACCATGCGTTGGAGCGCTTTAAGGACTCACGGGCTACTGCCAAGTCCCTGGGCCTTTCTGCTACACGCCCTCCGCTGACTTCTGCTTTTCGCCCCTATCGTGGCCACGGTAGGGGCGCCCCTTCACGTCAGCAGCCCAGCCACCGGCCCCCGCAGCAGGCGTCTGCGCGTGGCCGAGGACGTGGATTCCGCCGTGGCGGATCGGGCAACCAGCGTGCGGGTCAGGCCACCACCTCCAACCCGTCCGCGGCCTCCAAGCCCTCCTAGTCCCTCCTTTCAGGTGCACGGCACGCCAGTAGGGGGCAGGGTCCGCCATCACCTTCCCCACTGGCGCACCATCACCTCGGACAGGTGGGTCTTGGACATTGTCCGAAGGGCTACTCCCTCCCCTTCGAGACCACCCCCCAGCCATGCCACCTCAATTCCACCGCATGTCAGGGGATCACTTGGTGCTTCTACAGAAGGAAGTCACGGCCCTCTTGACCAAGAGGGCCGTCGAGCATGTTCCGACCCCAGAAGTAGGGCGTGGTTGCTACTCCCACTACTTTCTGGTGCCCAAAAAGGACAAGGAGGACATGCGTCCTATCTTGGACCTCCGGAACGTCAATCGCTTCCTCCGGAAGGAGAAGTTCAAGATGCTCACCCTAGCTCAGGTCTTGACTGCCCTCGACCCTGGAGACTGGTTGGTAGCGTTGGACTTGCAGGACGCGTATTTCCACATCCCCGTCCTGCCGGCCCACCGGCGTTACCTTCGGTTCACGGTAGGCCCCGAGCATTTTCAGTTCACCGTGCTCCCCTTTGGCCTTACCAGTGCCCCTCGGGTGTTCACGAAAGTGATGGCGGTGGTCGCAGCTCATCTGCGCCGGGCAGGGGTTTCAGTCTTCCCCTACCTCGACGACTGGCTGCTGAAGGCGGGCTCGTCCCAGGCAGTCGTCTCCCACCTCCAGACTACGGCCGAACTCCTGCACTCGCTGGGGTTCTCCATCAATGTGCCGAAGTCGCATCTGATTCCTTCTCCACAGCTCCTTTTCATCGGAGCAGTTCTGGACACGACGCAGTTTCGGGCCTATCCTCCCGAACGGCGAGTCCGGGATATTCAGGCTATGATTCCGATCTTTCGGCCTTTATCCTGGGTTTCGGTACGGATGACCCTGAGGCTGCTGGGCCTCATGGCCTCCTGCATCCTGCTGGTCAATCATGCCCGATGGCATATGCGGGCTCTGCAGTGGGACCTGAAGTTCCAGTGGGCGCAGCACCAGGGCAACCTGTCCGATCACGTCCAGATCTCGGAGGGGACTGCAAGACAGTTGCAGTGGTGGCTCTCGAACCGGCAATGGGTCATGGGCAGATCCTCTCCCTTCCCCAGCCAGAGCATACAGTTGTGACGGACGCGTCCCTTCTGGGATGGGGCGGTCACATGGGAGAGGCGGAGATCAGAGGCCTCTGGTCTCCGGCGGAGTCCCGGCTCCATATCAACTTTCTGGAGCTCCGGGCGATCCGACTTGCACTCAAGGCATTCCTTCCCTCTGTCAAAGGGAAGGTAGTGCAGGTGTTCACAGACAACACCACCGCCATGTGGTACTGCAACATACAGGGCGGGGTGGGGTCTTGGACCCTTTGTCAGGAGGCTCTGCGCCTCTGGACATGGCTGGAACATCAGGGCATGTTCCTGATGGTTCAACACCTGGCAGGTTCCCTGAACGCCAGGGCGGACGAACTCAGCCGCAGGTGCATGATGGATCACGAATGGCGTCTTCACTCGGAAGTGGCGCAAGGACTCTTTCTACAATGGGGAGAGCCTTGGTTAGATCTATTCGCCACCGAAGAGAACGCGCAATGTCATCAGTTCTGTGCGTTGGAATTTCCAAGGCGGCACTCGCTCGGCGACGCTTTTCGTCGCGAGTGGAGTTGCGGTCTGTTGTACGCCTTTCCGCCTATACCACTTCTACCCAGAGTGTTGAAGAAGATTCGGCACGACCGGGCCCAAGTTATTCTTGTGGCTCCGGACTGGGCTCGAAGAGTTTGGTATCCCGAGCTACTCAATATGAGCGTAGATCCCCCGATCCGTCTGCCTCTTCGGGAGAATCTTCTGTCGCAGCAGCAGGGGACGGTCCTCCACCCGAACCTGTCCAGTCTACACCTGCTTGCGTGGAGATTGAGCGGCGGCAGTTGATTCCTTTCGACTTGCCTCCCGAAGTTTGTGATGTGATTCTGGCAGCCAGGCGTCCCTCCACTAAGGTGGTATACGCCTGCAGGTGGAACAAATTTGTGGCATGGTGCACAGCAAAGGCTGTGAATCCCCTTTCTGCCCCTCTTTCTGAGGTCCTTCTGTTCCTTCTCTCTCTGGCCCAACAGGGTTCTGCCCTGGGTACCATCAAGGGTTATCTTTGTGCTATCTCGGCCTTCCTCAGGCTCCCTGATCAGCCCTCCCTTTTCAAGTCCCCTGTTGTTAACAGGTTCTTAAAAGGCATTACTCACCTCTTCCCTCCTGTTCCGTTTGTGATGCCTCAGTGGGACTTGAACTTGGTTCTTACCTTTTTAATGTGCGCTCCCTTTGAGCCTCTGCATAACTGTCCTCTTCGTCTTCTGACTCTGAAGACAGCCTTTCTGGTGGCCATCACCTCCGCTCGGCGGGTGAGTGAGCTCCAGGCTCTATCTTGCAAACCTCCCTTTCTGTCTGTTCATCCAGACAAGGTTGTTCTTCGGACGCGTCCGTCCTTCTTGCCAAAGGTGGTTACTGCTTTCCACATTGGGCAGACCATCACTTTGCCCACCTTCTTTCCGCCTCCGCATCCTTCCAGAGAGGAAGAGAGGCTCCACCGTCTGGACCCAAAACGTGCGCTCTCCTTCTATATCGACCGCACAAAACACTTCCGGGTGGATGACCAGCTCTTTGTTGGCTACGTGGGCGCCAAAAAGGTCGGGCGGTGCACAAGAGGACCATCTCCCGCTGGGTTACCTTGTGCATCAAGACCTGCTATTCTTTGCCTAAGAAGGAGCCTCCTGTTGGGCTGCGTGCCCATTCCACCAGGGCAACGGCTGCTACCACGGCCTTGGGCCGCGGTGTTCCGCTGCCGGTTATCTGTCAGGCAGCTACGTGGGCCTCGCTGCACACGTTTACCAAGCATTACTGCCTTGACAGTCAGGTCCGGAGGGACGGCTTCTTTGGCCGTTCTGTCCTCCAGGACTTCCTTGTCTGATCTTTGTTCGCAGACCCACCACCGGGGTTGGTATTGCTGGGGTATCTATTCTAAGGTAAGGAATCTGTCACTAACATGTCTCTTTCAGATGCACAAGTTACTAACTTGTGTAACGATATATCTGTAAGAGACAGTAGTTAGTGACAGATTCCTTACCGCCCCACCCATCCTCCCCGTTCTGCGAACTGATTTCTAGGGTTAAGGACATCCCTTTCAGGGCCCTAGTATTTTTCAGACACCTGTGACAGCTTCTTGCATGGCTCTGCGTTCCTGGCGCGGAAAGTCGTGTACAGAACTGACGTCAGCGCGCAGGGGCGGCGCCTAAGTACTGCCCTCGACGTCATCCCGGCGATCACGACGCCGACGACGGACGCGGAGCCGCACGACGCCGCCTACCGACGCGCAAGGGTACTGCTACGCAAAAACTTTCCGGATCCAGCCTGACGCCTGGGGATATTCTAAGGTAAGGAATCTGTCACTAACTACTGTCTCTTACAGATATATCATTACACAAGTTAGTAACTTGTGCGTTAAGTAGTAAGGCACAAAGATAATTAGGGTGCAGTAGGCCACTTACAGCCCCATCATACCTGCTGCACTAATGATAGCTGCACCCCTCGTTATGAGTGTCAGATAATCTTGCTCTTGTTCTGCTTTTGCAAGTGAATTTACCTGTTGTGTCTAAGAAAGGTTTGCACTCTTGCAGTCTGTACTTTAGCTGTTAGCTTCAGGGAAGCTTTTTTCCCCTTTAGAGGAAAACCAAAACGAAACTAATTTAAATTTAGTCCTTGGTGTTATGCAAAACATTGCTTGACTGATTCATTTTTTTGTTAGGTCTCGCCTATGCAGCGCGCATGCGCTGCATAGGGGGGACCTCTTGTAATCGGTTCGGTTTTGAGGCCAAAAACGTGCACGCATTGCATTGCTTTCAATGGCAACGCGTGCACGTTTGGCGATTCCCTTGCGGGAGCGAGCGGCGCCATCTGTTAGCAATTATCTCGCTCGCTCCCGCAAGGTAAACGCTGCGCCTCCCTGCTCTCGGCCGCACTCCCACCACCCCTCCCACTTGTTTAACTTCCAGAAAGGCAGACGCGCAGCTCAATATTCTTGCTGTCCCAGGTCACAGCCCACTGCGCCTGCTTTCATTGTCAACATGGGTGCCACACGCCGCCTGCTTTCATTATTAACACCCGCTTACATGCCACATGAATAATTTAATGTATTCATCTGTGTCAATGTGTGTGGATATGTCCGTGCATATTCTAGACAGAATTTAACGATTAGCTTTTGTCAATACTTGTTTGCAACGTGGGAAAACGCTCGAGAGCCCGGTTATGGTGCATTTATAGTCTTGTTACTTTTAATGGCGACTCCCGTCCTCAAACATTTTTCTACCTATAGCTGTAGATGAGAAGATGGATGTATGGCAAATAATTTCCCCTCTGCATCCAGCAAGGCAATAAGGCTATAGCTGCTTGGCAATTTTGGAGGGCTTCTATTATATATGAGATACAAGATTGCTCCTTTTAATGAAGGTAGCACCAGGCCGAGTATTGAACAAAATAATGAAGTAATGCTCTCATGAAAGTGACGCATTACGCCACATGATTTACCTTTTTTGCCTCATAATTTACTCAACTCTGCCGCATAATTCCAGTGGCCCTGATTACAGGGCAGGGCTTTAGTGCATTGGTAGTGGTGTTTGTGGGCCACGACTTTGCACCATCAGAGGGGATGGCAGGGCAGAGGTGCACTGTCCGAGCTTCTTGTTGCCCCCAGGACTCCAAGACTAGGGTGCGTAGCACATGATTGGGATAGGTTGCCCCAACTTACCCAGCTGCCCTCGTCTGTGCTTCTTCTGTCTCCAAGGCTCGCGCTCTCTGCACAGGTGCAGTTGTGGCACCCAGGGAGGCATTTTATATCCTTTTCAAAGGACGCTGAGAAATTCCGGGCCATGCCCTCTCTCACACTCCGGGGGGTTGGTGGGGAGTCTAGCGTTGACATGTTTTTGCTTCCATGGTAACCCCTCCTCTCAGGAGTACACTAGGGACTTAACTGCCCTGGGAGGGGCAGAACAAAAGGAACCGCCTAGATGGAGGATGCGGCGGCTGGGGGGGGGAGGGGGGCTGTTCACGGGCATCTCTTGCTGACAGAGAGGTGTTGTCATGCGGGCATCAGCATCTTGATGAGCCGGGGAACGGACGGACGCGCAGCCATCGCACCTCTTCCCTGACTCTGACAACTCCCACTGGAATGTCCTGTTTCCCAAAAACAGGGGAAGAGTATGATGGACGTTTTTAGACTCATCCTGAAGTCAGTGCAGTGAACGAATTAGGTCACCATCTGAGTTATTCTGTAAAGGGAGCTCCCAAAGTTAGGTTCCAAAGCTGTATGTTTTTTAACTTGCCATTGTTAAATACAAATATATTTAAGAACGTTTTGAACATTTCTCTTGTTTGGTGTATAGTAATAAGTACTTTGGAAAATTCAGGACTTACTTAAACCTTAATAGATTAATTTAGGAGCGAAAATTCAGATTATGAAATTTTATTATATCAAAAATGTGCACTGCTGTGGGTAATGCCACAGGACAGGATAGAGGTGCACTGGAGGAGCTGTGTGTGATTCTTAGTACTGAAGCTGCGGGGGATGCCGCAGGACAGGATAGAGGTGCACTGGAGGAGCTGTGTGTGATTCTTAGTACTGAAGCTGCGGGGGATGCCGCAGGACAGGATAGAGGTGCACTGGAGGAGCTGTGTGTGATTCTTAGTACTGAAGCTGCGGGGGATGTCGCAGGACAGAGGTGCACTGGAGGAGCTGTGTGTGATTCTTAGTACTGAAGCTGCGGGGGATGTCGCAGGACAGAGGTGCACTGGAGGAGCTGTGTGTGATTCTTAGTACTGAAGCTGCGGGGGATGCCGCAGGACAGGATAGAGGTGCACTGGAGGAGCTGTGTGTGATTCTTAGTACTGAAGCTGCGGGGGATGCCGCAGGACAGGATAGAGGTGCACTGGAGGAGCTGTGAGGGGCCTTCAGAATTCTGAACTTGCAGGGAGTGATTCCGGTGAGGGAAGAGGTGCACTCACAGAGCTTGTTCTTTACCTTTGTACTTAAAGTACAGGGGGTGCAGAAATTAGGTGTCCTGGAGGAGCATTTCTAGCCTTTTGTATTCCCAATGCTTCGCTGCACCTCCTTCCTTCTCTCCCTCACCGATTCTCTCACCGCACACCTTTCTTCTTATTAACTCCCTTTATAGAACACCACCTTTCCTTCTTGCTTCCTGTCCAGCCACCTCCGAAAAGCGGATGCCAGAGGGTGGCTTCACACTTGATAAATCCACATACATTCATGAGAGAGGAGAAAGTGACACAGGTAATCACTGCAGAGAGGCCAATGAATGAATGTGAGCTGTAAATGGTGAACTTTTCCCAAACAAAAGAATCAGAAAACTGCCAATTAAATTTTTGGAGCTTTGCCCTTGTTTGTTAAAGGGAACGCCCTTGGTACATCAAGTGGTCGAAAAATGTCAGATGAAAAAGTGAAAGTAGTTATTCATCATTTGTTTGTAGTAAGTTTTTTATTAGCAATCCAAAATTAAAGAATTTTGGATTTCCACTCATATGCGTATTCAGTCAGGGCTTTAAGTGGGATGAAAAAACTGGGGGTCTCTCAAAGGGGCGTGGCCAATGTAATTAAGGGCATGGCTTAAAATACGTAAGCTAAAAATCATTGCTTAGCATTTTGTAGACCACTTAAATCCTTGGTGCGATGCTCTTTTAAATGAGAGACCACATATTTGCAAGTATGAGGAATACATGTAGATTCTCTAGTGTAAGATTAAATATACCAAAAATCAGTTTGATTTTTGTTACGAAAATATATTAGAATAAGTTTAATACCAGACAGATTTTTATAAATATTGCACTATAGTGCGCTATGTTATAAATAACCATATTGTCATTGCAGCAATCTGCACACAAATTATTTTTAAAAAATGACAACTCGTCTGTTTACAACAGCTGTTGAAGTACTGATGGATTTTGTGCAAAGCTTCTCTGTTTTCCCTAAGCGATTGTTTTAGTGTTACTAAAAAGTTGTAAAAAGGTACTTACTACGTACCAGCCCTTCTAAGAAACATTGTTGCCCATATTATACACACACTATCCCATTTTTCTTTGCATTTTAATTATTATATATGTTTTTTCATAGAAAAACACGCTTCCCTATTTGAAAACATGTGCTACATTATAACACCTCATCTGCCACTGTAAATACACCATTAAAATACATCTTAATTTTGCTGTCACAGTAGTAGGACAATAATCACAAAACAAGAAATCTTTTTTTATGTTAATTCTTTATTTAATAAGGTCGTTCAGTTGTACATAAGGTCTTCTTGGTTATATATAAAGTAACAAAAATGCTCATAAGACTTTTTTATTCTAACTTTTCAACATACTGCACAGCGGCCACAATGCTCCACAACATAGCTTGAAAACAATGGCAAAGCCAATAGCTCTGGCTAAACACTTATAAGGTCCCAAAGGCGAGACCTATTGGCTATGCCAATGCTTGTTTCATATAGTCCCTGTGAGATGAGATGTTAGCAGAGGCAGGGTTGCTGCTGATTATTTTACTATACTCTAATGGCCTTTACCGACCTTCATTTCTGAAAAGCATTGGCTGAAATAGGTAGAGTTGCGTTACAATAGTTGCAGGAGTCTGTTGGGAACTATCAGCAACAGTAGTGCACCTCTATTTATTCAGTGGCATTGATTTTATTTTCTTTAAATATGATGCTGATTCCCAGTCTTCTAAGTTAGTGCCTTTGGCCCCGCTGGCAGCAACCAGCACAAATTAACTAATGCCCCATATCATCAGTGTAGTACACTGTGACAACAGAAATTAGCGATATAGTGCAGAACAGCCATATCCTCTACTGGGATATTCTTAAATAATTTAACAAACACTCATGTTGACAAAAATTAGCCACAGAAATGTTGTGCCAAAAAATGTATAGAAACACAACCTAAGGCTTCCAAACATTATTATTGTTGTGATGTTTATGACCATTTCTGGTGGTTGGAATGTCATGAGCGCATCTAAACATGAGGGACGGGAACTCCAAACAAATAGATTTTCACGTGGCAAGATCTCCAAATAAATAGATGCTTTTGTCGCAAACATCTTTTTTACATGTAGTATTTGACAAATTGGTCTGAGGCAGAAACCTGAATCTGAACTCTGTTCTTTAAAGGAACTTTGTAAATGTGCTTATGATTACACTCCCAGAAAATACCTGCTTCCTTCTCAACAAATATATGTTGATGAGATTTTTCTTCTGTTTTATCTTCTCAACTTATGAGGCAAATTTTAATATTGGCTATTCGGTTAGTCATTATGATTTGGTGTTCAAACTATATGCTAAACTGTCTTGCAAGTGATTTTTTTTTAAAGAAGCACAAGTAACTAAACATTGTGCTTAGTGAAGTGTTGTTAGGCTGCAGAAGGGTGGATTAGTTCCTGTATAATTCAAATCCTATCATGCAGAATCAGAATCTTTGGTTTCTCATGAATTTACCCCCATGCACTCCTACAAGAAAGTGCACCTATTTAGTCCACTTTCCAGCAGTAAATCTGCATTGAGGAGGAACATAGGAATTACACAGAACATGGGGCCACATGTAGAAAGCATTTTTACAATCACAAACATTCTAATTTGAAGTTTGTGAATGGAAAAACGCTTTTTCTAAGGTTTTACTGACTCCTAAAATGATATTGACCTCGTACTTATTTGGTATTTGCTAAGGGTTTGTTGGAGATGTGCCTTTGATATGCTAAATCTGTATGAGATGTATTGGGACTGAAATCCGGTCGCTAAAAATTTAAAAAATGACTGATTCCCGAGTTGGGGTGGTAAGCAATTTGCAAAAAGGAAGGGACTATTGCCAGCTCTTGAACTTAAAAAAAAAAAAAAAAAAGTAAACATTTTATTTTTAAACACAGTATAGTTTTCTGTGGGGGAAAAAAAAAAAGTTACTTGAATGCAATTGTAGACATTGCAGTCTGCTAACTGGCAAACCACCATCCTTGTGATGGCCACCAATTGGAGTGATCTTCCATTTGTGCCCTGCCTCATTAATTTTTATGAGGTAGATCGGATTACAACCCACTCCAAATTGTAATTAGTACATTGGTCGGTGTGTAAAATTCTTTACTGGGCTAAAAAATATTGGTTGCAAATTGTCATACAATACATCTGGTCCATGATTCCTGCAAAAGAAAAAGATTACGATGTCGTTTGGAAACTGTCCCCAACGAATCTGTTCTGGACTAGTTTCCAAACTAATCGGGTCCTGTGAGTCTGGACGACTGATTACAATGCCTCCCAACATCGTTCGGTCGAACTCGCATTGACTTAAATGGGAGCCTTTGTTCCGAACGCAAAAACAGGCTCCCATTGAAACAAGCATTGGCATAGCCAATAGGTCTCGCTTTTGGGACCTTATAAGTATTTAGTTATGCAGCACAATATCCTTGGTGCAACAACATCAACTGTTGCATGGCTAAACACTTATAAGGTCCCAAAGGCGAGACCTATTGGCTATGCCAATGCTTGGCTATAAAAGTTTGAGCTATTGGCGTTGATAATAACAATGCAACGCCAATAGCTCAAACATTCAGTAATGCGAGACCTATTGTATTGCAAATGCTTGTTTTTTTGTTTTGCAGTTTTATATAGCGCGAACTCGTCCCAAAGGTATCAGAGCGCTTGACATGACCACCAGTTGCATTACAGACGGAATGGAAATTAAACTTTTATGAATTAGAAATGTGTGAATGTACAATCGTAAATCATGCAATTTGTACACCTAAATTGAACTTTGTTACCTATGAACCAGGCCCGACCTATGTCTTAGTGATTTTTGTGTAAAGAGAAACTGAACCTCATAGGTTGACTATTTGTGTTTGAATCCGACCCAATTTGACTGTTTGTTTTTTCAGAAACTGAGTCCTAGTTTAACCCCGCTGCACCAAGAGGTTCTCGCTGACCCTGATAAAATGTGGTTGGGGATTTCTGAAGCCTGGGGGTTCAGAGTGAAATAATTTTTAACATTCCTGAGAGGTGAGGCACGGGCCCAGAGAACCCTCAGTTGCGTGCATGCACGTTTACACATCTGTCAAAACCGGGAGCCCAGGGCATCACGGAGAAATTCAGATGTAACCAAAAAAAAAACTGGACACTGAACCGAGATGCCTCAAATTCTTTCTGTTGCAGGCTCGGTGTAGCGTGGTTCAAAAGCCCGGAAATCAGAGTTTTGGGATATCCATGCCACAGGGTAATTGAAACAAGGTGTGCAATGTCTGTTGGAAGAGGAATCCCTCAGACTTTTAGAGCGGTAAATAGTAAATACATATGCAAAAGCACTTCATAACAAGGGAGCAGGCCGGCAGTAAACGACAGCCACCAGTCAAACCCCCAAAAATTGAAGACCAACCCCTTTTATAAAAAAAAAAAAAAAACTCATCAAAGCCCGAAAACGAAGGAAGTAAGAAGGGTGCAATGGACGAAGGGGTGGGAGAGTGAACACTGGGGGAGACCGGAGCAATGGGGGGAGTGTGCACAGGAGTAGCAGAGGAGAAGGAAATACAATTTAAACAAGCGCGGCCGCGAAAGCCCAAGTGCATACATTTTTTTTAAAAATATGAAACCGGGCGCCGTGGTAGGGAGAGCGGCGCCCAAGTGCATTAATTTAAAAAACATGAAACCGGGCGCCGTGGTCCGGAGAGCGGCACCCGAGTGCATTAATGAAAAAATTACCATGAAACCGGGCGCCGTGGTAGGGAGAGCGGCGCCCGAGTGCATTAATTAAACAAGACAAACAAGCGCGGCCGCGAAAGCGACTGCGCTTTAAAGGCACGAAACACGGTTGAGGGGGCAGGGACCTGCACAACGAAGACAGATGGAATAACAAGCGCGGCCGCAGTAACCTGATCTACGACGAGGAATGCAGCGCGCCGCTGCTCGCTCCCGCAAGCAAAACGCTGTGGGAGTGAACATTTGCCAAAAAGGTGGGACATGCGCCCGCCTTTAGCCATTTGCAGGCTACAAAAAAAAAATGACACAAGCAACAGCCAACCAAATGCGTGGGGGGAGTCAGACCCACACAGAAAAGTTTAGACCGATTACAAGAAGCCTCGCAGAGCAGCGCATGCGCGCTGGCTCAGGCTCGACCTAAAAAGGGGTGGTTGGGGGAAAACCTTGCACCCTGTGGCAGGCACCCCATGGTACCTACCACATTGTGCATGGTTGGAAAGAGGGGTCCCTTGGGTACCCCCATGGGCCACATTCGGACGCCTCTGGATGAAGGGGGGCCCGCAACGGACCCCCAAAGACAGATTCCCGTAGCCGTTTCGTCTCGGGCAAACCGAATTGGAACGGCTGTTGGTCAACGTAATCGGCCATACGGAAACCGTGTCCATAGAGCTGTACAAATCGGCTCTGAAAGACTCTGGCTGTCTGGATGCCTTTCGGAACCGATTGTCTGCTCGAACGGTTTCAGGGCATCATAGTTGGTCGTTGGGAAAACTGTACGATTCGGTGCGAAACAAGGGTTCCGAATCGGATTCGACAATAACGAATCCCATCCGGAGCCATTCCGAACTACATCGTAATCGGGCCATGTGTGAATTGCAACTTGAAAATTGACAGTAAATGGGCAGGTTGCGGAGAAGCTTATCCCATGGGAAAATATTTTGAATATGTACAATTCCGCTATACAAGCTGTTGCCAATTTTCCATTGAGCAGACCCTACTTTTAATTAAGTGTGATGCAGAAGGACAATACAAGTACTAATGAGATTGTATATATTTTGTAGATTTCCATGAGTATGTACTGGAACTTGTTAACTTACTAAACGTCTAATATCTATTCCAAACACAGGAGAAAACCTACAAGGAAAATTCCAACTTTTTGAAAGATGCCTCCGAATTAGGCCTTTAGTAATCAATGTTGTGCCACAAAATTAACCACAGCCAGTTTTATGAAAACCTGTTATGTATTCAGAGTTGGATCTTTTTGAATGTGAGCAATGCATGTAATCTTAATTTGACTGTTGGAGAGAGCCTGAATGCTGTCTCCCTAATGCATTTCTTTCGATTTACACAGCTGTCAGACTCAGTCATTGTGGCCACTTTACTGCACTCAGCTACTTGAACTGAGTGGGCCACCCCTTTTGAGGTGATTTTTTTTTTTCCTTTTAATTTAATGTGAGATATTTTGGGGGAAACAACATTGGGTTAAAAGAGACCATATTGAAAGGTAGAATCACGTTACCTGCAATGGGGCCATTAAGGGTTGCATCTTGCATTTTTGTCCCTTGATGCTATGGCTGCTGTTCTTTTAGATTCTATTAATCATCTGTTGAATGTTTGGAAATTAATCAATAGCAAAATATAGTCCATGTGAGGAAAAAAAAACAACAGGGTCATTGAGACCAAATTATTTTAGTTGATTTTCATTGTCATATTGCAAAATATTGTACTATTGAATATTTGTTTTCAATACTGTTTTATCCCGAGCTGCACGTACTTTGACCATGTTATAAATGACTATTGCTTTTATAGGATTCTGTAGAACGGTAATATGGGAATTTCTCACTGATCTACCATTTTTATGTTCCTGAGGAAATTATGATGCCAAATGCTATGCATTCAAAGATTGTTCTTTATTTCTTAGTTAAAATTAAATTAGGTCCACGTGTATTCAATTGTACCTTTGCAACTGACCTTTTAAAGTCATTTTGTAACTATATCTTTGGTTATAGATTGGTAGTGATAAATATGTTTTCAGAGATAAACAATGCACTGATTATCAGTTGCTGTTAAAATGTGTGAAAATACGTTTTACTCATATTTGTTGTTAATTAAAATGGGATTTGTTTTATGAATTCTGCTTGATTCAGGTTTGAAATGTTCGGATATATCACCCAGGCTAAAACAATATTGCCAATATGAATTTTGTTTTTTCTTGTATTAATAGTAATTTTACGGTAAACAACCCTGACAACGAAACCGCTACCCCGCATGTTGTTACAACGCGTTCATTACAACAACGCATACCATTACCCCGCAAGTTGTAACAACGACTTGCGAAGGGGGGAGAAGGTGTTGGATTTAAAATCCAACACCTTCCCTACTGTCCGCACAGACTGGAGTTGGAATAGTAAATTATACTATTCCAACATCCAGCGCCCCCCTCCGCAAGTCGTTGTTACGACTTGCGAGGTAATGGTATGCGTTGTTACAACGCGGTCGTTGTAACGACCGCGCTGTAACAACATGCGGGGTGACGGCCAGCGGGGAAAAGTGTTATATTCCAATTTTACACTATGGAATGCTCTACACTATCGAGAGTCCCAGGCATTTTATTTTCTTGTGCTCATTATCATCATAACTTTTATTTCGATCATAAAGATCTTAAAAAATACATAGAAAAGAGAATGAGTTAAGAAAATACAAATATAAATCCCATAAAAAGGATACAATTCTTCCATATATACAGATAAAATTGCAATAAAAAGATTTTATACAATATGCTTGGAGCATTTGATCCATAAAGCTTGCCAACATTTGGCCAAACCAAAGACCACTACTCTACGAGAGTCAGCTGATAAAATTCTTAATACATCAAGTTAGTGGCCAGGGTCGATGAGCCTACACAAGGGGATTATCCACTTCCCCCTTAAGGTCTTATAGCCGGGGCAAAAAAATAGCAGATGAACTATGGATTCAAAGCTTTCTTTGCATGCTGGGCATTTATCATCAAAAGGAACATTACTATGCCACTTGTTACAAAACTGTTTGGTTCGAAGGGACTTGTATCTGAATTGGAGAAATAATTTACTGGCAAGGGGTGGAACAATTTCAACAATGGTTTCCTCGAACAACGGAAGAGATTTAAACTTTATATACTTATTATACATCTTGGT
Organism: Calotriton arnoldi; assembly: GCA_963921515.1. Taxonomy (NCBI): domain Eukaryota; kingdom Metazoa; phylum Chordata; class Amphibia; order Caudata; family Salamandridae; genus Calotriton; species Calotriton arnoldi. The sequence goes on along the minus strand of CAWUFW010003770.1, from coordinate 1,503,163 downwards.
ACTTTTCATTAGCAGTGGCAACTGTGAGATATAAGGCACTTTATTATCTTCAAAGGCTCCAATCACAATCGACCCTTTAATCCTGATTTGAATGCAACCTCCTTTTTACATCTAAAATGGATTTACCATCTCAATGTAGTCTGTGGGTGTTTGCACCAGCAATTTTCAACCAAAACACCAGATAATAATCACAGGTGCTATTTGCACAGATGCCATGTTTGGATGTGCATGAATTACTTGCACTGTTTGAGTATTATTTATCATTCGTACTAGATCAGGGCCAACGTGTTTGTGACTTAGCTTGTAGTTGACAAGTCATTGAAGTGATAAATCAAAATAATCAATCTTGAAATTTTCTAGGCTATTTAGTAGGTATGTTGTAACATTATTTGAAGTAAGCATTTATGATTTAATATAAGTGAATATATAGGTAAATAGAAAGTTGTTACACGTCAATGCAACTTACAGCAACCCCCACCCCTTCATATATTGAACCCTTTCTTTATCGTTATTGTGGCCTTAGAGTGCCCCTTGTCACACCTACAGGCATTGTACTGATTATAACCTTGGGTCACGACTTCTTACCTCAAGACACACGCACAGGACTGCACTGCAGATCTCTACTAACACACTTGTAAGATAGGAAAATCAGACTAACGGTAGACCAAACTTACCTTTGTAAGCAGAAGACAACAGAAACTCATTTTTTTTCTTATTTCTTTATTTGCATTTTTAGTATTTTAAAGTACCATGTCCACAGGTTATACATTACAGGATATGAGGCAGGTTTCAACTGGCAGTCATCGATTTACATTGAAGAGGCATAACCGTTTTAAAACATTTCTTATACTAGGTAAATTCTGCAGTTCTTGATGTGCCTACATCTGGTACTATATAAGGTTGTGTTTCACGGAAGACATAAAATGTTTCACATATTCTTGAGTATCTTTTTATCCTGACATACATATATGACGACTGGTCTTCTGCAGTTTTCGCTGTACCTGTATTGCTTGTAGTCCATGGATTGGAATAATGTAGTTAACTTGAAAGTGAACTTATTTCAACAAACCAACACACATAAATTATTTTAGTCCAGTGTAGCAACTGTATCGTGGGGATGCCCAACCCCAGCCCCCGCGCTCTACTGTCACAAGCCAACCTATATTAAAGTTTGTGTTTGTTCGCGCCCCTGAGTTATCTGTGTACAAGTCTCGTATTCAATGTCATTTGTTGTTAGTGCGTATGAAACCTGGGTTGTATACTGTTTAAGTACCTGTATCTTGTCTGAACACGTCTCCATCTTGTGAGTTATTTCCCTCTGACTCTTGTTCCGCATGATGTATTTCTGCCATTATCGTCTCCCAACATTGTGCAATGGAGTATTTACGTAAGTCAGCTATCTTTTCCCTGTGTAGTGTGTTGCTTTCTGCCTGTGCCCATACCGCGAGCAAACGTTTCCAGTTGTTAAGGATGGGGGGTTGCCTATTTTTCTATTGCTTGGTAATTAGTCTTTTAGCAACTATGAGCCCTAAATCTATGAATCTTGTGGTGGCTTTATGCTTTTTGGATCTGGGGAACACTTCCAATATATATTTCTCCCGTGTATGTAATTGGGGTCAATCGGTATAGTCCGCCAACCCCGCCATTACTTCCTGCCAATACGATTGCAGCATGGGGCAGGAACACAACATGTGGAGGAAGTCTGCTCCCACTTGATTGCAACGAGGGCACACCGAGTTGGTAAGTTGGAAGTATTTGTTTATTTTGTCTGGTGACAGGTATGCTCTGTGTGTGATGTACGTCTGTATAACGCGAAATTTGGCGTTTCATGGGATCTGCATTGCACTGGCCAGAATTATGTCCCATTGATTATCTGTCCATGGGCCTCCCTTGTCTTCCTCCCATGTTGTGCGCAATGACGTCAGGGGCTGGAGAGTGTGTGTTAGTAGTGCTTCTGTCAGCCAGTGTATAATGTGGCTCCCATTCCCCATTACGTATAGGTATTGAATCAGCAGGTGCATTTGTGGTTCAGTGTTTGTCTCCCCAGGCCGCCGCCAGTGATCTTATGATTGAGACCTGCCGACAAGTCATTCTCGCAGGTCAGCCTGTCAAAGGGTATCAATTTGCCGTCGGCGTACAGATCGCCTAGGGTGTGTATCTCAGCAGCATACTAGCGTGTGATGCGCCATTTGAGGTGCCCCTTTTGTTACTCGGGGTGCCAAGGAGGGGCAGCACGGAGCATAGGAGATTGTGCTTCTGGTCAGGTATAGGCTATGTCTGACATCCGTACGCCAGGGCCAGACAGTTCGGCGGCGGAATGGAGGGCCGTGCCATGCCATTGGGTGGAACAAGTGGTAGATCTGAGATAACGTGCATGTTGGTTGTGTTGTGGCTGTTTCAGCTAGGTTAAGCCCAGCAAGCCACTTCAGTTGCTCAGTCAGGTAATGGAGCTCCATGTTTGGGACAGCTAGTCCTCCATTGTTTGAGGGCGCGTACAGTTTCCAGAGTGCTATTCTATGGCGATTTTTGTTCCATATGAAGTCCTGGATCAATAGGGCCATTCGAGGGAGTCGAAGGCCTTCTCCAGATCAAGCACCATGCAGTCAGAGTTGGGCCAGACACGCGTGGCATATTCCTGGAGTCTAAAAAATCTTCGTATATTTAGGGAAGTGTTCCGGGTAGGAACAAATCCGTTTTGATCAGGGTGCACTAGTCTCTTTACCAACGGTGCTAGTCTCGCAGCGATGATGGATGCTAAGATTTTGTAGTCCATGTTGATGAGCACCAGCAGTCTATAGGAGCCCAGTAGGGTCGGATCTCTGTCAGGTTTGGGAAGGGAGACCAATAGTGCTTCTCGTTGCGTGTCCGTAAGTGTAGAAGTAGATAGTGCAGCGTCATACACTTTTTTGAGCTGAGGTGCTAATATCGTGGCATAAGCGTAATAGAATTCTGTTGGCAAACCGTCAGGGCCTGGGGTTTTCCCTGTGGCTAAAGAGTGCATGCTTGCTACGATTTCTTCCTGGTTGAGTGGGGCATTCAGTTCTAGTTTCTGTTCTTGGGTTATTTTAGGGAGGGTGATTTCCTAGAGATAATGACAGATCTCCTCAGCTGTGACTGTGGACTTGTATAGGGCAGCGGAATGCCATGTGAATTCTTGGTGTATTCCCTGTTGCGTGTATAGTAGTGTTCCCTGCGGGGAGCGGATAGATGTAATAGGGGACCTGGCATCATCCTGCCTGATGAGCCATGCAAGTAGCCTGCCAGTTCTGCCTGCAGCATTGTGGGTGCGTGCTGAGTGTGCTGTGTAATTAAGACAGCGGAGTCTTTCCAGTAGGTGGGTGTGTTCTGCCTTACTTTCTCGCATTCTTGTGTTAGTGTGTCGGTGGATGCGTGTTTTTCAAGGTGAGCCAATCAGTTTTTCAACTTTGTTAGATCTACTTCAAATGCTCTACGCATGCCTATTTGTGGGCCTAGGCAGTGTCTTCACACCACCGTCTTGAAGGCGTCCAATTCAATGATGGCCGAGGATGCAGTATCTGCATTTTCATCAAAGTAATTCAGCACGGCAGTACCTAAGGAGTTTCAGAAGGGTTTGTCTTCTAACGTTTCGGGTTGCATGCGCCATCTGGGGATCGGTGTTCTATTGTTACCCCATGTTATTCGCAGTGTGTGTAGGTTGTGATCTGAATGAGTTCTCCTGAGGTATTCAGGTTCAGTGATTATTGGTAATAAATCTTCTGCGGCTACTATTCTGTCGAGTCAGACATGCAAGTCATGTGACCCAGAGTAATATGAGTAGATCCGGTCCGTGGGATTTCTATGCCGCCAAACGCCTACTAAGTGCCATTGTGTAGTCCGAGTGTGTTAGAAACGGGGGAGCTTGGCGCGGAGCGGGTAGGCTAAACTCCGGAGCAATGTGTAAAGCATCTGCGCAGCACACACTCACAGGCGACACACTAGGCACACCACAAAGAGACTCTACACAGGGTTATGTAAAAATAACGTTTGTATTGTGTAAAACACATCAGAGAACAATCACAGTAATCTATACACTGTGCCAACCGGCACCAGGTAGCAATTTACAGGGGATTATGTACAAGGCAGCGCCAATCGGGTCGCTGCCAGAACCATCACAATACACCACCAATAAATGCAAAACAGCCAGTTCCTACTGGCAAGATCATGAACTTAGCATCATCAAAAACAACCAGTAATATATGTGTAACAGCCAGTAATAAAAGTATAACAGCCATTAGCTACTGGAGACATAGTGAGCCCAGCATTAAACCATGTTAGGCGTAAATCCCATAAGCATCTCATTAGGCATAGAAATACATTAGGCATGACCATAAGACATTAAGCATGACAATATGACATTAAGCATGACACGGGCATCTCCTTAATACATCCTACCAGAAACCAGCAGGGCACCCCCGTAGTGCTGACTGGGTGCATACCACCTTCAGGGCCTTGCGCCCCGATAAAACATCAAATAATGACTCCAGGCCAACTGGCCTTACCTGGAGCCCAAAATGCCCCTTGTCCTGCACAGACACGGTCCTCAGCACGTGGCAGCTGCCCGTGCTCTCGCAGGGCAGCTGTGCAGATTAGCCTTGGGCGCCACTGCGCCCGGGGAGCCCCTACTCTCTGGGACCCTAAGTAAAATTGCCCAACCGTTGCAGCTGCCCGCAACTGCGGTGCAGCTGTGCAGAGTAAGACCAGTTCTGGGAAAGTTGGAGCCAGTTCCTCGGGGACTCCGGAATGAAGAAAATGCCCCACACGGTGTGGCGGTCCGCCACTGCGGCGCCGCTGAGCAGTTTCACAAACACTGGCCCCGCAACACGTGGAAGGCGGCCACGCTACCTCCCAACAGCCAGAGCCCAGCCCCACTCACCACTTCTTGGGGCTGGGCAGATGAAGTCGCAGCTGGACTCGCTCTCGGCTTCCTCTGACCTCCGCAGGGCTCTCCCTCCAGATCACGGGAGCCCCGCACACCCACAGGCCGCCTCCAGGCCTCTCCTTACTTCACCCGGGCCCCCTCCTGGGTCCCGGGACTTCGATGGAGGGCCCGCGAGGCTCCGGACGGCTTCCCCCAAGGCAGGGGGAGGCGGAAATGGAGCCCGTGAGGTTCTGTCTCGGCAGGCCCCGCCCACAATAGTCAGAGCCCAGCCCCACTCACCACTCCTTGGGGGCTGGGCAGGTGAATCCGCCGCCGGTCGCGTCTACCGCTGCCCACGGGGCTCTCCCGGGCGGGGAAAAGGCACCGGCAGTGTGCCTTACTCTCACTTCCCCAGTCAGGCCCCGCTCACCAGCAGTCCTCCTGTCGCGGGCTCTGCTCCTCTCCGGCACCGTCCAGCGCGGGGTGGGCTCCCGCCTGGATTCTCCTTCCTGCCCGGGGGAGGCAAGACACGCCCTCCCAACCAGGCAAGGCTTGCCTGGCTTCCTGATCGCGGGCTGCGGCGGTGATTCACGGCGGCAAAATGCGGGGTAGGCACCCGCGGAGGATGACAATACGGGGTAGGCTCCCGTTACATTGAAGCACCAAGTGGGGTGGGCACCCGCTTAATTTAAATACGCAGCTCTCCCTGGCAGCACGCGGGGTGGGCTCCTGCTGATCCCAGGAGCGCCGGGGAACCCCACACACCGGGGATTCCCTCGCCCCACGTTGGCAGCACAGCGCTGCAGGTCACCAGCTCCCCTGAGTTAAGACTGCAGGCAGAGAGCAAAGTCCTCTGGGGCTGGAGCCCAATTGTAGCGCCCACGAGGCGCTGGGAAATAGGCACAGGCTGGGCAAAGGTCAGCAGGGCAGCTCAGCCCAACGAAGTAGCAGTTCCTAAGAACAGTCAAACTTAGTAAGGTGGCAATCCTCCCAGCGCAGCAGCCTTACTCCAGCAGGGTCTTTTCCTGGGTCCAGCAGAAGGCAGAGGGGCACAGATGGGCACAGGGGCCAGCACGCAGGGTCCCACGGCGGCTCCTCCTGGCAGAGTGTCCCCTCCAAGCAAAGTCAGCACATGCCCAAGCACACCCACATGGAGTCTCAGCTCCTCTATATATACACCCCTCACCCCAACTACTAGAAAGGGCCAGAAGCTTCTGGAAGGGTCTCTGGGGAAACCGGTCCCAACTGGTTTTGGGGGAGGTGTAGAGCACCCTGTCTGCCAGACTTCCCTCCTCCCTTCCTGAGCTGGGGTCTGGGAGACAAACACACCCCAGGGGGCGGAGCCAGCCTTACACAAGGCAGGCACACAGCACACCGAAATGCCAAGGTTTAAAAGTGGCATTTCCACAATGGTGAAAATAAATCTGTGCACACCATTGCGCAGCATTTAATATTTCCATCTCACACATACCAAACATGGCATACATATTTTCTACCATGGGGGAGATATCCCATAAGGGGGGGGTTCCTAATGTAAGCCTATGGAAGGCAGAAAGCACACGCACTTTGCACTGCTAACCAGCGCTAAAGTGCCCAGAGTCCTGAAACCACCAACCTTATGTCAGGAAAAAGACTAGGGGGAAGGCCAAAAAGTTTAGGGATGACCCTGCAAGCAGGGCCAAGTCCAACAAAGTGTTTAAAGCCTTCATGGCCGCCGAGGGAAAGAGCGGTCTAGGGATGTGTCAAGTACGCAATTAAAGTCCCCCCCCAAGTAGCCATGGTATACCATGGCAGGTCGACAGCTTGCTCAATAGAGAGTCCAGAAATGATGCCTATTCAGTATTAGGTGCGTATATAGAGGCCAATACAATGGGTCTGCCATCCAGTCGACCCTTTACCAAGACATATCGACCGTCTGTGTCTGAGTGATTCATCTGCTCGAAAAGGAATGCCTGGCCTGACCCAGATTATTGCGCCTCTGGCAAAGGCTGAGCAGCTAGTGGCGTATAGCTGTTCTCTCTATCTCCTTTGCAGATTCAGTGTCTCTGGCATTGTGAGGTGTCTCCTGGAGGAGAGCTATTTGAGCCTGGTGTCGCTTGAGGTAGGAGTAGATCAGGTATCTCCGAGAAGGAGTATGTATCCCCCAAGCATTCCATGTGCATATTTTGATTGATGTCATTCTACGGGAAGGTATATGAGCCAAGGACTAGCAAGGGGCCCTAGGGCGACCATGGTGCCTGCGAGGGAGCACGGTGGAGGGGCTACACGATACATAATTTCCATATTGTTCTTAATATCCGAGTTGGTGTGTGTTGGGAGTTGGGTAACTAAGCTAACGTGAATCAAAACATATAATGCCAGTAGTGCGAGAATGCAACATGCAATTGTCCAAACAATAAAATAGACAGACATGTCAACAGCGTGTACTGGGTAGGGCCACCCAGGCGACGTGTGTCAGTAGGAATGAGAGAGTTTGTGATCCCCCATTTGACGATAGGTAAGCAGTAACCGGGGTCACACAATCAGATGCATAAATTAAAGTGTTATCACAGGAAAATCATGTAAATGAGAGTTCGCAGGCCTTAGTGTTCATGATTACACATGCAGTAATTGTGACTTAAGCCGGGTAGCATAGTTATCGTAGTTAGGAAAGGAGTAAAGGATACGGAGCTTTTTGAGTCCCATTGTACTTGCGTGGTTGTCGCTGCAGGAAGACAACAAAAACTCATGGATCAAGTTGATTCGATTCAAGAGTTGATCCAATTCAAGAGGCCACAAACATCAATACTATGCCCCACAACAAGGGTCAAGATAATACATTGTCGATCCTTCTAGAAATTTGCAGTAGTCTACAAACAATTCGAAAATGAACTAATTGAGATTGCATGTAAATCACAAGATGGAATGCATTGACAAACCTGCCAATAGACTGGGCACGTCGGAACGCAGTATCTCTTGACTTTGAGGATGGCCTTAACAAGGCAAGAGATGCCTATATCCTATGGGCAAAACAGTCTCAGAAATCAAAGCTAAGAATAAGACCTGTAGGTGCCCTCACACCATGGCAGTATTTGCCTAATAGTGATATCGGAATCTTCCTAGATTGGCAGGGTACAAACCATTGTGGAGTTTCTTCTAGTTAAGTTATTCGGTAGGGACCAATATACAATTGTCTTCTTTGTGGAGTGCTCCTATTGATCTCCCGCTCTATATCTTCCCCTGTTGCTAATCCTCGGCAGACTATTGCCAGATTACTGAACAATTAAGACAGACACAGTGCTCCACCCTTCCTGGAGCCAAAGTCGTCATATCCTGGCTGGGCAATAATCCTTCTATAATGCTAGACTTTCAACACTGGTACAGAAGGAATGTCCTGCATTACCCAGAGTGAAGAAGAAGCTTATGGCAACCGATATAAAGTACACTATGCTGTATCCAGCTAATTAAAAATAAGGCATAGTAGGAAAGAAGCACTCATTTACTTCCTGCGTGGAGTCCAAGTTGTTAAAAAACCTCTTGAATAGACTTAAACAGGTGGTTTCCAGGGATGGAAATCCGTCCAAGTCCGGCGACCCATCATCTGATACCAACAGTGATACTGAATAATGTTAAATTTCACCAAGCTTTGGCCCACATATTTTGGAGACTTGTATGTTGCTACGTTGAAAAAACTTGATTGCTGCCTTTGATAGGTCCTTTGAATGATGCCCACAATACAGCTGCAGGCCCCCTCTGATTCTAGTGCTTTAAGATTGCTAAATTAACTGTGTGCCATTAGTCTAAAGCTGTTCTTAATGCTTATTTTGGATGCAACTCTATATGTGTACAGCCAGGCCTGATACCGCCTCACCCTCGTATGTGCAGTCCACTGTTTTTTTCACTTCTGCTTTTTCATTTCTTCAGAGACCTTGTTTTTTGGGCTTCTCAGTGCAGGGGGTGGGTAGAGGATGTTACCAAGGTTCAAGCACAATGTCATGACTTTGATTGGTTGCCTGGTCGACTATTTAAGTTATTGATGCACCACAATCTTTTATTTAGCAGTGCAGGTACACCTGCTTGAATACAGCTGTAACAAACACAAGTCGCATCATTTGCCAACTGGAACGTTCGAGTCCTTAAAATCGAGGTAAGTTCATAATATGTTGGAATGTCATAAGACAGATATTGCATTCGTACAGGAGACACATATACCTTCTGGTTCATCATCACACTGGGCCACTTCATGGGTCCCATTTTGTTATTTCACCTTGTATATTGCATATATAAGTGGAGCTGCAATCTTTGTACGTAGAACAGGTAACTTCTCTCCTAGACTGGTTCACTTAGATCTAAATGGCAGACTTGTATTGCTTACTGGGACACTTCATGACATTCCAGTTGCATTACTCTATAAATGTGCCCCCAATGTAGACACCCCAGAGTTTTTAAATTACATTTTTACACTATTCAGTAGATATGGGGTTGGGACCCTGCTTGGAAAGGAGATTTCATCCTAGCTTTGAACCCCCAACTTGACGGATCTAAAGTTCACTCCCTCCAGTCACCTATGGAAATGACAGGCATTACCCAAATTATGAAGGTGATACACTCTACAGACATCTGGTTGGCCAATAGAGCTCAAGAGAGAGAGAGCTTTATCTATCTTTTCATCATTTCATGACTCCTACTCGCATTGACAACTTCTAAACAACATATCCTGCTCTGTATCTAGATCACTTTCAGACCACCCACCAGTTGACCTCACACTTGCTGTTTGTTAGCAACTGGTGCTGCCCTTTCACTAGATCTTTAAAGCGGTGCTCCTGACCAGCATTGTTGAATACTGCAGAATTAATACTGGTTCAGTGACAATTCTTTGCATGGTGTGGGAGGCCATCAAAGCCTATATTAAGGGCCTGGCCATCTGCTAACGTGGGGGGGGGGGTCCTTAAATCAAGTCAAAGCACAACTCCAACAGCTAGAAACAAAGTCTTCCAATCTAGAGAAATCACATGCACCATCCCAGAACCCTAGTATTTTAGTGTATATTAATTAAAATCTTGGCTTATTTAAAGTAGTAGCTGAATACAAGCTTAAATATTTAAGCAAATATAAATTGGTTGGAGATATGTAGAGGGCAAAAGGCCAAGCAAGGGCCTGGAAAGGTTGCTATGCCCCATCCCAACATAACTCTATCAATAGACCTTTGATACAAATGGCACCAAAGCACTGCTTATCAAGAGAGAATACTAGGCACCATTGTCCAGTCCTACATGACACATTACACATCAAAGTAGTCTATGTCTCAAAACTTGTTTCAAAATCTATCTTTGCAACATTACATTGATTTGGAAAGGTGACAGAGCAGATATCCATTATCCGAAGAGATTATGATCTTCAAAATTATAGTGGTTGTAGGAAGCTGGGTGGTTTACATTATGTACCAAAAGAGATATGTTGTGTAAAGAGTCCAGGGGCTCCCTTATGAGTGGACATGGGCTTGCTATGGCAATCCCAAAGTGCTCTGTTAGGGGGAAGTGTGGTTGAGCAGCCTTAGGCTTAACACAGAGGAGTGCAAGACATCTGAAAATACACATGGTCAATAAATTAGACGCACGACTCGAGAAGGAGAAGAGTTGTAGAGCAACGTCCAGGGCGGCTGACTCCGGAACACGGGGGCTCATGGTTCGATCGCCGGCGGCAGGTTAGCCCAGCATCATGTGACTCTGGGCAATAGCTTGCTTAATCTTCCCGACGGCCCCCAGCGCCGGGACACCTCGCCTGAGTTAGCTGCGTGCTTTACAAATGCTGGTATTATTATTATTATTATGAGTGCAATTTCTGAGTTTTACAATGTTAATCTGTGGAAGGAAAATCATATGGGGTTTACCATTTTGTGACAGGGGCTTATGGGACCAGCGTCTTGGGTCAAAGGTGAGTACAGGGCAAGGTCCAAGGCAGCACTAACAGGTCCACTCCAGCAACACTAGGGCAGCTGGGTTCAGTAGTGCCAACAGTGTCGGGTGCCCAATGCAAACCAATGGCAATCTGTCCGGACAGAAAGAGGCTGCAGGAGGTGACTGATAGGCCAGTCCGGTGAAACCAACAAGTGGCTTCGGTTCTTGCGATGTTGAGGATGGGTGGACACCTTTGTTCCTCTTCCCCTTGGGACAGGGTGTCTGGGAGCAGAGTGTGTCTGGGGAGTCTGGTTTCTCTGTCCGGCATCACTCACGGTTGAGGTGGCCTGCCAAGAGAGGCGGCAGGCAACGCCGGGGTGTTCACGAGGAGACACTTCTCAGTGGACTTGATACCTTGAGGGCCCCATTGACACCATTGGCACACTTCAACACAGGCTGGGGGCTCAAGTGCAGTGGCACTTGGCGGCGTTGTGTTTTGGCGAGCCAGAGTCTTCTTGGTCCTTCTTTCTGCTGTCTGCAGGATGCAGGGGACAGTTTTGCTGTCACTCTGGAGGTCTTGGTTCCTAGGCAAAGGCTGGCAGGTCTCCCGGGTTTTAAGGACTCAACCGCTGCAGAACAAGTCAACTTTTTCTGGGTCTTCTGTTCTTGCTGTGCAACTCTTCTCGTCCGTCTTCTTTCTTTAAGTCATCAGGATCTGCTCTTCTGATGCCAGGGGCTCCACTAAATACTCAATTTAGGGGCATTAGGGGAGTGTAGGGTGGTAGCCAATGGGCTACTGACCCTTGGGGTCACTACGCCCCCTATATAGCCACTTCCTGTTGGAAGTGGGCATGACCCTGTCCCAGAATCCCTAAGTATGCCATCACACAGATGACTAGCTAATTTTCCAGCCTGTCTGGGTACCAAGGAGGTCTGCTTCCTCTTATGTTAGGGGAGCTAGATTCGCATTTCAAAGCCGGCAGCTCTTTGAAGCTTGCTGGCCTCGGAAGGCTAATCAGCAGGTCATTCTGTGGGAGGGGGTGGGGCACCCTCTTCCTGGACAGGCCTTTGTTCTGGGTCTCCTGAGAGCAAAAGGCTCTCGAGGAGGTCAGAACAGTGCCTCGGGTGGCAGGCTGGCAGAAACCAGTCAAGGAGCACACCAGAGGCTGGTAGGTTTTAAGGGACACCTCTAAGGGTCCCTCTGGGTACATGTATTGGTAAATCCATCACTGGAATTAGTGTGGGGTTATCAATACGAGATGTTTGATTCCAAACATCCCTATCTTCAGTGAAGCCTTCATGTAGCTGGGGAACTTATTTTCACCAGTGTCCAGCACATGTTTTAAAATGACCTCCCCAACACAGGGACATATCTACTCACGTAGGTATGCCCTCACATGTTATATTCAGGCCTACTGTAGGGGTGACTTACAAATATTACATGCAGTGTTAGGGGACGTTGCACACAGGGATGTGTGACGTGTTTTCATTTTTGTTTGCGCCAAGACATCTGGCATGTGCTTGGTGAGGTGTCCTTTAGGGGGGCACAATTCGTGCTGCTGCCCTTAGGGACGGCCCTCTTTAGTACCTCAGACTCTAGGTACCAGGGGTACCATTTGCTAGGGACTTACAGAGGGTGCTAAAGGTTTTGCCAATTGGGGGAACAATTGTACAGTTTTGGGAAAGTGCTCTGGCACTGGGGACCTGGTTAGCAGGAATCCAGCCCACTTCCAGTCACGATCACATCCGTTACCAGCCAAAAAGTGGGGGTGACCATGTCAAAAACGGCTACTTTCCTACAGTGGTGATAGAGGATCTCTGCACAGGGTAAGACAGGTTCTACCATGTTAGATTTAGATAGAGACAGACACGGTGATTGTTTGCAGTAGGGCACCCAGAAACGGCTGCAAAAGTGGGTAGGGTTACCCCCTGGGAATCCTTTCACTATTGGTTAGAGAGGTACATGACTCACACTCCCTCTCCAACCCACAGGCTAGTGCCAGGCATAAATGTGGCACCCTTTTGAGAACAATACTGGACCTGTGGAAGACAAAAAAAGTAGTGCACCTGCTGTTGAGACCTATAAGGAGACCTGAAAAGCTAAACCTGATCCCACTTGTACCCAGGGCAAAGAAGTGTAGTGTGGTTTGTGGCCTCATTGCCTACATTGCTAAGTTAGCCTAGGCCTGGCTGCCATGATACCTTTTTGCACACGTTACTCTGTGACTTTGTTTGTTCAGTCCCTGCTTGTGCCCGTCTATTTTAGAACAGTCTGCCTTTTTTGATTTTCACCTTTTCTCCTGTTCCCTGTGGGTTTCGTCTGCACATCATGTACAAGGTCGAAAAACAACGTCCCTTGTTCTTGCTGATCTGGTCAGCCCCTCGCACTTAGACATAACACATAATGCAGCTGCCCTGGAGAAATTCGGGTGCTTTTAATATTGTGATCTCGCTGTTTGTGACACTTGGAGAAAAACCTTTCCAGGGAGAAGAGCTGTGCTTGTCTGATGATGTAAACCTTGCATCTAGATATTGATGTATGGGGGTCCGCCAGACAAAGCCCAGAGATCTTCTGTTTTTATAATAAACTAGTTATTAGCACGGGGAGGGTGGTAAGGCCATTTAGTCCTATATCCACTGTCTTTATAAAATGCTGTCCCCGTTTGTATTCTATGGAATTGTAACCATGCTTATTATTTTATCATTATCAGCTAGAAACCCCTTTTCCGGAAGAGCCCAGCTGGCCAGTACCTACTCGTCTTGCCCTGAACCCTTCTGGTGGCTCATGCTGGAGAGAGTCTTGACCCCCAAGTGCTGGCCCTGAAGTCCTGGGACCCCTGGCTGTGTCAAAGTGTACTCCTAACATCCTGGGATTTAGAAAGGGCTATTGAGCCAATAGGACGAGGGTGCATCAACATTGAGCCTGACTTTGCTGTAGCACCTGCTACGTTCTCTCAACGGCAGAATCCACCGACGCTGAGCCCTTTTCATTAAGAAATCACACCTTCCTCGGTGCCGTTATCGAAGAAGAATCCATATACATCAGAGACCTCTGGGGTGCAAATACTTGAACTTCTCCAAGCTAAACATTTTCTCTTAAAACCAACGGTTTTGCTGAGGCTCCATTCCAACACTAGAATCCGTCTAGCCCTTTCTCTTTCCCTGCCTTTCTCTTTACGCCAGCCCACTGCCTGCTTCACTGAACGCTGTTGATGTGGGTAGGTAACTTTTCCACTAGGACGAACCTGGTCCCTGTATATTACCCATGCTCCATTGCAGTCTTTGTTCAATAAAGTATTATCTTTTTAAAATGCATTAGAGTGGAATTTTTATTGTGTTGTATTTTTCACCTTTTTAACTGTTTTGTTACTTCTAAATGCTTAACATTTTTTCTTAACTTAAGCTGGTCTGCTCTGTGCCTTAGCTACCAGGGGTTGCACTCAGGTTTAAATTACTGAAACCTTCATTGGACTCAAGATTAGTGGCATTATTACTTGTGGTGAACTACCATCCATCCCATTAATTTTCCACTTTCTCACAGTAAGAATATTACTCAACTAGGCGACCTCTTCTACATTTTTTCTTTTAAAAACGTTTTTATTTGCATTTAACTCCTAAACATTCCAGCCACATCAGCCAGTACATGTTCCACAATGTATTATAACATAAGCATGCAGAATAAAGGATGAATGACTGACCACTTCCTGCGGAGGACTCCATGCATGTCTATGACAACTTGCTTTGGGACGCCATGTGGGTGAGTGAGCTGGGACAAATTGTGGGTCTCCAGACCTGAATGTGGCCGGGTAGTAATTGGGGTCGCAACAGTGGTAAGGGGAGGATGATGGGGGAGAGGAGGGGACATGCTATTGTGTAATCGTGCTAGTGTCTTGCATTGGACATAGAGACAGCGTGCTACCTCTGGATAATGCAGGTCAGGGAGAGGCTCACTCACGGGCAAGGGGGGGGAGGAAAAGAAAGGGGGGGCCTGGGGTGCATTTCATTGGTGTCAGCACAACTGGTGGCGGCTCTTTTGGGTAGGAAATGAGGTACCAATTAACCACTCTGCAGAAGGCCAGAGGCCACAGGGGATGTATCAACATCTTCGCCCAATTGCCGAAAAACGCAGGAGAAGCCCAGCCCATTGCGAGGAGATAAGCCTGCAAAGTATCCACCGGACCTCCTCATTACGAAGCGCATCTTCTGCTGCACCCATTTATGCAATGTGCCCCTCCACCGGCAGGGTCGCCAGTGCAGGGTGATAGCGCGATTTTCCAGCAGCAGTGCAAGGGCGGCAAACCATATTTGCACTATATGGTACTCCCTTTTCTTAAAAATGCAGAGGGAGCAAGCTTCCCAGGAGGCTATGTCCGGGAGCCTGGTGATCTCCCGAAACGTGTTGTGTACAGAGCGCCAGGATTCCTGAAGGGCCGGGCATGACCAGAACACGTGCATAAGCATGGCGTCCCCAGTGCTGCAGAGGGGGCATTCAAGCTGCGTATGCTGGAAGTATTGGTGCAATTGGCCGGGTGTGAAATATGCCCTGTGGAGTATAAAAAAACTGGATGTTTTTAAAACCGGCATTGAGAGAAACCTTCGGGAATTCAAGGACACATTACCACTCCTTCTCATGGAGGGCCCGTCCGAATTCCTCTTCCCATTTGTGGCGGAAGGGAAGGAGTGACGTAGCAGTCGGGTCCTGTATGGCTTTGTACAGCCAGGTGATGAGGTGGCCCCATGGTCAGTATGGTCTGCAGGACGGGGTGTGTCTCGGGTTCTATCTCGGAGGGGTCCCAAAAGGCCCCACCTGTGTGAAGAATCTGCAGATGAAGAAGGAACTGTTCCAGCGGTAGCCCCCTTTCTCCTGCCAGTTGGGCAAAAGGGAGAGGGTTGCGTTCCGTGAAGAAGTCCCCCACCTCAAGGAGAGAGTGCTCAGTCCAGACCCGTAGGTCCTTTGTGGTGTAATGGTCGCGCCTGCCGGGCAGGCCAATGAGGGACAAGTCAGGAGTGTATAGTGGTACCTCCTGCGAGTGGCGGTGGATCCTTGACATACACGTCCATGCCACTGCCACCTGCAGGTGCCATGTTGAAGTGGGGGCGGGAGCCAGGGAGAAGTAGTCATCTGAGAGCAGGAATCGGTAAGGCGCTTGTCTCCGCAGAGGCTTCACAAAGGTAACGCCCAGCGGGACAGCCATTGTATCTGTGCCGCTAAAAATAATGCCTCACAGGTGTTATATGGTTCTTAGGCACATTATCGACATTGCTAAGTTAGCATGAGCTTCGCTGCCATGATGCTGCTTTTGCGCACGCTTCTACATGACTTTGTTTTTGCAAGACTTTGTTTGTGCCTTTCACATGGGAGCGGGTTGCTTTTCGCGTTCTCTGCCTTTCCTGGAGTTTAGTCTGAACACGATGTGCAAGGTCGATAAACATGCCCCTTGTTATTCTGTTCTGGTCAGGCCCTAGCTCCTAGACATAACATGCTACACACAGCTGCAGTACTGAAGACTCGTGCTTTGATATTACGTTGTTGCATGTTGTTTTAAGACACTTGGAGAAAGCCGTTCCATGGAGAAGAGCTCCGCTGTTCTTATGATGTAAACCTTGCATACAGGCTTTAAGGTATGGGGTCTGCTGTCAAAGCCTAGAGATCTTCCTTTATATAAAATAAACTTCTTCTAGCCAAGGGGAGGGTGGTTAGGCCAAGGGGTCCTTATTCCACAGTCTTTATACAATGACTACTCCCTTTGTATTCTATGGAATTGTAATAATGCGAACTGTGCTGATTTCATGCATTTTGCTGCTGGGAGTGGCTCGTATACTGTATTGTAGAGCACGATAGTTAAAATAAACGATTTGAACTATTTCAGTGACTCTGCCTATTCTCATTGTGGACAAGTGAATTGCCAAAGATTATTGCACAGGCTTATAAAACCATTGGCCGATATAGTCTGGGAGTTAAGCCTTTTACTCAAACGCAAACTCAAACACAACAAAAGGCCCAGACTGATAAAGATGAGCGTCCGTTCTTTTCTAAAAAAGAACTGGAAAAATAACAAACAGGGGCAGCAACAACAGAAGCAAGGTTTGCGTGCTGGTTCACCGACACCTGAGTCTTCTGAGTGTACTTATGACTTGCGCGACCGCGCAAAAATTAAGACTCCTGATAGATTTCAGGTCCCTGATCGGCGTTCTCCTCGTTCTTCACAGGACACATCTGGCTCTCAAGTCGGAGGAGGGGAGCGCCAAGATCGTGGCAAAAGTCAGCCTGCGCCACAGGGACGTGATCAGCCTCGACAGCTTGAAGGCAAAGGAAAACAAAAGGATCTACCTCGTTTTCGACCCCCGTTTCAGAAGAAAAAGGTTGCTGCTTTAACAGCGAGATATGCCTCAGACGGTGAGAACGCAACTCCTGGATTGGACATGGGCAGTGACTCTGCTCGACAGCGCGGCGGAGGTTACCAAAGTGCGGGAGGCTCTGCGTCCCTGTCTGGAGGCGACAGCAACTGATACATACATTACAGTAGAGACAGCTGACACCCGGGTGGCCCCCCCGGATAGACTTTATAACGTTATTTTTCAAATTGAAGGTGATATACCGCGTCCAATCAAGGCAGTGTTCTGGGAGAACTTAACGTCCTCATATGACATTCTGTTGGCGGAGGCAGATTGGCCTCCACCCTTTGTGTTGGCAGCTCCTAGGGGGGGAAGACGTGATACTTCCGGGTTTTTCGCGTTACGTCCCTGAAGAGCATGCCCAGACTTTGGCTGCAGGGTGGGCTTGTGCCCTGGCCCCGGCAGTGTATCGTAATCAGGTGGGTAGGGATATTGATTCACCGGCTCATGAAATTCCCTTACGTTCTATGCTGCAACTGCAATATCCAATCAGGCTTGAGGCGAAGGCTCACGTTTGTGACATTCTAACTCAGAGTATCAGGGTGTGATTGAACCATGTATATCACCAATGAATAATCCTCTCTTTACCGTAACAAAGCCTGATGGTTCATATCGGATTGTATTGGATTATCGAAATTTGAATAGTCATTGCCGCACATTTGCAGTGCAAAACACTCACAGCTCAGTGCTGGTGAACAGCCTTGTTCGTAAAAAATACAAAACTCACCTGGATATTTCCAATGGTTTCTACAGTCATAATCTCGCACCTGAGAGCCGTGACTTGACAGCATTCACCGCCATCGGGAATCAGAAAAAATGTACGCGCTTTCCTATAGGGTATAAGAATAGCCCCGGGGCATTTGCAGCACGTGTCGTGTCATTGTTACACGACATAGATCCAGATGCGTTCTCGTACGTTGATGACATTTATCTGACGGACGATGAACTTATGCCGCATCTCGTCCCAGTCGACAATATTATTTTGTCCTTTGCCGACTATGGATACAAATTTAATTTTGCGAAGTCACATATCGCCCATTTGGCGGTGATCTTTTTGGGCTATGAGCTCAATAATGAAGGAAAGGGGTTAGCCCCCCCATTTCCTAGAGAAATGTGCACATTTGCAACCACCTAATACGCTGAAGAAACTTCAGTCTTTGCTGGGTTTTTTTAACTTCAGGAGAATTTACATTCCCGATTATGCCCAGCGTATCAAACCGCTTTATGCGTTGATACAACCAACCTTCTCTTCTGCCAGCTGGCTTCCAGAACATACCTCTATACTACATACTTTACAGTCCGACTTGCTTGCGACTAACTACTTGTTGACGTGTGATAACACCACAAACCTGGTGATACGTATCGTGCCAGGAACAGTGGGTTTCACATATTTAACGTTCAATAAGGGAGACACAGTACCTATTGCTTACAAATCACATTTATACACTTCGGCTGAAATGCGATTTTCTAATATTGAAAAAATCTTGACAGCAGTACAGATGGCGATCCTGAAGGAACGCTCTCTGTCTCATCGCAAACGCATTCTTATGGTCACGCCACATCCTGCTTTGGAAGCCGTGACTAAGGCAAGTGTGCCAAACTCTAAAGCTTTACATCCACGTTGGATACAATGGGCTGCATCGTTGACATCGGCTGATGTCACATTTATCTTCGCTCCTTCTCTTCAGACACAGGAGTTTTTACAGTATGAACATGTTCATCCTCCTCCTCTGTCCATGCTTCGTTTGGATGAATACAAGTGTATCATCTACACCGATGGCTCGGCTCAACCGGCCGTCGGTTCTAAACACGCTTATTCAGCAGCTTGCGCAATTGTTGCCGGCTCAGTGGTAAATGGAGCGTTTAAGTCTTCCATTGTGCACACTCAGGCACTTGGAGACTGTACAGCGCAGTTGGCGGAGCTGCGTGCTCTCGTTCTTGCTCTCGAGTTTGCTGATCCAAATGTGAATACTCTTATTGTGTGCGATTCCTATTACTGTGTCCAGTCTTTTAATGACAACTTATTCTTTTGGTCTCGGAATGACTATCGAGATTCTAAGGGCAGTGTAATCAAGCATAAGATGCTTTGGGTTCGAGTGGCAGATCTTAAACAACGTCTGCCCCTCACACATGTTATACATACTCTTGGCCATCAGCGTGTGGGAGCACATGCTCTTGGTAATGCTTTGGCTGATGAAGCGGCCAAATCTGCAGTAGCCACGTGTTCCGTAGCAGCAGTTACAAGATCCATGACTAAAATAGATAATGATATTTTAGCAGCTATAGCTGCAACAAGGGATGGAACTATTCATCCTCAGGGTTTCCCTTCTAAATACTCTTATCATATAACTCCCGATCAGGTTCCTTATACTTTGATTCCTTCAGTTGGGGATCGGATGATGCCCAACTTGGACCGCAGACCCGCATTGATCGAAGCCGCACACGAGGGCATGGCTTCTGCACATGCCGGGGTGTCGGCGACGGTCTCGATCTTGCAGCAACGTTATTGGTGGCGTGGTTTATATAAACAGACTCGTAATTATGTACTTTCTTGTGACATTTGTCAACAAATCAAGCCTTCTATGGTCACACGCCCGCCGCAAACACAGCTGTGTATTTCTAATCAACCTTTTGGCTGTATTTATCTTGATCACTGCGGTCCACTCTCTTCTGATACTGAGTATAAATACATATTTGTTGCAGTTGATTCGTGCACTAGATTCCTTTGGGTTTGGCCACAACGCAGTGCTGACGCTCGAAATGTCGTCAGGGATTTGCATGTCTTTGTTGGGATGTTTGCCTGTGGCACCTTCCATTCAGACCAAGGTCCAGCGTTCGCCTCTAAGGCGTACAAGGATGTGATGAAGTCGATGGGGGTGCTGGTGCAGTTTTCGTCTCCATACAGGCATGAGGGCAATTCAATTGTGGAGCGAATGAACCGTGACTTAAAGCAATCCTTGACAGCTAGAGTCTTCGGTACTGGCAGGAACTGGCTAGCCCACTTGTATGGGGTTCAACGTGCACTTAATAATCTCCCAAGAAGATCTCTGGGTGGGCGGACCCCATACAAAATGCTCTTTGGCATTAAAATGTTTGTGCTGGACCTTGATGGTCTAGACGTTGTGGCGGCTGCCGCAACCTTTGACGTAGATAATCATTCTACTGTGTTACAGGATCTTCAAAAGACACGTGACAGCTATGCAACTGAACATTTACCTTCTTCCACTGATGCAGCACTGCTGATTCCAGTTGCCGGTTGGCTTCCAAAAATCGGAGATCTGGTATGAGAAAAATTGGGGAACAAAAAAGAATTTGGTCTCTCTTATCGTGCACCGGTTCCAGTGCTTGGACTGAAGGGTACTCGTACAGTCATTTTACCACCGTTGCCTGGTCGCAAAGACAACAGATACATTTCAGTGGACAATGTCAAGTTACACCATGTGGCCGATTCTGAATAGCGTCACACCTGCAGTTTTGTGCACCGCAATTTCATTGGATCCAACTGACTTCATCTTCTTCTATTGGTCCGCGTGTGGCTGGTAATGTGATGGACACTATAATTGATATTTCACCCGTCCGACCTCTCTCTTCCACTATGGATATAGAGTATATTTACCATCCTGATGAGTCTGTGGGGGAAGTGCCGAACAGTCCACAAGAACATCTGGTGGACTCTGACCTTCCACCTCTGATTAATAGACCTACGAGTGGCTACACTGGAGAACATGCCAGGCACTCTACCGGCTCGTCTGCTTCGACATCCAGCTTCCCCGAACCACCGACTAAATTAAGTATTTTCCTCTCTTGGTTCAAAAAGACTTACCTGGTCCCTCCTTGGACCTACATTTGGTTTGTACTAATAGTAATTTTCCTTTTCATGTCAATTGGATTTGTGACAGTGTTCTTTTTGCTCATCAATGGTCATCATTTGCCTGAACGCTCTGCTGTGAAGTTGGTCGATGGGATTCTGGCCCCTCACACATCATCCCATATCATGAAACGTGATCAGACACTAGTGAACATTTCAGCGTTCCCAGTTCCAGATGGCATCGTTTGGGACAAAGTAGTCTTCGAGATCCACGGTCTGACTGAGATTCTCAGAGTACCTTACATGTTTCGTGTCTCATTAGGAGATGTGATTGCACAGGACATACATTCTGATGATTGGGATGTGCAAGCAGTGCATGCATTGTTTTCGGATTTAAAATATTATGCGGCTTTTGACGCTGAAGATTTGTATTTAAATTCTGCCAATTATGGGGATCTCTTTTGCTATCAACATTATGCAAAAGAAACAATTGATGGACGGAATGCTGGACAATGCAAACATTCACCCCCACTCACAAGGATCTGGGTTAAATCAATCATTCTTTTGCTCACCACACCACCCCAGTTTGGACCCAGCCATATGCAAATCAGTCTTGACCCTGTTCCTTGTGGGAACAGTCCAGCCGAACTGCCAAGCCAGGTCCTCCCTGGACCGGAAACAAGCATCCTGGGACTGGTTTCAGGGCATCACCCTTCTTCAGCCAGGCTAGCTTGAATCCAGTGGTGTAGTGAGCACAGGACCCACGTCTGGGCAAACCCTTCCCACTTAGGGCGACAAATGCAAAAGAAACAATTGATGGACGGAATGCTGGACAATGCAAACATTCACCCCCAGTCACAAGGATCTGGGTTAAATCCATCATTCTTTTGCTCACCACACCACCCCAGTTTGGACCCAGCCATATGCAAGTAAGTCTTGACCCTGTTCCTTGTGGGAACAGTCCAGCCCGAACTGCCAAGCCAGGTCCTCCCTGGACCGGAAACAAGCATCCTGGGACCGGTTTCAGGGCATCACCCTTCTTCAGCCAGGCTAGCTTGAATCCAGTGGTGTAGTGAGCACGGGACCCACGTCTGGGCATACCCTTCCCACTTAGGGCGACAAATGCAAAAGAAACAATTGATGGACAGAATGCTGGACAATGCAAACATTCACCCCCAGTCACAAGGATCTGGGTTAAATCCATCATTCTTTTGCTCACCACACCACCCCAGTTTGGACCCAGCCATATGCAAATCAGTCTTGACCCTGTTCCTTGTGGGAACAGTCCAGCCCGAACTGCCAAGCCAGGTCCTCCCTGGACCGGAAACAAGCATCCTGGGACCGGTTTCAGGGCATCACCCTTCTTCAGCCAGGCTAGCTTGAATCCAGTGGTGTAACATTATGGGCATCATCTTTTGCACAAAACTAGCACCCCACATCCCGTTCTTAATTACACTCAATGGGAACATTGTCCTACTCCCGTTAAAGGGAGTTCAAAAACTCAAAGATAAATTTACGTATTTTACAGATTATGACGTATCTAACCCGGCATCCTATTTTTTAAACTTCAGTTGTCTTCACAATCCAAATTTATGTTGACACATACTAAATTGATTTACGCCAACTCGTTTCGAACTAAATTGGCTACACGGGGCTATGATCACTGAAAAGAGGCCGTTGATTTAAAATCTATCTGG
Organism: Calotriton arnoldi; assembly: GCA_963921515.1. Lineage (NCBI taxonomy): Eukaryota > Metazoa > Chordata > Amphibia > Caudata > Salamandridae > Calotriton > Calotriton arnoldi. The sequence goes on along the minus strand of CAWUFW010003770.1, from coordinate 1,480,507 downwards.
GGCACAAAGCCTTGGCAGGTTCAGGGAACTGAGACTTTGCATCATGCCTGTCTGATCCCAGCTCACCTGTTATTTTTGAATGATACGGTATGCCAGACCACTTGTTTTGGCCTGGCTACTGTTAAAAATGTAAATACTCCATCCATTCCGTCCTTAGCGGAATATAACAATTGGCGCACCCACACAAATTTTACCATTTCGACACTACAAGCCTTGTTTCGAAATAAGACTTTCAATGTCTCTGGGATTGATTCTTCCGGGTGGCTAGTGTGGCAAACAAATACAAATGCATGCCAATTGCGTTTTTATAATGTTACACCTGGTTACATTCAGTCTAGACCTGATCCCCGTTACCACTCAACACATTCGGTCACTACATACTCGGTGGGTAAATTATGCCAACAATGGTTAGAACATTCCACCTTACCTTCTGTGAAACAACACCTTACACTATTGTCGGATGACATCAATTTGGCTGATTTCATCTTAGGCCCTAGGAATCCTAGGTCTAAGAGGTTTATCTATGAAGCATACAATGAATTTTGAAAACTTTCACAGATGGAAGCAGCATTTCGTCTGCGCCAAATTGATCAGGCCAATTTAGAAAAAGTCCTTGCTGTAGTAGACAATAGCATAAACACACTTTCCTCACGCATTTATACGTTTGATAATATTGTTTCATCTGTTATTGATATTGTTCAAAGTGATGTATCTGTGTTATATCATGGTCAAAATCAGTTAAGATCCGTTATGCAATTTGCTTGGACATTACAGACTCTTAAAATGGGAAAAGTGCCCTGGGATTACTTAAATTCTACTGCTTTATTTTTGCCGTTTAATTTGACTGATAAACAGAGATTTATGCCCATGAAAGATGCTGGATATACACTATTGCATATTGAACAATTGGAGCCCTTGCCGTTCTCTGTAGCAGAAACTGATTCTGCTGTTTGGTTAATTCATGGGGTTATCTCTCTCCCTTTTTCACGATTTCAATTTAAATCATGTATGCAGCATTTTCCGATTGTCCGCTTCGAACCACTGGGTAGTGCATTCCTACACAAGTTGTGGTCCCTGCCTTTCACTTCCAGATGTCTTAGGGAGGGTAAGGAAGTTTTCCTTACGGGAGAGGACTGTGATTCCACAGTAGGACATTCCCTTGTTTGTAAACACGTTAAATTGCACGGCGCTTGTAATGTGTCGGCGCCCAATCTGGCTTGTTTATTAAAAGGGACCCCAGTACCGTCAATAATTACCGCTTTCACCTTGCTTACAAATGGCAGTTATCTTATTTTGAATAACCAAAACTACTGTGGTTTACAGGTAGGAGTCCCGTATTTAGTAACGGTTTCCCAGCGCGTAACTTGTTGTGGCAATGTGCTTTTTCCACCCCCGCATGGGAGTCTAGATAGTTCAATTTGGCCTTCCATTCCGACTTTGAAAACAGATTTCAACAAATTGAGCAGGCTCAAAGCGCTATTATTCCAACAGGAGGTGGCCCTCGCTTCCGCCCGCGAGACTTTTCAGTTACAGGTGGCTAGCACTTCTGGAGAGATACAGTCCCTTCTGAACACTAACCTCCCACAACATTTTGGGGAGCTTATACACCAAATATTTAATGCGTCTGACACCACAGGCCTTGCACATTTTTTTAAATGTGTGGGATCTGGCCTTGGGACTTCTTTTCAGACTATATTTGGAGTAATCCCAAGTTTTATTCATTCTATTTTTTCCAGCGTCTTTGGAGGGTTCCCCTTAATTTTGGCGTTGGGCACTGGAATCCTGCTTCTCCTGCTCCTGTTGTGCAATGGCTGCTCATCTTGTCTTACTGCACAGACCAGGCCAGTTGCAGCTGTACCGTTATCGCATGCAACAGGTTTTCGGATGCTTGCCATTAGCCACGCTTGGCGTCAGTTATGGATTGACTTTTCGCTTTGCCTATTTCACTTGCGTGCAACCAGTCTATTACTGTCAGCGATGCCCCTTCTATTGGGCACTGGATATATGCCCCTCCAATACGTCCCGTCCCGGATTTTAACCAGTTGATGGGTCCCTTAGAGGCCCATGACCAGGCTTGTTCTGGGGATGGCACTATGACGCGTGCGGCTGCACTTGGAGTTTTGGCTGAATGGGATGTCTGTGCGGCTGCGCAGACCGTCCTGCAACGAAGTTTCATTGAATATCACGCAAGTTGCCCACTCATGCTTTTAGAGGCGTCTGATTACGAGGAGCACGTTTGTTCCTTCGATTTACTTCATTGGACGGCATCTCTCTTTTTTTACCAACGATAGGGATGATCTTTTGGAGGGAATTGCATTCCTCGGTTCACACACCTTGATGGACTTACCACCTCCTTCATAATGACTTCTTATCCCGGAGACCGCTCCACTTCAATAAGCCCTATTGACAACTTTGACAATTTTTTTTTCTTTTTGAAATATTTCGATTTTTTTCCAATCTGTTTTTTTTTTCCCTCTCTCTTCTTTCTCTCAAACGCTTTGAACTCTGCTTGACTGATGAACTCTGTTTTGATACTTTGTTTATGTCCTATGGACTTACCAGGGGAGGGTGTTATATGGTTCTTAGGCACATTATCGACATTGCTAAGTTAGCATGAGCTTCGCTGCCATGATGCTGCTTTTGCGCACGCTACTACGTGACTTTGTTTCTGCAAGTCTTTTTTGTGCCTTTCACATGGGAACGGGTTGCTTTTCGCGTTCTCTGCCTTTCCTGGAGTTTAGTCTGAACACGATGTGCAAGGTCAATAAACATGCCCCTTGATATTCTGTTCTGGTCAGGCCCTAGCTCCTAGACATAACATGCTACACACAGCTGCAGTACTGAAGACTCGTGCTTTGATATTACATTGTTGCATGTTGTTTTAAGACACTTGGAGAAAGCCTTTCCATGGAGAAGAGCTCCGCTGATCTTATGATGTAAACCTTACATACAGGCTTTAAGGTATGGGGTCTGCTGTCAAAGCCTAGATATCTTCCTTTATATAAAATAAACGTCTTCTAGCCAAGGGGAGGGTGGTTAGGCCTAGGGGTCCTTATTCCACAGTCTTTATACAATGACTACTCCCTTTGTATTCTGTGGAATTGTAATAATGCTAACTGTGCTGATTTTATGCATTTTGCTGCTGGTAGTGGCTCGTATACTGTATTGTAGAGCACGATAGTTAAAATAAACATTTTGAACTATTTCAGTGACTCTGCCTATTCTCATGGTGGACAAGTACGAGTGAGTGAGCGAAAGAGTACGTCTTGCTCCCGCGATTCCTGAGAGAGTCGGGAGTGTTGTGTTCTGGGTTGTCTAATCATTTGTAGCTTCGTGATATTTGGAGGAGAACGAATTAGACACTATAGCTAGTCGGTTTGGGATTTTGGGTACTATTGTGGTAGGTTGGTACACCCCTATTCACTGAGGTCCTGTTTTCCTGCGCATGTGCAGAATCCCTGCAACACAGGACGGCGCTCCAAGGCCTCCCTGGTCAGGTGATAGCTGTAATTTGGATAAAGCCTCTCGGCGGCCAGATCCCCAGATGAGGGACTAGAGGAGGGAGTGGGGAACCACCGGGAGGTTTGCGAGGTGATAGAGGAGACGAGGTAACGTTACCATTTTCACTAGGGCTATCCTCCCTATGGGAGCAAGACAAAAGGTGCTCCAGAAATGTATCTGGGCTCGGATACTAGCCAGTACCCTGTGGAGATTCCCCTCACAGAGGTCGCTAGCAGAATGGTAAAGCCAGATTCCCAAATAACAGGGTGCCCGGCTCTGTCAGTGGAGCTGGGCGGTGCCAAGAGTTACCTCTCGCTGGATCTGCTCAGGATGGAGCAATTGACCCGAAGCCCTGCCACTAAGAGAAACTCCATACGTGTGTCCCGAATTGTTGTAAGATCCATTGCTATGTCTCGCACATAAAGGAGTAAGTCATCAGCGTATAGGCATATCGCGTGAGTCCTGTCCGTCCGGCCCACCCTGCTCAGGAACACGGCAAGCAGCTCCATAGCGAGCGTGAACAATAAGGGGGATAACCAACATCCCTGACACATCCCCTGATGCACCGAGAATGGGCCCGAGATAAGGCGGCCCAGGCGCACACCAGAGACTGGGTCAGAGTCTAACAGTTTAGTGTAAGCCAGGAGCCTTGGCCCTATCCCCAGGCAGGCCAGTACAGCAAATAGATAGTGCCAGGATAAGGTGTCAAACGCCTTCTCCAAGACTAGAATAAGACACGCCGCCTAGGGGAACTTTCCATGTACTTGGTCCAGTATATGGAAAATGCAGCAGAGATTCTGTGAGGTATTTTGGCCCAGGACAAACCCGTTCTAGTCTGGTTTTGCCAGGCCTGAAAGGATCTGGGCATATCGGGCAGCTAGCGTCTTGCCTAGTATCTTGTAGTAAGCCCCAAGTATGGCAATGGGCCTGTAAGAGGCAAGCCATGTGGAGTCTCTTTCTGGCTTCAGGATGGAAACCTGGAGGGGCTCACGCAAGGAGTGAGGGAGTGACCCTCCTTCCACTGCCGTGGGCGCCGTTTTGTGATTTTCCATGAATTACTGTTTAATGCAGTCTTCTTCTCTGCAGAACAGCTGATCCTCAAGGCAGTCTCGCGGTAGCCTCCAGGTAGGAGTAGGGGGGCAGAGGAGGTGCCCACCGGAGGTCTATGATGTGCTCATCGTAGTCAAAAATTATCCTGCCCAAGTAATCGGCGTGCCAGAGTAGGGGAACCAGTGTCGAAGAGCAGAGAAAATGATCCAGGCACACATACCGGTCATGTGGGGCTGAGTAACTAGAGTAGAGCCGGGTGGTGGGTACGCCACATGTCTGCTAGGGACTAGTGACGTGTCCAGGTTCGAAAGCATTCTGCCTGTGCATGCGGGGGTGACTGGGGAAGTGGAAGACACGTCGGTCTAGGGCGATATTAAGAACACAATTGAAATCCCCTCCCAGGACCCATGGCAGTGTTGTGTGGCGTGCAAGTGTGCCGGAGAGTGTGTCCCAAAAAATACCTTGCTCGGTGTTCGGGGGGTAACTGCTGCCCAGGAGAATGGGCCAGCCATCTTGTCTGCCTTCCAGGAGGGCATAATGCCCATCCTTGCCTATTTCCCTATTTCAATCAAATAGGGGATTTATAAAGCGCGCTACTCACCCGTGAGGGTCTCAAGGCGCTGAAAGGGGACTTCAGGGCGGACCATGCAGTGTCCGCCACCCAGCGCAGTGAGGTGATGTGAGAAAAAATGCAGGGAAACACTTCTGTAACTGGATAACTTTAGAATTCCAATACTGAGAGCCCATCGCAAATGGCGATTTGCCCAAAACAAAGTTCTACTGTGAAACTTAGAGCACCATGGAGGGTTGAAAGATGTTAAAAAAACAACGTCCGGGTCATAGAGCAGCCAACTGCCCATCAAAGTCCAATATAAGATTATCGGCCATAGAGATGAAGTTCAAACAGCAGTGTGGCAGCCGGTTTTTTAGCTCTAGATTGATTCTCTTCTTCCGACCTCCGCTCTGTCTGGCTTGTGGACCCTCTGAGTGCTCAACCAGACCCGTTACCGGTCTCCTCTGTGCTGCTCCGCCCAGTCCCATGCTTCCTTAGTGTCGGTGAAAAACACTACGTTCCCATCAAAAATCATCTTGAGAAGGGTGGGAAATAGCAATGAGTACTGCACTCCTTGTTGTCTGAGACGACACTTGACCTCCAGAAAGGAGGAACGTTGGCGTTAGACGGCACAGGTGTAATCTGGAAACAACAAAACAACCTTGTCCTCCACTCGAAGAGGCCCTCCCGATCTGGCCTCTCGAAGTATTGTGTCTCTGTCCCTGAAGTGGAGCAGCTTCACCAACATCGGACGTGAAGGGGAACCCGGGGGCGGCCGCCGCGCCGGGACACAATGCACCCACTCCAAGGAATAGAAGGCCGTGAGTTTAGAAGCTGGAGTACTGGAGCGAAACCAGGAATCCAAATAAGCGAGGGGGTCCAATCCTTTGACTCCCTCCAGGAGACCCAGAAGGAGAATGTTGCTTCTTTGGGAGTGGCCCTCCAAATCCTCTGCCCTGTTCTCCAACTGCGCAACTCTGACCTGCAGGTCCTTAATGTTGGAGCGGCATTCCTTAGTGAACGGTTGCAGGGCAGCTAGGGTCTTCTCCCCGTCCGTGACTCTGTCCGCCAGCTGGCGTTGGTTGTCCCAGAGGAGCGCAAAGTCAGTTGAAAGGGACCTGAAACGGGCCTCCATCGTGACACAGGAGTGTTCAATGGCTGCCGGGACACTATACAGTTTCTCCGAGGTGGTGAGAGTCGATCCATTCTCCTCCGGCAGGTGTTCAGTTGTGTCAACATGTGGGCCTGCCGACCGGGTCCATGCAATAGGTTCCAACGGGAGCAGAGGTAGAAGGCAAGCAAAAGAGTCAGAGGGAAACCCCTGCAGTTGCCCTGACAGGAAGACTTAATCTACGGCGGCCCTCCCAAGGAGGAGAGGGGCATTCAACTGTATCCGTTGGAAGGCTGAGGCAAAGGGCCCAGTGATGCCAACCTGGGGCTGCGCAACGTTGCGGCTGCTCCAATGGGCCTTAAGGAAAGCCCACCGCTGACAGCCCTACTGTGCAGGGGCGACGGGCAGGAACCCAACCCTCGGAAGCTCTAAGCCTGGGCGTTAGCCTCTCTCTTCAACGCCGTCTCGGAAAAGGAGGGTCCGCACACCGGTGGTGGTGCTGGTGCACCACTCAGGGGATGCATGTGGCAAGCAAGGGTGCTCTTCAGGCCCCCCTAACGGCCCAGCAGGTCCGAAGCAAAGCTGCAGCCCGGTAGGAAGTACAAAGAAAGGTCCAACAGGGGCTCCCACTGGTAATTAGGCCCACAGGGCCTCACTGCAGTGATGGCCTTACCCCGCAGCGTCGCCTCGGACAGGAGGGCATGTGCCTTGATTACGGCGCTGATGCACCTCTCAGTGGTGGCGTATGAATATGGAATATACATTGCAGAGTACCTCCCAGACCATAAGTAGGGTTATTATTTACATATAGGAATCTACCCAAGTGTTCCTATAGAAGTTTATGTAATGAACTTGATAACTTCTAATAATTTCCACTAATATGAGTACTTTCCCGTACTTCTATTTCTAAACAACTTATACGCCACAGACATCTCTGATTTGTAATTTGCCAAATAGATTTTTTATCTTCAAAGTTTTATGTTATGTTACACTTCATCACATAGATCAAAAATATTTACGACATGTACCAAGAAGACACAAAACGAAAAATCTGTAACATCACTCATGGCAATGTATGGCACTTCATATTTTACAATTTACAAAAATGACATATTTACAACACATATTTACAAATATTACTCAACCATATTTTCTTCAGAGACCAATCATATAATTGATTTCACTTTCGGTGTTGTATTAGTGTCCTATTATTTAAAGTCCTGGGTACCTGCTTACCTTTGGTCCTTCCTGTGATTTACACAATGATTTATTCTTGTGGGTCCGTGAGAGGTCAGAGCTTCTTGCTAAGAGGTAGGTTTGACATCCAATGTTACGTTATACCTTAGTGCCTCCTGTGCACTAACACTAGCTTGAACTGGTGGCTCTTGACCTCAATATTACATACGCTGACGCGTTTCGACCTTCATGTGTGGACCCGGGTTGTAGTGTGGAAGGTCTTCTTCAGGGCAATCGGTTCTAATGGGACACGTAACCTTGTTCACCCGTTGTTTCTTCTTTAGTTTATGATTTATTCGCTCCATGGAATAGAAACTTCCATGTCCGGTTATGTAAACTGTGCGCCTTGTCCTGGCTGCCACTGTAACCTTAATTCGGATGGCTGCCGATTCTGTAATTCGCGTCTCCTGGGCCTCCGCTTCGTCTCTCTAAACTCAGGGAAGCTGCCGGTTTGATTTCATCTGTTTTATTCAATCCAGCTCCTGTATGCGGGACGGGGACCTCTCCTCTCTCTCGCGCACGAGGAGAGGTACCCGTCCCGCATACAGGTCCTGGAGCGAATAAATCAGAAACTAAGGTAGAAACAACGGGTGAACAAGGTTACGTGTCCCATTAGAACCGATTGCCCTAAAGAAGACCTTTCAAACTACAACCCAGGTCCACACATGAAGGTCGAAACGCGTCGGCGTATGTAATATTGAGGTCAAGAGCCACCAGTTCAAGTTAGTGTTAGTGCACAGGAGGCACTAAGGTATAACGTAACATTGGATGTCAAACCTACCTCTTAGCAAGAAGCTCTGACCTCTCACGGACCCACAAGAATAAATCGTTGTGTAAATCACAGGAAGGACCGAAGGGAAGCAGGTCCCCAGGACTTTAAATAATAGGACAGTAATACAACACCGAATGTGCAATCAATTATATGATTGGTCTCCGAAGAAAATGTGGTTGTGTAATATTTGTAAATATGTGTTGTAAATATGTCATTTTTGTAAATTGTAAAATATGAAGTGTCATACATTGCCACGAGCGATGTTACAGATTTTTCGTTTTGTGTCGTCTTGGTACATGTTGTAAATATTTTTGATCTATGTGATGAAGTGTAACATAACACAAAACTTTGAAGATAAAAAATGTATTTGGCAAATTACAAATCAGAGAAGTCAGTGGCGTATAAGTTGTTTAAAAATAGAAGTACGGGAAAGTCCTCATATTTGTGGAAATTATTAGAAGTTATCAAGTTCATTACATGAACTTCTATAGGAACACTTGGGTAGATTCCTATATGTAAATAATAACTCAACTTATGGTCTGGGAGGTACTCTGCAATGTATATCATGTTTTGATTCCAACCTCCTTAGCCCGGAACTGAATCACTCCCCTTTAGAGACTCATATGAATACGGAAGGCACCCCTCAGGTACCACTGCCAGCCCTGCAGGTCCAAGGTGAAGCTGCAGCCAGGTGAAGAAACAAAGGAAATACCAGTGGGGGCCTCACAGTGTTAATTAGGCCCCCAGGGCTTCACATCAGCACTGGTCTCATCCTGCAGCGCTGTCTCAATGGTGGAAAGGAATGGCACACTCCTTGATTTTTGGCGCTGGTGCACCATGCAGGTGAGGCAAGAGACATGCGAGGACTCTCCCCAAGTACCCCTACTGGCCCATCAGGACCAGGGTGAAGTTGCAGCCAGGCAAGAGAGTCAGAGGAAAGACCAGTGTGGGCCACCCATCTCTAATTAGGCCCTCTGGGCCACACAACAGCACTGGTCTCGCCGTGCAGCGCCTTCTGGGTGAAGGAGAAGAAGGGCGCGCGCGCGCCTCGATTTTTGGCATCTGTGCACCCCCCAGGGGAGATATGTGACTTGTGAGAGCCCTTATGGTCACTCCCCCGACTACAAAGGCTAGGTGTTCAGATAGTACTGACTGTATGTTGAGGTATCTACAAATTTTTTCTACCCAGCTTGCGCACAGTTGGAACTAGCCTTGGGCGGTTCCTTAGATGATTAAATATCTTTATTGTTGGAGACAGACAAAGCTGATATCCATGAATTACAAATGCAAGATTATACGTTTTAACTCCATTCTACTACACAAGAAAAAGAAATTACTCAAATTCGATCCATATTTATCTAACATTCTTATGTTGCTCACACTCCAATGCAGACTTTATACACCTGGCTTGGAAGTGCCTTGACATTCAAACCTCCTGGAATGTCGTTGTTGATACTAGAACTAACATTATGCAGCAGCGGTTTCTTCATTAGGGTGGGGAGGCATCGCCCCCCCCCCTTTACCCCTGGCCTGCTGTGACCCGTGCATAACGTGAAAAATAAAATGCCAATGAAATGATCTCATTGCCATTTTATTTTTCACTATGGAGCGCCGCAGCCGCCAGCCTGCCCCCGAGCCAGGAGAAATGGTGGCGTGTCCTCTGCTGCCGATTGACGGAAGAGGACTAGGGCAGTGGCTGACTGGACGCTCCAAAGTACGACTGCCGGCCAAAGTGACATGTCCACTTTGAAGCTCTCCACCCAGCTGTCTTAGACAGCTGGGTGGAGACCAAGCACAGGCCTCCAGGGCCTGAAAGAGCATCTAGCCAGCCTGCTCCATCCAATCCTGGTGCTGCTCTCATGCTGGTTGGTTAACAGCACGAGAGCAGCGTCTGGATTGGTTAGGGGATCTCTACAGTAGACTGCAGTTTTAGAACACCGAGGAGGACGTGCTGCAGTGGGTATGGACCTTATATTTTAATTTTTTTAATTGTAAATGTTAGTGTAGTTTTGGGGGGGTGTTTGGAGGGAGGGGTTGTTTTATTATGGGCTTTTGGAGGAAGAGGGTGTTTTATTAAGGGCTTTTGGAGAGGGGTGCTTTACTTTGTTTTTTGGGAAGTGGTGGGTCACCACTTTCTAAGGTTACCAGCCGCCCCTGGCATTACGACTATTCAGACTGATCAATCCCCCTGGTCGCACTCTTGGGTTATATTTACCTGTACCTGCTATGTTACTGTTCCTGGCGAAATACAGCGTAGAGATGCCCTGGCTAGTGGCCAACCACCCACCACGAAGTCCTGGATTATTGTATAATGTGAACTTGCCCGGCACCTTTATTCCCATGCAGCCCTTTAGAAATAGTACGAAAGTCTACTGGGCCTCATTTAGAGCATCTCGCTTTAGATCCAGCCCTCCCCCGGCCTCTCTATTCTGAATGTAACAATTGTCTTTTTTTTTTTTTTACTTTATCGCAACTCTTATCTGTCATTTTTATAAGTGTTAATTCTGGCATTATGAGACAAAATGTTGCATTCTTGTTGCAGGTCTAATGTCAAACTGACCATTCTCTAATAAAAGGTGGCTTATTGTCGAATTGCACCTCTTGAAATTTCAGCAGTATTGTATTTTTGATACATACGATAAGTTTATCATCTGATGTGTTAACTGAGTTTACTGACCTGTTATATCTACATCAGGCTTGTACATTATCTACTCTTTTTTTTTTTATGTGCTTTGTAGATCTATAAATTAGTATTAAAATAACGTATTTAAAAAAATGAGTTGGCCTGGAGATCTGAAAATGATCTCACATTGGTTCCCACCATGACTTCCCAGAGTTTTGAGATCCCAAAATATGCAACCTGATTTGCTGTTTAGAGGTTTTTTTTTAAACATGACCATAGAGGGGTTTCTTTGGTAAGCCGGTTATGCCAGCACAGTGCTTTGTAGAGACTGTTGCCAAAATTCTGTTTAAGTTTGCGTTGCAAGTAGAAGGGTAGGGTCAAAACCCCACCCCACCCCCCCCTCCATGGAAGTGCAGGAGGTATGAACTTCCCACTGCCCATTTCTGTTATAAATGCAGAGCTGTTTTAGGAGAGAGGGGGCACTAAGCCATTCATTCAGTAGGAAGTGTGCAGTCTGATGGTATGCCGCCTTATCGGCGGCTCTAATGCTGACTTCATATTGGTATTTGTAATACTGCATCATAGCAATTCACAGCATGGCATCTTTGCAATGAGGCGTATGAAGAATTCACAAGGGGTATCATAAGGGTAATTTTTTGGAATCAATATATGAAGACAATCTTGACAATGGCTGCTGGAAGTGGGAAGGATGGATCGAAGGCAAGTTCGCTCTGCAGTCTGTTCATTTGGGGTGTGAGGGTATATTTCAATGCATGGTCCCTGTCTCTGGCAACAGGACTTCCAAATATAGGAACACCTACCAGGCAGTCAGCATGCTAGCCACCTATAAGAAATCAATTCCCTGTCCTGACCATTTAATTGGTTTATATTTAAACCTTAGAATTTGCCAGTGGTTGAATGCATGTATAGGTCTGTAGGCCTAGGCTATTTGGGAAGGTGTAGATAGGGTGTGTCTATCTGCACAACCTATTGATTTGTCTGCCACCCTCCAGGGCCAACTTGAAGCCTCTTAAGAAGTGGGCCAGTTCTAATCCACTCCGCCACAGGCTTGAGCTCTATGTCAAAAAGCAAAAACAATAATTGATGGACAGAATAAAGAACAATGACATACATTCCCCCCAGTACAGAGATCTGGGCCTAAATCCATAGTTTTTTTTGCTCCCCATGCCATTCCAGTTTGAACCCAGCCATATGCAAATCAGTCTTGATCCTGCGCCCAATGGGAACAGTCCAGCCCGAACTGCCAGGCCAGGTTCTCCCTGGACTGGAAACAAGCATCCTAGGACCAGTTTCGGGGTTTCACCCCTCATCAGCCAGGATAGCTTGACTCCAGTGGATAGCTTGACTCCAGTGGCATGGAGAGCATGGGACCCACGTCTGGCCATACCCGTCCCACTTGGGGTGACAAATGCAAAAAGAACAATTGATGGACAGAATGCAGAACAATGTCATACATTCCCCCCAGTACAGAGATCAGGGTCTAAATCCTTCGTTTTTTTGCAAAGAGTAGCTGCCAGGTGCCCCTCATTTTTGGAAAGGCAGCCATGAGTACTCCTCCAACTGGCACCATAGCCACTACATTGGTACAAAATAGCCCCATGTAAGCCTCGTACGTAGGCCGTAGTTGAATTTTTCCAAGTAATGCAACGAGATACTCCCATCCAACAGATTAAACTCCCTTTTCAAAGTCAAGTATTAATTGGCCAATGGGCCATTCAGGCACACGCTTATCGCCAGTGAGGTATTTTGTCTGATGGACCTCTGGGGCTTGAAGCCACATTGGTCTGGATGTATTATGGATTCAGTGACCCCCCCCCCCCCCCCTAGCAGGCAAGTAGCCACTAAGTGTTGATGAGTGAGATCAGGCAGTTGATCAGGTTTGGGTAAAAAGACTATTTCTGTTTTGTGCAAGTCAGCTGGAAGCCCGCTAACCACCACCACTCCCTCTAACATTGCCTCTGAAGGGTATATGGTAGTGAATTTAATTTGGAAAACTGCAGCTTGGAGAAGTGTGGCTCAATGGTTAGAGCGGCAGACCCTGATGCAGAGATCTGGCCCGGGACCAGGGTTCAATTCCCGCCTCGGCGGGTCTTGGGCTCAATTTCCTCGGACCTGATAATTCTCGCCTCGGTGCCTATTCTAATCATGGGTCCCACTCTGCAACTCTGGGCAATAGCTTGCTTAATCTCCACAACGGCCCCACCAGCGCTGGGATGCCTGGCTTCACCTTGGGGGTGCCCAGGAGTGGACATTTCACAGGGAAAAGCCAGGAAGGGTTCCACAGCGGTATGCGTACAGCGCCAGGACACCCCTTTGGGGGTATAAGTGCGCTTTACAAGTACAAATTTCATTTCAGCGTGAAAGCCACTGGGACAGGAAATCTTCCCACTGTTAAGTTTGCTGAAAGCTGCTGACAACTCATCCTCACTTTTCTCCTCCTATAAGCAGGCCCTATTCTCCACTGAGACATTGCTTTGGGATAACCTGCAAGAACATTTTGCGATTGGATCTGGTGGGTCCCTTTTGGCATATAAGTTCTATGTATACTTCGCAATGCTTGAACAATCAGTAGATCCCTGATCACTGTGTTACATTGAGGATGTTGTAGTTGATATGGTTTGGTATCTTTACGTTGACATAGCCAGTGTAGTAACCTCCTGACATTATTTTTCCATTGATATATGTGGCTAAGGATTTGTGCTAATTTAGTCTTGCTGTGATGTAAGACTGGTCAATTCACCCTTCTGTCACCTATCATGTATGTTTATGTAACCGATAGCTCTGACCCTGATGAAGTCTCCCAGATGGTCATCTCTCTCTGTCTGTAGCTCGGGCTGCTCAATATAAGCTCCACTGGTGAGTAGTCTGAGAGGGCCCGTGCCAGGATTTGCATCTGTGAGACAGCAGTCGAGTCAATATCTGGGATTAGAAAATTATCTAACCTTGAAAACGTTTTGTGTGGACCTGAATGGAAGGTGTATTGTTGCAGGTTTGCCTGGAAGTGGCACTATATGCCACACGCCAATACTTGCTAGGAATTTAGCAAGGCAAGTGGGTCCTCACACATTTTAAAATATTACTTCATTCCGATTTATATTTCTAACTCTAATGTACTTACAATGTGTTTACATTAAAAGTTAGCATTCCTTTTCTGCGCTTGATACTGCTCGACAGCTTAATCTTGTTATCTGTTTTAACAGTTTTATATCCTTGCAAAATGCATAGAGCTGATCCTCCAGGTCTAGTGAAAAGTCAACCCATTTTACCCAGACTAATTTGGATCTGAAGAAAGCATTTCTAAAGGATACTTCTACCTGCAGTTTTGCCACCTTTTTGAATATTCCCAGACATCAGACGGGATCTGAACATTTTGCAACAGCTCTTCTGTGCCAGTAGGTGGCGTTGGTTCTGTCTCAGTGTTGGTTACCACTTATACATGTGATCCCTGCAGCCATGTAATGCCTCTTCTGAACCCTGACAGCTGTACCCTTTTCTCCACACCGCTCAACGCATATCTTGATTGGCTCTCCGTGGAACATTTTTCTAAAAATTCCTAGATTTCCATTCATGTATTTATGTATTGTGTTGCTAGGCTAGGCAGGATGTCACCATCTAAAAGTCAATGCCAAGTTTAGACCTCCATGAGATTTGCTTGTGGTGCTTAAGGCCCAAGCAGAGCTCCGAGTCATGTGAGCAATGCAGCATCATGCACTCCTAAACCATACAGGAACTTAAAACAGAGCAGTTCATTGGGTTCGCGATAAACGCCAGGTATGGCATTGTTCGCTTTCCATATCAAGTTCCAAGACACAGTAGTCTCCCTCCTCAAAGTCATCAAAGGACAAGAAGAAGGCAAAACTGCACAGGTGGGAGAATAACACCCAGAGATTCCCGTCCTTGAGTGGATCCGTCTCCTTGGAGCCAGAGGTGATGGACATCACCAAAACAACCTTCGCAGATGTAGACTCTGGCAACAATGTTTCCTTCTATGTATCCAGAGATTCTGATGTAGGCCATCACCTCACACAGGCCATTTTGGCACTCTTTTGTGGTTCCTTAGTTTCCTCTTGTGCATCCTCGGATCCATGAAACAGACATGGGCACCGACTAGGTACTCCCCTGGTGTCAGCTGACCCTATATATACTCTTGGGCCCTCCTCCAGCTGGAGCCTTATCAGTGCCAAGACTCCAACCGAATGCACTGACTCCAGAGCCGACCCATTTTCAGATCCTGGACCTAAGACAAAAGCCATATCACAGCACTAAAGAAAAGGAGCGCAGAGACTGGTGAAGTAGGCTTACTATACAGTTAAGTCTCAAACCCGACCAGTTACGTATAGTTACACAAAATGAATGCCATATTTGGGACGGATTCGGGTCACATCTAAATGCCCTCTGTAATACAACATTACAATGATTACAGCGAGGAAGCTAATTAGCTGGCCTTTACCACCACAGACACAGCAGATTACTTGGCCGTGTAGAATGCTGCAGAAGTGGACTTGGAGTGTCCTTGAAGGACACATGCTGCAGAGGTTATATCTTTCACTGCAGTAATTAAGTAAGCTTCAGGGCTACTAGAGTTGCTTCTGTCTATGGAGGAAAACAAGGTAAACCTTTCAACATTTTATCCAGTCCTTTCTTACCATTCAAGAGCCTTTGCTCCATTTAATGAAGCTTTAATTGAGTCCATTATGGCAGCTTATGATAAGCCTACATCCACAACATCAGGGACTTGGCAGATTGCTCATCAGTATTGACTGGCACCAGGAGATCCATCTTTCTTTTTTCCTGCACCCTTCACCAGAAACCCTTGTCATACATGTATCATCTTGTTCGAGACAAAACCCTGGCTGTTTTCCCAAAGCTCCGCCAGATCAGGAGTCTAAAAACCTGGAGGCCAAGGACAAGAAAGTGTTCTACTTTAGGAGGTTGGAGCGAAGGTCGAAGATTGCCATGTGTCTTCTGGCTAGGTACACACATGCGCTGTGGGAGATGGCACAGATGGTGGTACAAAGTCTCTCCGACTACCTCGAAGCCCATTTTGCAGCAGTAGTCATGGATGGCCAGGATGCTGCAAAGATCCTTTGAGCAGGCAGAGAGACAATGGTATCGGCAGCTAATTGGTCGCCGTCTCAGATGTCATTCTTGGCACCACTTGACAGGCTTTTCAAGGGATGCCAAAGCCAGTCTAGTGGACATGCTCTTTGACTGAGCCTGCCTTTCTGGGGACAAAGCAAGCTGGGACCTAGAAAGGTTTATACAATGTTGCGCACTGCAGCTCGCTCCTTTGTCTTTGTATTGCCTGCCTAAGACTTCTATAAGAAGTACAACAAGTTTAGTGGCTATTCATGAGGGGTGTTCTTTCAACAACCAGTGCCAACTTTCCTATTCCATACACCAGCAGTACAGATGCTGTGGCAAACCCAGGTTCAAATAGGCACAGCAGCCCTTTTTCTCCCCCTCTGCCCGGCACCACTTGGAAAGCTGCTTTAGTTTTCATTGGCAAAACACCTACAAACTGTGTAGGGAAAGGGGGTTCTATCTAGAGGTCTGACAGACCATTATGCCAGACCAGTGGGTCTTACAAATTTTAGAAAGTGGCTATGCCCTTCACTTCCAGCACAAACCTCCATCCTCCTGCTGTCAGAGTTGGGCATCTCCATCAATCTCTCCAAGTTGCACCTGGAACCATTGCCCGGCCTCCTGTTCATAGAGACAGTACTGGCCATACCATTGCTCCCAGACGTCTGTCCTCCCCTGAGGTTTTGGGGCATGTGGACACGATTCATGTGTTTCAGGAGGGGCTCTAATTACAAGCCTGTAGGCCCTATGCCTGCTGGATCCTCCTGCATAATGTTGAACATGCACGCACTCTGGTATATAAAAGCTCTCTAGTGGTGCATCAAACTGCAGGGGTTACAACATGTGGGAAATCTGACCTCATCAAGATCACCAAGGAAGTCATGACTGATCACCAGCGATGGGCGGTAGCAGAGACCTTGAAAACGGGAAGTCCTATTGCCCATCACCATCGGTGGTCAGATGCCTCCACTTTAGGGTGGTATGCCCATCTGAAAGAGCTGGAGATGGGCAGGGTTTACGCATGACCAGAGGAGCAAGAATTATGCATGACCTTGCATGAACTGCAGGTAATTTGCCTGGTCCTGAAGGCCTCATATCCTCCCTTTATGGTCAATCTCTGCAAATTCTGATGGATGACACAACCTCAATGCTATATATGCAAACAAGCAGAGCAACTTTGGGTCTCCTTCCCTGCAGAGAAGCACTGAAATTGAGGGGCTGGACTCTGACACGTGGCAGCTTGCTGGTTGCAACCATCGTCAGGCGCCGTGAACGCAAGAGCGGACAGGCTGGGATGGCATCATCATGCTGAGCACAAGTGGCATATCCACCCGGGGACCTGCAGATCATGTTTGCCTTATGAGGCACCTCCCCAGTGGATCTCTTGTAAATGCTCGAAAATGTGCATTGCTCGCTATTCTGTGCCCTTACGTTTCCGTTGCACAGAGCCTAGGGTGATGCGTTTCAGTTGATGTACAGTTATCTGCTTCTCTACACATTTTCCACCTTAGCCTTGAGTGTGGAGGACGCTGCACCGAAACTGTGCACAGAACATTCTGGTTTCCCCAGATTGGCCAAGAAAGGTGTGGTATGCAGACCTTCTGAGACTTTTCCTGTGCCCTCCCAGTGAACCTCGACCTTCATTTCTGGAGGTTGAGCAAGGGTAACTGAGTTCTTTCCACCTGCCACTGAAAGTGGTCAAGTTGATCCTTTTGGTACAACACCCCTCCACAAAATTGGTTTATGACAAACTGTGGAACAAATTTGTTGCATAGTGTGTGAAGGAGACTACTGAGCCTCTCGAGGCGCATCTTCTTGATGTATTGTTTTTTTATTGGCCCAGCAAGGTTGTGCAGTGGGCACAGTTATGTGCTCGGCTACAGCCTTATCTGTATTTTATTCCATTTACCAGATCAGTCCTCTATGCTCAAATCCCTGTCTCATGAGGTGTTTGAAGATGCAGTGGTTTGTATTAAAATCGATTATTCCATTGCATCAAATGAACTTCCATAAGGGACCAGAGCTTACTCTACCAAAGCAAAGGTGTCTATCTCTCAGCAAGTGTGCAAATTGGCACCCACCTACTTTGGTATTCTTAAAAAAATAAAGATTTCAAATTTCTTCCACTTGAGGCACGAAAGACGATATTCATGTCCGGAACAGATAATAGGGAAGCACCTTTTCAGTCAACTCTTTCTGCTTTTTTTTTTATTTTTTTAACAGTTGCCGGACTAGCCGTCATTGTAAAATCACCTGTAGTGATACGTTTTCTCAAAGGTTTAAAATATGTTTCTTCCTCCTCAGTTTATTATGCCCCGGTAGGATTTAAATTTGGTTCCTACATTACTCTTGTATGCTTCTTTCAAACCTCTGCAGAGCTGTCCCCTCCGGTTACTTACCATCAAGACAGCCTTTCTTGTTGCCATAACATCAGCAGGGTGGGTTAGCAAAGTTAGCAAGGTACAAGCTCTTTCAGCCAACTCACCTTACACAACCTTTTATCCAGGCAAGCTGGTTCTTCAGACTCGAGCCTCCTGTCTTTCTGAGGTTGTGACTCCATTTCATGTTGGGCAGAACATCACCCTTCAGGCATTGGTCGCACCACTTTACCTCTCTGAAGGACAGAGACTCCACTGACTGAATCCATAAACGGCTCTTAGCTTCTATAATTATTGTACCAAAGAACACCAGGTGGACAATTAGCTCTTTGTAGGATTCGCTGGAGCCAAGAAAGGCAAGACAGTGCAGAAGAGGTCCTCTCTTGCTTGATTGTGCTTTATGTTAAGATCTGCTACGCATTAGCCAAAAAGCAGCCTTGGAGTACTTATGGGCTGAGTCCACCAGAGTCAAGGCTGCTGGCACTGTATTGGCATGCCTGGTGCCTGCCCTGGTCATTTTCCAGTTAGTTTCTTTGCCATCCCTCCATGCGTTCATGAAGCACTACTTTCTGGACAGCCAGGTCCGTTGAGAGGTGCACTTCGCCCGCTTGGTCCTGTTGGACATTTTGGTTTGGGTCAGTTCACAGACTCTTCACCTGGGAGGTATTGCTTGGGTATCTATTCAAAAGGTGAGGAATCTGCTTTTAGCAATGTCGGTGTAGAGATGCTCATTTGTGTCACCACTGTACACCCACATCAGTTTTTCATTTCTCTCACTCCCTTTCCACACCCTCAGACATGAAGGAGTACAATTGTTTGCACCAATGGGCTGATCTCTAACTTGGGACCTTTTTAGATGTTAAAAAGAAGTCACTCCACAAAACGAGGAGATGGGAGGGCTGTGAGGAATCTGCGGTTAGATAGACACTCTACAAAAAAGAGCATTACCGAAGGTAAGTTACTTCTTCTGATGGATACTTCTAACCACAGATTCCTCACCTTAGAATGGACACCAAAGAAGTGCCACCCTAGAGAAGGGTCTGTAGAGTAGACTCTAACTAAAATGCCCTGGAGGACTGAGCAAATGAAGTGTCCTTCAAAGTGCTTCATGAAGGTGTGAACTGGCGCCAATGTTGTAGCCTGGCCAAGATGACCAAGAAAAGCAGCCACAGCCCTGGTGGAATGGGCTCTCAGACCTTCTAGGGGCCGCTTCCTAGCAATTGCATAGCAGATCTTGATGCAGAGGACAATCCAACTTGACAGGCTCTTCTTCTACACAGCCTTCCTTTTCTTCATCCCAGAAAACTCCTCAAGAAGTTGATTGATGTAAAATCCATCAATGTAAAAATGGTTTTACTTCTATCCTTTCATTTTGTACTCTCGTCAAGTTACTTCAGGAACATACCTCAGCCTCATTCTATTTGATACATAGGTGGCACCCTTTGTGGCCCTCATCAAAAATTCTGGCATGATCATCCGTGCCTGTACTGACGATGCACAGTTCCTTTTTAGAATGTCTGACACCAATGCCATTTAAATCAAACCTTTTAAATCCTCCCTGATGGCAGTAGCAGATTTGATGTCCAATACCACTCTTGGGTGAAATTCTGACAAATCCAAAGTTCGGGTGTCCCCCCCCACCCTTCACCACCGCCTTCTAATGAGAACATCTGTCTGATGGGCTGGTCAGCTGGGGTACCTCCTTAAACCATTTAACACAATGCCTGCAACATGGGCTTTCTATTTGACTCTTCATGTTTGAGCTTCCGGAGAAGTTGAACTCTCTTAGGATTGTGCGCTGGGTGTGTTGAATGGAAGCAGAGTTAATGAGGTCCGAGAAGTCTTTTAGGAAGTGCGTATTTTGTCTGGATCGTCTGTAGAGCAGATGAAAGAAGGCTGTATTGGGGGTTGAAACAGGGAAGTGGCAGGAGAGGAGCTCGGAAAACTTAGGTGTGATAGGTTTGTTAAGAGTGCAGTGCTAGGATGTCCTGTATATGACTGCAAGTCCCTCTCCTGTTTGAGTGTGCAGTCTATCCGTAGAATGCCGTACTCACAAGGATATCCAAGATATGTGAAGAGGAGGGTGTAAACCAGGTTTCAGGGATGAGAGGGCATTTAGGTTGTGTTGGGTGATGATGTTGATGATGTGTGGAGCATGTATGACTGCACAGTGTGCATTGATGAACATCAGCAGCATGGGTTGGCTATAAGAGGGTTATGTGTGCTAGTAATTGGTATGTGGATGAGATTGGAGGCAGTAGATATGCAAATGGGATGAATGCATTTGTGTGTCTCGGTGTAAGTTGGGCAATGGTGTGAAATGTATGTTTGAAATTAAATGAAATGATGTCTTGTAGAGCGCATGGCTACCCAGGAGCATCCCAGCGCTGAGCGGAACCAGAGTGAGCGATCAGATTTATGGGAAGAGACAGGTCTTCAGGTGCTTTCGGAATATGGGGTGGTTAGGTTCCCTACGGAGGTGAAGTGGGAGAGTGTTCCAAAGTTTGGCGGCATTGTATAAGAAAAGCCTGCCCCCACTTCTGGCTCTCCTGATTCTTGGTACTTCTGACAGGTGGAGCGTGTCGGAGCGAAGGTTTCTGGGGGCTTTATACGGACAGATCAAGGCTTTGATGATGGGTGGTCCGTTCCCTTCCTGAGACTTGTGGGCCACGCAGAGGGCTTTGAAATTGATTCTCTCCTGCACCGGAAGCCAGTGCAGGGAGCGCAATGGGGGCTTTGCCGAACAGCGATAGCCGGTACCGGTGAGCAGTCTTGCCACCGAGTTCTGAACGATCTGAAGTCTTGAGACCACTGCATTGGGGGCCCCTAGATATAGGGCATTGCCAAAATCAATCCTGGATAGGATTAGGGCCTGTATCAGTAGCTTTTTTTGCTAGGAAAGGAAGTAGGGGGAGAACTTTACGGATCATTTTGAGCAGACCATAGCATGAGGCGACCGTCTTCCTGGCTTGGATTTTGAAGGAGAGGTCTTGGTCTAGCCAGATGCCTAAGCTTTTTATTTCAGATTTTGGGATCGGGGGTGTACCCATACAAGCTGGCCAGAGGGCGTTCAGGTTGACATTTAAGTGGTTACCAAGCAACATCAGCTCGGCTTTGTCCCCATTGAGTTTAAGATGGGAGAGACTCATCCACTTAGCCACTTCCTCCAAACAGAAGTGGAGGTCAGTGGACGACTGGTCAGCTTGATTCAATGCCACGACCAGCTGCGTGTCATCTGCGTAAGACACTATATGGATCCCAAAGGGGGTTACGATGTCCGCCAGAGGAGCCATATAAACGTTAAAAAGGGTTGGGCTCAGGGAGGAGCCCTGGGGGACTCCACACTGCAAGGGTAATGGGTCTGAGGGTTTGAGGAGCAGTTGATGAAGTTAGTTTGTGCCCTAGGTCCTTCCAGGGCCAAACATGTGACGCCTTAGCTGGGGATACCCGGGATAGTTGACTAAAATAGGGGATGAGGCATAAAATGACAGATAGAAACCAATGATGTCACTTCCTGCAGAGATCGATATAGGGAAAGCAGTTATGTCCCTTCCTTTAAAGATGGATGCTGAGAAATCCGTAGTCAGCTTCGTATTGAGATGGATGCTGGGACCCAGGACAATTCCCATTACTGCGACATGGCCCCGGGCCACCCAATCTCTCATTTCACATTCCATCTCTGCCTTCCCTTTAGCTCTGGGAATATAATGCAGACACTGGTGGTATCTCCAATAACCGGAGCCCCGCCGGCTGAGATGAGGGAGTGACCAGTAAGTACCTTCAGCTTGCAGTACATGCACTCTATCTTTAGCATGTGAAACACTTCTACCCCCCCTCAATTCGCTCTTCTCCACCATATAAACAGTGTGCGACACCGGCAAGAATTAAGACCCAGGCAGGCATGTAAAAAAGAAATGTGAGCAGGTGCAAGCTGTGCACCCACCATGCTGGACTCTGGTGCCACTGGCTGCACTACTGCTGAGAGCTAAACCCTTGAACAAACCTAGTAGAACTGTGAAAATATGGCATGATGTGGATGTTCTCCGGGCTCTATGAGACAGATTTTGCCATGCTTGACACACAGCCCTATTCTAGATTTTACACTTGAATGTTCAAACAGTACAATAGCAGTGATACCAACAACACTAATACTAGATAGAAATGGCAAGACTCAGCAATTCAAGTTGTTGTTTTCTCCCTTTGGATTTTGGGCTGGGATTTAGGGGCATATTTATGAACTTTTCACGCAACGCAGCAAGCCACCTTTCTGCACTGCGTAAAACGGCAGGAATGTGCCGTGTTTAACATATTACAACGCAATTCTGTCCTGTCCTTGTGCTGGGGGGCCTTTTGGCTGTCTGCCAACGCAGGCACCCTTGCACCGTGGTGCAACGGTGCCTGCATTGCACACAGGATTGTTTTTGTGCATGAAGGGACACCTTCCTGCACAAAAACAAACCCTCTGGGTTTTTTCCTCTTTCTATGTATGCTGCAGAATACAGGACACATAGAAAGTGGAAAAAACAAGGAGAAATAAACATATTTCTCCTCGTTATGCCTCCCTAGTGTTGGTAAATCTGGGAATGCGCCTAAATCCATAGGTTGATGCATGGGAACACTCATGCTCCACCCATGGAACGCCTTCCCAGGGCAGAGTAACGCAATGCAGAAATTTGCAATATGTTGTATTAATGTGGATCTATCAAGCCATGCAGGGCCACGCAAGGTGGCCTTGCGTGGCTTGATAAATCCGACATACGTCTTGTGTTGCCCTAGTGCCCCCTTGCATGGCGCAAAGCAAACCTTCAGAAATATGCCCCTTGGTATCTGCTTCTGCAGTTCGCTTAGGGGAAGGAATCAGGGTGTTGAAGGTGCACCTCCTGGAGGGACACAATTGCCAGTTCTCTCTAAGGGGATCTCCATTAATAATCATAAGCACTAAATAGTCCCACCCACGTGCTGGGACCCTGTAGTATTTCTTTCAACGTCACATCTAGTTTGCCTTACTTAAGAAACGCCAGGAGGCCCATGTGACACAAATGTTAAAATTGTGCATCCGTTAAACAGGCTATGTTGCAAATTATATTGAATTACTTTAACATTTGGAAGAAAAAGGCTTAACTCTTTAAAAGTCACTAGAAAGATTAAAATATTATCTTTTAAAAATGTCCTTCACAAGCTCTTTTTAATTCTTTTTAAAGTAAGAGAAGATGAAATATATGGCAATGTAGGTGTACAGGCGGTAGCATTGAAAACAATGAGAATAGGATACTGCGCATTTATGGGCACTTTGACTTCCAGTGTCCTATCATGCCCTGTAGGTGGCAGTTTACTCAGTTCTTTTTTTCTGGCTCATGCTGACAGGATCCTGGAGGAGAGCTGTGCCTTTAAACAGATTTTTTTTCTCTCAAATTCTTTCATCTGTTGCTTTAAAAAGTGATTCACTCGATGTGCTTTAGGGCTTCAAGTATTTTTAGCTATTTTTTTACACAAAATGTTTCAGATTTTTTGCAAAACACAATCTTTTTTTTTTGTGAACTGCCCAGAATGTGGCTGAAAAATGGCAGAAACAGACCCGCACAGGATCTGTATCTTCTGTTTGCCAGACTCTCATGACCCCAAGATGCGTCGCCAATGCAACACCCTCTCGAAGCACACTTTGAGGGAGAGAGAGAAGATTCGCCTCCATGGTTAAGTGAAGCACAGCAGAAGGCAATATTCCCTGGTTGGGGAGACTTCTGAAGGACAAGAAGAATCTGTTCCCTCTGCCAGTGCCCCTATGCCATGCTCTGAGGATGTCTACAGAGAGAGATCCAAAAGGAGAAAAATTGGCAAAAAACAATGTCCCTGTTCGACATCGAGAAGAGGTACAGCACCTATTTGCTCGCCCTCAGGAGCTAGTTCGACGTCAATGACAAACATATCGTGGAGGAGAAGACCACTGTCGATGTCGAGAGATACATTAATGTCGAGACACCATAAGATGTTGAGAGATCATACAACTCCTCTGACAAAGACAGCGGAGTGGTTTTCACGGATGAAGGCAAGCAGGCTTTCATTAGAGTCTGACTCAGAGTACTCATGAGCCTATTCTCCATCCAGGCTGACCTCTCCAGTGCCCATTCCAAATTCGCCAACATCACCACAGGCTCTATCGTAATCCACTCCTCCTCCACCTCAGCTTTCTCCTCCTTCTCAACCAACAATCCCAGCAGTACCTCCACTGCCAATTCTGCGAGCAACTCTTTTTTTGCTAACACAGTCTCCTGTACCACTGGCACAGACACCAAGGCACTCTAGATCTCAGTATCGTTCATACCAGACCTCGAAGTTGTTGGTCTAGGCCAAGGTCAAGCTGAAGAGCCCACAGTCATTGTCCAAGATCTCATAGACATTTACCTTCAAGAAGATATTCGACATCCAAATCGAGATCCTCACGGTCTTGTCAAACCACATCTTCTTCAGGGCTTTAATCGCCAACCTTAACAGATTCTCCAGTGAGAAAATCTCCTGCTGATGACATCAATACCTTTCAGGAGGTACTTATTAGGGGATCTTATAAATTAAATATGGATTTTCCAAGTATTACAACATCCATGTCAGTAATTTTTTAGACACTTCATCCAAGATCTGCAGCTTGACCATTATTACCTTTGGTTCCGGGTCTCTTAGAACTAACTATGGAACTGTTTCTGAATCCAGCAGCTATGAAGGCTGCACCATCATGTCTACAGAAGAAATATAGACCTCTGGATCAGGATCCATCTTTTCTTCGCTCAGATCCTATACTAGACTCTCATTGTCTTGGCTGTGTGGAAGCTTCATGCCACAACTTCATCTGCTGTCCCTCCTGACAAAGAAAGCAAAAACTGGATTCGGTGGGAGGAAAAGCCTGTGTGACATCTGCCGTTTCTTTGAAAGTTGCAACCACTCTCCTATGGCATCATGATAGATCTCTGTGGGATTCCATTCAACAATTCTTGGACGATCTTCCCAGAGATAAACATCAGGACTTCCAAGAAATTGGCAATGAAGACAGGATGGTGCTGGTCTAGGTCATCAGTGCTGCAGCCGATTCCTCCACTCTAGCAGCACATGGCTACTGTCATGGACTAGAACTTCGGTGCTCTTCTTGGCTGAGACTCACAGGCTTAAAATCTGAAGCCAAACACCGAATTCTGAACCTGCCATTCTCAGGTAACACCTTATTCGGCTCTCATGCTGATGATATGCCTCGAATTAAATTCAAGCTCGACAATCTGAAGGCTGTCGAATCAGAGAAATGGTGACAATATAGGAGACACTCCTACAGGCCCTATGTCCACCTGTATTTCCACCAGAGGGTTCAAATCCCTTATTGGATTCAAGGGTAACAACAGTAATCATCGCAACAGCAACAGGGTCATCAGTCATGGGGCAGAGGAGGTCAGCAATCCTCTGCCAAGCCACCAAACCAACTTGTGGCAAACAATGAGTCCTATCTTTCCCCTCTTTGTTAACCACTCTGGTAGGGGAAGGTATTACATTGTATCTATAAGAGTGGGAAAGAGTAACCACCGACAAATGGGTTCTGAATATTGTAGAACATGTATACTCTTTCACATATATATTCAAGTGCCCTCCACCATCCATTCCACTGAAGAAATCATCCCTCTTCCAAAGGAAAAGCTGCAACAAGAAGTCTCCATCCTCTTGCTGAAAAACACGGTGGAAAAGTAATTAATTCTTGTTACTTCCTAGTGAGAAAGAAAGGAACGCAAAATGAGAACAGACCCATTTTAAACCTAAAGAAAGAGAACAAGTGGATTTGCAAAGAATAATTATGAATGTTGGCTCTTCATCAAATCTTCCCTCAACTCCATCAGGGGGACTGATTATATTCAATAGATCTACAAGATGCCTGTTTTCACATCCCGATAGCCAAGAAACATTGGAAATTCCTGAGAATCACTATAGAAAGGGAACAATGCACAGTCCTTCCTTTTGGTCCAAATGCATGACGGTTATGGCAGCTCACGGCAGGAAAATTAAGATTTTCGTCTAGATGATTGGCTCATCAAGGCATCTTTGTGCCAGCCAGCAAGTCAACATTATCATCTAGTTGTCATGAGTCTCAAACAGCTAGGTCTGCATGTGAATCACGACAAATCAATCTCTATTCAGTTCAATCCCTACACTACCTCGGTGCAGTCCAACACACAGTAGACACAAAAGTGTTTTCTTTGGAGGAGAGATGATTATCTATCTTTCAGAAATGTCCTAATCTGAAGTCAATAGTCCAACCAACAGTGAGCCAAGTCTTGTCTTTCCTGGGATTGATGGCATTGTGCATTTTCCTGGTCCCCAATGCATGTCTTTACACGTGGCCTCTCCAACAATGTCTGGAAGATCAATGGGATCAACTCTCAGGAAGATAGAAGGACAAAGTGATGATAATCACTCATGCAAAACAATCACTCAGGTGGCGGCGCCGCTCAGAATATTACCTCAAAGGGATGAATTTCTTTCAAGATGTACCAACCTAAGCCAAGTGACGGATGCGTTCTTTACAGGTTTGGGTGCTTATATGAATCATTTACAGATGCAAGGCACGTGGTCTCAGAAGGCACAATCTTACTGCATCAATCTTCTGGAGCTAAGGGCAGTACATCTAGTCATTATTTCCCTATTCAGAAGGACAATACAACAACCATGCATTATCTGAACAAGCAGGGAGGGACAAGATTCAGATCCCTTTCCCGGGAAGCACAAACAATCTGGAAATGGCTAATATCCAGGAGTCTCAGGATTACAGCGATCTAGCTGCCAGGAACCAGAACGCTCAAGCAAATCACAAATGGGTATTAAACGACTCTGTACTTCACAACATCTTCTCAGACTGGAGTTTTCCCCAAATAGATCTTTTCGCAGACAGAGAAAACAAATCATGCCCAAACTTCGCCTTGAGGTTTTACCAAGTAGGTACACTGGGCAATGCCCTATCAATCGATTGGTCAGGCAAATTTCTTTACGCCTTTCCTACAATTCTCCTACTGCCAACAGTGATCATCAAGGTGTCATGCTTGAAGGCTTTATTTTCATTGCTCCACATTGGTCCCAACAATGGTGTTCACAAATCACCTTCACTGGACAGAGTGTCCACACAGGAAGCTGCCATGCAAAGCAGACCTTCTTCAGAAGTACGGAGGCAAGATTCAACACCCCAACCTTCAATCGTTAAACTTAGCTGCGTGACTCCTGAACTCATACAGGAATGCACGGATGTGTTGAGAAAAGCTAACATTTCTCCTCGACTGGAGTGCATCTTGCAGCAGTTACAGCTTATCGAAAATATCCTTCACACATATCATTTTTCAGAATACATGTGGTCAAGGATTTTCTACAGGGCATGAAAAAAATCTATCCTTCTCTCAGGAGACCTTCCCCTCCATGGGAGTTAAATATTGCCCTTTCTCACCTTATGGGTCCTCCCTTCGAACCCATTCATAAGGCCTCTCTCCAACACCGATCCTGCAAGGTTTCCTTCTTGGTCGCCATAACTTCTGCTCATAGAGGTAGTGAGATACAGGCCCTATGTTTCCATGAGTCTTACACAATTTTGCATAGTTAACAAGATGGTGATGAGAACCTATCCTAAATTCCTGCCTAAAGTCGTCTTAGATTCTCATGTCAATCAGACTATTTCATTACCAACATTTTTTCAGAATCCCTCCTCTCCTGCAGAGAGCTCTCTCCATACACTCGATGTTAGGAGGGTGTTAAAGTGCTACCTGGATAGGACAAAATCTTTAAGGAAGTCAAAGAAACCTTTCATGAACTATGGTCCTTTAAGGACAGGGTTTGCCACTTCGAAACAATCTTTGTCTAGATGGACTGTCTCCTGCATAATCCTTTATCAAATGGCCAACAAAACCCTTCCTGGAAGACCTAGAGCCCATTCCACTAGAAGTAAAACAGCTACTGTTGCATTACTTAGAAACATTCCAATTGTTTAGAATTGCAAAACTGCAATTTGGAGATTTGTTCACACCTTTACAAGACACTATTGTCTTGATCTGGATGCAAAGGCAGATGCCCAAGTCGGGCCAGCCTCTCTGAGAAATGTGTTTGCTTAAATTATACTATTCCCGTTTATCTCTTCCCACACAGAATTATTGAGGATGATCTTGCTAACCTATTCAGTGCTTATGATTATCAATGGAGATCCCCTGAGAGGAAGGGATGGTTTCTTACCTGCTCCCTTGCAGAGGAATCTCCATTGAAATCATAAACCACACTCCCTCCTCTCCGAGGGAAGAGATAAAATAAGTATAACTCTGTTCTGGTAATTCATTTGTTAAAAATAACTCAGTAAACTGCCAGCTAGAAGGCATTACGGGACAATGGAGGTCAAGGTGCCCTTAAAGGCTCAGTGTCCTATTCTAATTGTTTTCAGTGCTGCAGCTGGTACCGCTATATTGCCATATATTTTCCTTTCCTCTACTTTAAAAGAAGTAAAAAGAGTTTGTGAAGTACATTTTTAAAAGGTCACTTTTTAATCTTTCTAGTGACTTTTTAAAGGCTTAAACCATTTATCTTCCAAATTTTAAAGTGATTCAATATAATTGGCAATATATCCTGTTCTCAGGCTGCAAACATTTAACATTTATGTCACATGGGCATCCTGGTATTTCCGAAAGAAGACAAAGTAAATATGACGTTGAAAGAAATGGGCCCGGGGTCCCCGCATTTGGGTGGGAATATTTAGTGCTTATGATTTCAATGGGGATTTTCCTGAGAGAGAACTAGTATCACAAGTGAGAAACCATTCCTTATTCCTCAGGGTGTAAGATACTGGAAGTAAGTTTTTTTAAATGCATGGCCCCAGGTCCACTGCCAGCATGCCATAAATTCACTGAGCACTATTCATTAAAACAAGGGTTTTATGGAATAATGTGAACATAGATGAGGAAGTACATTTTCAAATCAGGGACTCTCAGGGATGCCGCAATGGTGCGAATTTGATGTTGGCCTACTGTTAGCAGTTACATCCATCTTTCCTGGCAAATTTGGTGTACGTGTAGTGTTGTTAAAGTACCAATTGTAAAGGCTCCATTTCAGTTACAGGTGTGGCATTGTTGTTGCATTATTGTTTTAGAGGTGTTTGGCGAGCAATCATCAAACACCGTCACAAATGTGTCAGTTGCACACCTTTTAAATAAACTAAAACAGCTAGTAACTCGAGCTTAAACATGGGTACTTCCAAAGATAACATAAGAAAACTGCCAGAAAAGGGAAAGAAATACTGAATTGATAATAACACAATGGAATGAAAACTGACAAAATGGTGACCCCCCAGATTCCTAAAGATAATCAAAGTAGGAGGGGAAATGCACCTCCAATGATTTTAGCCTAATGTGCAATTTAGATTTATTTTCGTTAAGTAAGGAAAGAGAATGAAAATTTATATATTAGAAGAAACGCCTTAACCACCCCAAAAAATCTTTTTTACCACTTTATTGCAGTCTTCAAAATGAGCACCAAAACAATTTGAATGGCGATCCCACCATTTTGCGTCATGATGCAAATATGTTAAGATTTTTTTGTGAGTATAACACATCACACATATGTTGTTTAATCTTTATTACTCGCTGGAGTGTTAAAAATAGAAATTTGTAAAAACAGTATACGTTTTTCAACCAGGACGTTTTCATAGCTATTAAGACAAGAGGTATTTGGTAGCATTTCGTAGATTTGTGCAATCTCCCTTGCCCTTAGTTAGAGATGGCAGAAAATATCTGCCTCCTCATTGGAATGCCTTAACCTCTTAGCAATAACATACTTTACCAAATATATACTTTGAAATATACATAGTTTAAACTCAGTGCTTTTTTTCTGCAAGTAAGTGAATCTTCAGTTAATCAATTGTTATGGCTGCTTCTTGTCTTATTCCAGCTTCTGATACCATGTTGAAAAAAAAGCCTTCCTGCTGGCATAACTTTTGTGGTGTATCAAACTCAACAATCCTTCCTGAATCCAAAACAAGTACCCTGTAAAAATAAACACAAATGTACAGTAATCTGTTCTTCAAATACGTACATACTAAATTCACAATTTTTGATCAATGATCAATTCATGTGTACTATTTTAGAAGAAATAATTTATCAACACTAGAACTATATTCTAAAAGAGTACTCTCACTGCAGGGGTATCGTAACATCTGGACAAATGCAATGCACTGTGTTTATTACCTTTGTTAAGCCAAAGTTGTTATCCATCTTTGCTACATAATGCACACCTTGTACCACCAAGATACATATACAATGCAAATGATGTCACTCGTGTATTTTGTGCATACTAAAGGTTATGCAACAACATCCATCACATTTGTATCTTTGAGAATCAGGCATTTATTTTAGGGGGAAATTATTATTTTGTGTTAACAACCACTGGGAAATGTCAAGCTGATGTGTCATTTAGACAGATGCCAAGCAAGATATTGGTAGACAAATATCCTATGGATTCCTTATTTAATTTTTACCTTATTACAAGAAGCTCAAGGAATTATTTCATACGGGTTGAATGTTATGTTTGCGGGGTATTTTTAGAGCATGGGCCAGAAGGCACATGAGTCTACGTAGTATTCAGGATTGACTACACAAGATTAGAGAAAGAGTACAAGAAAAGTGAAATTCATTGCATAGCTAAGCATATACATGGAATCTGGTGGCTGGATGAAGTCCACACAGTAATATACATATTCTATACCTAAGAGCATGGCTTCCTTAGTGGTGCAGTCTTGAGTATGATGCAGTAGACCTTCAATATGATGTGTTCTTAAAGCAAAATACATTCTTGAAATTCTAAGTTTGTGGTAATGTAGTTGAATGTTTATTACTTTTGTCTAGACAGGCTGCCACACAGAAGACTGATTTTAGAATAGCCACACATAATGCCTCTCAGACCAATAAGAGAGGTATTTCTTCTTTCAGTGTGAAAAAAGAAGGCATGTAACGTGGCCCTGAATCTACACAATCAAACTCTCCTTCTCCATGACCAGAAATCCTCCACACATTGCACTAAACAATGTCCTACATCCATCCCCAAATCCCCTAATCAGGTACACTCCCTAACACCAGCTTAATTCTGGAGTTCCTTCCTAACATTATTGCTCTAAATTGTAAATTAGCATCTTAGCAACAGGAATTACTCTATATACAATCATCCACATACCTAGTAGATCCATTGACAATCCTAAAGTTACTGGGAAATAAACTCCTATCCAAGTGTGTGAAATAACCAACACTCAGTCTTGTCTACGTCAGTTCAATACACTGAACTCCTACAGAACTTCTAAATCTAACTAATACAGAAACCACCTCCACAATGTCAGTAATGTCTCCCATGGCCCTAATTCTCTTAAAGCTCATGAACAAATCGACCCCACGACTGATGGACAAGACCGTTGTGAAACCCCACTCACCTTGAAATCTGCTCAATATTTCAAATTCCAATAAGCATTCCGAAATGACTCACCCATGTAATGTATGAGCCTGTCACTCATCACTAAACATCAAGCCACTAAAGTGTGCTTGTGTAGCTATGCATTGTCAAACTTTTTTAACATATCAGTTACCATCTGGACCTTGACTTCCTCATTGTAATGGAAACCTGGCTTAACTACACTTCTCAACTTTTTGTTTACATACTCGAATCACACATCTACTTTACTGTCAAAGGCTGACAGAAAAAATTTGAAGGTGGTATACCCATTATATACAAAACAGGCATTCCATGCTCTCTTATTCATGCTCAACATTTGAACCACTGCAGATTGAGTCACCATTTCACCCTCAACTAAGTTGAGACTCATTTCACTTTACCACCTGTAGTGTCTTGTAAGTTACCGATGCTGGGACCCTTTTGGTTCCTGATGGACTCCGAAGAACTGTGACGTAAGTGTTCAGGTGTGGTGAATAGAGTTCATGTTTAGAATGTTGAGTTCGCAGTTACACGCAGAGGAATGAAAACATGTAATACCAAGCTCCATGTGTGGTGTATTCATTTATGAGTACTCAGGCTGGGGAGAATGCTACAACTGTCGCCGAGATAGGGGACACGTAGCCCAACGATCGATAGTGCTCTCTCAGAGAGTTTGCCATGGTCCATCAAACTGCTCGTGCATGCCACATGTGCCTTAGTCGAAGTAAAGATCGACGTTTGATGTATGTGGAGTCAATAGCGCCACTCTAGCCAGTGTGAAGTTTTTGAAGATAAAGAAAACCTCACTGAGATGTTTACTAATCGTTGACCAGAAACCTGCTAGTAAGGCCATGAAAAAAGTATTGCACCACTACGCAACACTGCGCTATAAATCCTACAGTATGACAATGCTAAAGGCATGACAATCAGGTACAGAGAAGTGCCAAAGGCAGTGATTGCTGAGAGCAAGGAAGCGCTTAAAAAAAAAACTGAAAACATTTCTAATGCAAACACTAAAGGCAGGAGAAAACAAATACAGTGCAAAAGAGGTGAGAAGGGTGAATAACCCGTGCAAGAAACAAAACCGCTACTCACCGCTAAAGAAGAAGACAGCGCCTCACAGCCAGAGAGCGGGCATAACAACTCAGGTGGTAGCATGTGGTTAGTGCTTGGTGAAGGTGCTAGTAGAAGCGGGCAGCAGACACTACCAGAACGAGCTCCGCTCTCGACAGCAGAAAATTCTACAGGTTATGATGCTGCTGCAATCCTAAAACCACCACCTCCCTACGATACTGCTTAAAAGCAAAATATTGGTGACAGATGAATTGCGTGGATAGAAACGTTTGATGATTTCATCAATGCACTGGAAGAAACAGATAACAAAAAGATTGTCAAATGCCTCAAAAATCTTGCCCGTGAAGGAGTAAAACAGGTAATAAAGAAGCGTTAAATCTCAAGTTCAATCCAATGCCGAATGTCGATTATAAAAGATATATTTCCAGTCAGGAATGACAGAAGGCTGGTGAAACATTCATCAAATTTGTTGAGAGACTTGATATACTCATCAAATACTGTAAATTTAACGAATTCAATGATGAAGATGCTATAAATCTCAGAGTTATCGACGGATGTCTGTCAGATTCATTCAGACGCCGAATGTTGAGAGAAACCCTTAGTCTGGAGTGAGTTCTCATGGCTGGCAGAGCTGAGAAACGTGCTGATTGACATGCTGCTGACATGGAGGCTGGAGGTGCCCAGACTCAGTCAGTCATGAACATGAAAAGTAAGCAGAAACACAAAGCTGATGGACACAAAGTGATGTCTTAAAAAAAAAGGAAACTGTGCTTTAGGTGTGGATTTTCATTTCTGCAAGTAGGTAAATGTCTGCCATTGGACAAGTATGCAAAGGCTGTGGGAAGGAGAACCATCTTGTAACCGTTTGCAAGGTGAAGGGAAAGCTAAGTGCGTAACAACGAGAAAACAATAAGGATGCCAAAACGTTCCAGAAGCGACGTTCTATGCACGCCCACAAGGCCAAGCTGCAACATCAGCTGAGGCATATCGACACTAAACAAAGTTGACCGTCATATAAATCGTAGTGCAAGAGTACTTCAGTTTCATTTTCAAGAGGCAGTGAGGAAGACAAATGTGCGATGTCGATGTTTACTTCAGAAAACCTTGCGCATGTCGGACTGACTGCATACAAAGAAAAATTTGGGTCAAAGGAAAGTCGAAGAGTAAAATCATAAAAGTCATTCAAATATTGTTCGAGAGTTACACGAAAAGTAAACGGTTGCGCCATTCCTTTTATTATTGACAGTGGTGAGTCGATAAACATTATGCATTAGAAGAAATACAATGAACTGTCTCAATTGCCCCGTCTCACACCATCAAAGACTAAAATGTATACATGGGCTGCATCAATGCCATTAAAGAGTCATGGTTCATTCGAAGCAACCATGAAACATAAAAAGACAAAAGAACAAGCACACATTCATGTACTTCAAGTTACTGCAAGTGTCTGCTTACTCAGTTGCAATACTGCTGCTTATATGGGACTCATATCTGTGAACTACAACGTGAATGCTCGTCATGAAATAGTAAATCAGTTCCCATCATTGTTTCATGCATTAGGAAAATTTAGGACCATGAAAGTGCAACTGCATATCAATGAGGACATTAATCCTGTTGCTCAAAGAAATAGACAAATTGCATTTCATCTACAAGAAGCTGTTGGAAAAGAGCTTGAGACATTACTAAAGCATTATATCACTGAGCGATCTCCTGGTTGAACTCCTTGGGTTATACCCATAGTGGTAGTGCCCAAAAAGGACAGTGAAGGAGCTGTACGCATCTGTGTTGATATGCGTCAAGCCAACAAGGCAATTGAAAGAGAACAACACCTCGGTTTGCACATTGCCAACATGATCATACAGCTAAATGGTGTCAAACTCTTCTCTCGCCTTGATCTGAACGTGGGACATCATCAATTGGAACTCGAAGAACATTGTAGGTAAATTATCACCTTCTCTACCCATATTGGTTTGTTCAGACATAAACAATTACATTCGGTGGGTCATCAGTTGCTGCAGAGCTTTTTCAAGATGTCATTCGACGTATCATACAACCTGCCATG
Organism: Calotriton arnoldi; assembly: GCA_963921515.1. NCBI lineage: Eukaryota > Metazoa > Chordata > Amphibia > Caudata > Salamandridae > Calotriton > Calotriton arnoldi. The sequence continues at coordinate 1,445,580 of CAWUFW010003770.1, read as the reverse complement.
AATGCTTTCAATTACAATGATGACAAAATACCCAAAAGGAGCATGATAAAGCTCTTACAGCGTGTCGCTTACTTGCTGATGCAGGTTTAACTTTGAATGCTGAGAAATTAAAGTTCCACAAAACTCAAATTCTTTGCCCATATCTTTTCTAATTGGGGTATGATGCCGAATCCAGCTAAAGTACAAGCTTTGTCATCCACCAATCCCCCACAAGATCTTACCATGTTATGTTCATTCCTTGGCATGGCCAGTTACTGTTCCAGATACATATGTGACTTTGTCACAGTAAGGGCTTGCTTAAAAGACTTAACAAAAAGAAATACTTCATTTTACTGGTCACACAAATGTGAACTAAGTTTTAAGAAAATCAAGCCTGCAATAGAGAATGCCACTGAATTGGCCAACTTTGATCCGAAGCGTCATACAGAGGTTGTTGTTGACGCAAGTATGGTCGGGTTGGGCGCAATCCTTGCCCAACACAGTGGACACCCAAAAACTCAAAGGCATATTGTGGTATATGCAAGCAGAAGTTTGTCACAAACTGAACATGCCTATTCACAACCTGAGAAAGAAAGTTTAGCAGTGGTGTGGCTTGTGAACACTTTCACGTATTCTTATATGGAAAACCTTTCACTCAACAGATCATCAAGCATTGCTTACTATTTTTGGCAACCTTAAAGCCAAGATGCCTTCTAGAATTGAACTTTGGTGCTTGTGACTACAAGAATCTGACTACACTATTGTGCACAAACCAGGGAAAGATCAAAACCCTGCTGACTACTTTTCACGATTGCCAGTTCACTGTCATGGTACCCATTCGAAAGTGGCTGAAACCTACATTAACTTCATCAAAAAGTCCAGTACACCTGACGCTATTTCATTGGAACAATTTACTACTGCAACAAGCAAAGATAGTGACCTGTTGATACTTGAAGACATTATTGCACATCAATCCTGGAAACAGCACACTCGACCTTTCACATGTGACAGCGAATATCTGAAGTTCAAAATGTGAAAGAGGAACTGTCCGTTACTCAAGAAGGTATTATCTTACGAGTAATTGAAGTGGCTAATGAAGGACATCATGGAATTGTTGCCACTAAACAAGCTTTGTGAATCCAAGTTTGGTTTCCTCATTTTGAAGAGAGAGAGTTGAAAGAGAGTTGAAGGCCTATCATTTGTGCAATTGCTTATCTTTCACAACAACTCAACATACCTTGAGCATGTTGGATTTAGCAAAACGTGTATGGGAGAGAATCACTGTTGATTTCTTTGGTCCTCTTGACAATGGACACCACCTGATGGTGGTTCTTGATGAATACTCCAGTTTTCCATTGGTAGAAGATCTCTCATTGACCACTCAAGAAAGAGTCATCAAGAGGTTAGATGGCGTTTTTGCAATATGGGGTGTTCCTTCAATTCTAAAGTCTGACAATGGCCCACCTTTCAACAGTCGAGAATTCAGTGATTTCTTAATCATCTCAATGTGAAGCATCAGAAAAGCACACCTCTTTGGCCACAAGCAAATGGCCTTGTCAAACGCTTTATGAGCACACTTAAAAAGATCATCCAGCGTGCTACCTTGGTAAAGCTTGATCTGAAGCCCACTCTCCATGCTGCTCTTTGAGCTTACCGGCTAACTCCTAATTCAACGACAGGTGAAAGTCCTGCCACCCTGATGTTCAGGAGAGCCATGACGACCAAGTTACCACAATGGACCAACAGAAGATCTACAACAGATGGTGAACTTTGTTGAACAGACTTATGCCATAAACAAAAGATGAAAGCATATGCTGACAAGTGTTGAAATGCCCAGAACTATACTTTCAATTAGGGAGATCACATATTGGTGCTTCAACAGAGAAAATGGAAATCATATGCTCCCTTTGATGCTGAACCAGTCAAAGCTGTGACTAGTAAAGGACACATGGTGACAGCTCACAGTCCTGGAAATTCCATGTCGATAGATTCTTCACACTTCAGGCATCTGCCTCATCATTCGCCAGTTCCTGATTTCACAAATGAGACTAGTTTGATAGAGACTGTAGAGGGCCCCTGATTGCATCCGTCCCTACATCACTGTCATGGATGCTTCTCTCCTCACTCTTCCCAGCTTCAGAAAACACTATCTGGGCATTTGGCCAGAGGTTGATCTGACCTATCCAGTGGCTAGGCACTGTGTCGAAATCCATCAGATTGATGTGACCCAAATGTCCTATTTTGTGATTGATACTATACCCAATTCAATGAGAGAGGGTGATAGGGTAAAAGCCCTACGATGATTGGAGAGTATGTATATCCTCAACTTAGATTCAAAATTCCCTAATGGATTGAATATGGAAGAGGATTTACACAATTTTTTATAAAAAAAGAGAACGCAGAATATAGACTGCATAACTTTGGGCAATTCTTCGGATGTTTCCAACTTCTTTCTAAACCTTCCATTCGGGGTTCTTTAGAAGTTTTGTTCTCGTAGCTTTGTTCATTAATTGTTTGATTTATATCTCATGACTTAGTTCAATATAAATTGGTATAAGACCTGTTTGAAAGAAATGTGACGTAACATATATCAGACAGGTCCTGTTTAAGAATGATAGCATAAGATACTATGTCAAGACACCAATTTAGTCCGCGATATAAAAATCTGCCAAAGTGGGAGAGGCATAGACTAAGAAATCGTTACGTGTGATAGGGGTATACATAAGTTGGCCACTGAAAATATTGATGTATATATGATATATGCAAACCAATGTTTCTTTAAAGTATAAAGATTACAGGAATGCGATATATATATATTTTTTATCAATGGCACAAACAATAATGTGGATAAATGATGAACTATACACACACAGAATATTATGTACAAAAAAGAAGAGAAGGAAAAGTATTTTCTTTAGTTTCATGCTCACCACATGTATATAGCCTCCAATAATGGCGGCGCCGCGTTTGTGTCATCAAGGCCGCGGCAGCGTGCAAAACGCGTTACGGTAACCAAGCAACAGCAATAAACTCATCAAGAATACACTGAGGTCTGTGTCTGTTTCTGCGCCTTGACACTCATTCAAGGAATTGGCAGTTTGACATTTTAGAAGATATATATATATCTGTAAATTTTTTCCATTTTTTCCATTAACAAGGGGGAGATGTAGTGTCTTGTGAGTTAGCGATGACGGGACCCTATTGGTTCCTGATGGAGTCTGTAGAACTGTGACGTAAGTGTTTGGGTGTGGTGGATAGAATTCATGCTTAGAATGTTGAGTTTGCAGTTACATGCAGAGGAATAAAGACATGTAATACCAATTTCAGTGTGTGGCTATTCATTTATGAGTACCGAGGCTAGGAAGGACGCTATACCACCCAGGTGGAAAAGTATCAACATTCATAAACAAATTACTTAAATTTCTAACACATTACCTCAAACTCTTCATATTTGTTTTTTCTTAACAGAAACGGTAACAATCCATACAATATAAAGACTCTGTCAGACATTATAATAACCAAGTCTGTCCTTATTGAAATCCTAGACCCTTCTACGATTCACCACTCCCTGATTCCATTCACATTCTATCCCTTAATCCTAATATACACTCTCAACCTTAAACTTACTTTACAGGGAAGAGAGACTAAATAAATCTCTGAAGCTATGATAAATGAACCTGCCCACAATGCCACGAGGGTCATTCTTCATAACTACAGCCATATCCTTATATATAGAGGGAATGCTATTTTTCCTCTCAACAGGACAGTCCTGTACAAAACTTGGCAATTATATGATTCTCTCTCAATTGCCGTCATAAGAGACATAATCTGAGAAAAATGGAATATGAATTGAGGAAAACGGAGTCACAGTGTCTCCCTCAAAAATCTAAAACAAAAGAAGAAACACAACAAAATAATGTTATTCCACTCAAAAGTATAAAGCCCAAACTCTCGAAATTAACTCTGTAAAAAAATTGATTAGATTAATAGGCCTTTTGCCCAGCATGCTATCGTCGAAGGCGGTGCACTGTGTGGGGGTTGGACCCAGGGGAGGGTTGGCTGCAGGGCCTGATCGTGCATGGCAGGTTTTGGTGCCTGCAGGAGGTTGGGCACCTACAGGAGGTTGGGCACCAGTGGGAGGTCTGGCTGCAGGTCAGGCCCTGCACCCAAACCCATGCCGCATAAGGCCGAAGCCGTGTGCAACGAAGAATTGGCTGCAGGGCCTGTCCAACTTCACGCCACATACAGCGATGGACATCTTACTTTATGTTAAAAAACATAGAAAGTGATATTGTAGTTAGGAATTGTAATAACATCTGTCGGTGTGTGTGTGTATAGAGATTACATACATTTAGAAATGCAATATATACCTCTGAAATAAAGGTGTACCACTGAGGTGATACATCGTGACTAAAGTCCCATAATGTAATGACTCCCAAGGTAACCACCACATAGTAACTGTAGCCTACCTTCCAGAAGTTGTCCTGTTTAGACAGTGCAGCAATTCCTCAAGCTTTGAACAGGAAACAATCCCACTAACCTACATTTTTATGATTCCACTTTTAGAAGAAACAGCTCATTATCCTGCAAACAACATGTTTCAATTTGTTTTGAAAAAAAATAAGTTGATGCGTTTGTTGAGAGCAGCCTTAGCACAAGCCTTTGCTCTACTTTGACCCCACCACAACTACCTTCCGGCTCCAAATATTGAACTGACCTTAACTGTCACTTCATCTGGTCAGGACAAGCCTGTGAAACATAGGAAGAACCATTGTAAGACATCACTAGCAAACTACTCAACAAGACAAAGGCCTTCAAGAGTAAACTTACGGGGATTTTTAGGTAATGTTTGTATCAAGCTTTCTTGTGCATCCTTTTCAATTAATTTGTAATAGCACATCTCCATCCATGTGCTGTGATTAAGGAATTTGGTTGTTGCACGGGCAGGACTTCGTGCTCCGTCGTCACGAAAAAGTTCAGCTCCTCTCACCATCATTGATATAGCATGGCGTGGGCCTTCAAGGGTAAAAAGTCCTTCAATTTAAGGACTTAGCGGATGTGGCATGTGCAGGACATTGTATGCCATTGGGTAAATGAGCATGGCTTCACCCACCATTGAGAGAACGCGAAATTAGAAGAAAGAACCATCAGGATTATCCAACAAATGACATTGATATGTACAGTGCCCATCTTGTCAAATTGGAAAAGTAAGATAAACTAACACGAAGAAACTGTTTGCATGTCTGGACTTTTACAATTGACGAGTGAACTGCATTAAGAATAAACTGAAGTGCTGTGACCTTCTACTGCCAAAGTTAACATTGCAACATACCTTTCGGAATCCATGATGGTGTGCAACCTGTGAGCTATGGTTAGTACCGTACAATCCTGGAACTCCTTTCGGATTGTGGACTGTACCAAGTTATCTGTCTCCATATCTATGGATGCTGTGGCTTCATCCAGGATTAGAATTTTTGTTTTCCGTAGCCACGCGCGAGCAAGACAGACAAGCTGCCTCTGCCCAACACTGTAAATGAGAAGATATACGAAAAAATACTGTAAAAGTGAAGATGAAATTGAACACTTACCACTTTATGAACCAAAAGTGATGACTTTACTCTGAATTACTTATCAAACAAAGGACTGTCATAATGGTACCACAAATATTTAACAATCTCTCGAACGCTAACAGACTAACTGGCCTAGCAGAATTGTTGTTACTTTTCTTCAGACACTCTCACATATTCCTGTTGCAACACGAATGGCACATATTTCATTATAGAATAAAAAACAAGCAATATAGCTCAGAAAACATGGTGCTATTGTGCTTTTTCTTTGGACTGCCAATAGCAAAGGACTAACTACAAAACAAGGAATTCGTGAAGTCAGATAGAGGAACACATACATTTTCAAGTACATTTGTTCTTATGTAGTGCGTCTTCACAACGTTGTAATAGTTACTAAGCATACTTACTTTTTGGAATGTTACTGCACACATATGTGCTTACACACATGCCATAGTTAGCTCAGAATAGAGATATGCACAAAGCCTGTATGTGTATATGCAGACAAGAAGCAAATTCTAAAGGCTAATTGAGTAAACCATGGGACTGTAAATACGTATCCCCTGTAACTTGGTCTGCAAAAGCCTTTTTGAGGTGGCAAGGAGGAAGAATGCCTCAGTTCGTTCAACATAGGGGCATATTTCATACAAATCTTGGATTTCCTCCAACAACCTCCTTGACACACAGGCCAGTTTCCACCCTGCGGGACTCATCTACAAGAAAATGACGCAGCACGGTGCCGCAAGCCATTTATCTGCGCCGTGCTGCATCATTTTCAAAGCACAGGGAAGCATCATAATAACAACAATACCCTTGCATCATTTTTCAAGGGTGCCTGCGATGCAGGGATGATTGCGTTTGTGCAGGAAGGGACATCTCCCTGCACAAAAACAATCATTAATGGCATTTTCCTCTTATTATGCGTGCTGCAGAATGCAAATAAATGTATTTCTCCTCGTTGCGCCATTCCTACACCTCCCTTGGGGAGGCGTAGGATTCTGACGCATTCCCAGTTTTACAAAATGATGTAAATCTGGGAATGCGTCAAGTTCCATGGATGTTGCATGGGAACACCTACAGCAACACTCATGGAGCGCCCCTTTCACTTAGAGTAATGCGCAAAAGGGACCCATATTTACAAGGCCATGAAAAGTCACACAGGGTGACTTTACATGGCCTTGCAAATATGGGCAAGCCCATTGCGCCACGGTGCGTAAAAAAAAGTGATGAACCGGAGGCGCAATGGGTCTGTAAATAAGCCCCTGCAAGAGGGACAAAATAGGCCCTTAATCTGGTCAAGAATGACATCAAGAACACAGTAGATTCTAACCATCTACAGACACTCTTTACTTACCTCTCATTAGGATTTAACACTGGCAACCATAAGTTATTGTTTTTACAGGTGAGTCCCACTGGAATTGAAGGCCCTATTCTCAAATGCATCAAATACCTGTCTAGCAAAAAGAGTACAAATCGTCACGGCTTCTCCTTTCTGCGCAACAGGTTGTACTAACAGAGTCACTATCCATAAAGTCTTAATGCTCTCCTGCTTACTATTTTATTTCTTCCTGTTTTTCTCCCATAAAGTGTCTGCACTTTGAGCTTATTTGCTATAATTAGACATACAACACCCAGATCATCCTAATGTGTAAACTTGAAATGAGAGGATTCATTAAGTGTTTGTTAGCAAAAGACACTAGGGCCTGTATTATGCTATGGGCACACTGTCCATGTTTGTGCCACTGTGCATCTTTAATCAGGTGTGCCGGGCACAAACATGGACAGTGCACCCTATCACAATTAATGCACTTGCCGCAGGGCCGGCACAAATTCACAGCTGCCTTTGGGCAGAACATTAGTGAAATCCAGAGTGGCTGGTTTAAGCAGCCGCACTATGTTCCACTGTGCAAGCAGCACCTGACCTGGATTTAAAGTGGTAAGAGCAGTAGATGCTGGTGTAAGGGAAATGTCGTGGGGCAGTGTGGGGGGAGCATTGTGAGGGGGATGAAAGTATATAACAATTTTTTTTTAAACTTAACCTGCCAGTCTTCTGCACGCCGGTCTTCTCCTCTGGGCACAAGATGAAGTTCCCAGCTTTTCCTGCGGTCAATCCAGAGGTGGCTCTCACCATGAGAGCAATGTCGGGATTGGGTGGAGCGGTCTTGTTTTGCGCTCCATTAGGAGCCTGTGCCTGCTGATCTCTCCACCCAGCAACATAGCTGTGTTGGAGAGATGTCAGTGCGCATGACGGTTTGGCTGTCCTAAGACGGCCGGCCAAACCATCATGCGCACTGACAGCATAGCCCACCACTGCTCCCCCTGCTGCAGTGCTGTTGCTCCGCCCCCAAGACTCAGCCAGAGGCCGATAAAAAAAAGATCTGCATTAAGATCATTTTGTTTTTCGTTTGCCTCTGCGGGCAGTGGGGTGATGCTTCTCTGCCATAGCGGAGGAGCCGCCCCTGCGTAAGAGAGATACCGCTACAGGCGGGTGCAGTGATTAACTGCACCCGCCTGTAGAGGGATGTCTGAGAGGTCCATTAGACCCCCTTTGCCACATCCAGAGGGCTGTTTGTGTGCCCCCGCACCCATGTCTGTAATAGGGAGTGGGCGGAGAGACAAAGATATTCCCTCATTGGCATGGGACCATACCCTCATGCAAATGAGGGAACACCCTCTCAACATACTGCCAGCACTACATGTGTGCCAGTGCTTTTAGTAATACAGATGTGGTTGCACAAGCGTCTGTAGCTCCTTCTGTAATTCACTGCCCTGAAGGGTGCCCATGCACATTGTAGCACGGGGCACTATGTGTAGTAGAGGCCCTGGATGCAACAGAAGTAATCGGATCTCAAATCTTCAAACATAAAAATCCTCACTTGTGGAGCATGGCATAATTATGATTCTATCACTGTCTGGTCTACGGAAATTGAAATGTCCCCTAACACCTCTATACAAGTGAAGAATCTAGGTATGACAATAGATTCCAACCTTTCACTCCATCCACAGGTTAAACAAGTGACCAAAAATGCATTTTGAAAATGAAAAGCCTACACAAGATGTTTCCCCACCTTGCACACTCCCAACACTGACCTTACCTCTGCTGCTCTGGTGTTGTTAGGCCTTGACTATACCAACGTACTCCACATTGGATTACTAAAACAACTTATCTATAAATGACAATGAAAACAGAAGGCTACAACAAGACCATTGCTATCCATGAGCAGGCACAACCACATCACCCCTACGTCAAGCTCTCCGCATTGCCCAATCAGCGGTTTTTGGGTCCCGACCAATTGTTTTCTACAATAAATACTCGGGCTATGCTCCCAAAGACAGAATGTCTGGTCCAGAGAGGCACCACTCTATCCTTCCCCATTTAAAAAAAAATTATTTGCTATGCAAGCCTTCTCTGCACAGACATGCAAACTCCAGAACACAATCACAAAGGAAATACAGCTAGTCAGCAAATATCTGGAATTTAGAGGACTAATCAGAAATGGCTATTTTCTGAAACAGTTCCAACTATTCTGAACCCACAATAACTACAGGTCTGTGTATGCAGATGGTGATCCTATGATTCACACTACATTGATACATTCCTCACAAAAAATTGCACTGGACATGCTTGCCACAGCAGTCCTCACAGATTCACCACTATATGCATTCAGTAGCAACATTACATCCAGTACTGATGCACGCATGAGAAGAAGATATTTCCGATTAATAAATATCGTATGCTTAACATCATGAACATTTTGCATGTAAAACGAAAACACTGCATTTTACAAAACTGCATTTTTATTGTGCATTGGCAAACTAGGCACAAACTACGTCTGATTCCATCTTGGATCTCAACATAGCCTTGATCCATGTGTGTTTTTATTTCCCTCTCATCGCACGTTTAAAAATGTGCACTAATGAAATACTCTGCGTTGACATGCTGTTCTCGACTAACTTCGGAGGATGCTTTTCTTCCAAGTGTAAGTGTTCAAGGCCTTCCCTGTCTGTGCCTCGGTAAGCCTATTCTTTTATAAGCTTGCCATAATTTTTTTGTGTAACTAGATTTGTACTGTCATATCCGTTGACATTAGGTCAAATAGGGATTTATTACTTTATTTAGTTCAATAATGTTGCATATTAATGTACTATGATTGTTTGGGCCTATGAAAATGTAATTTTATGGCAAAACCGGAGGCTCATATTATGCTTTTCTTATCTTGCTTTTATAAATAGCAGCCAAGATAAACACATACAGAACTACAGTTCCCAACAGGCCAAGCGAAATAATGGCCAATGGGAAACAAAAGCATGAACAGTAACAACCAATGAATGGTCAGCCTTGGAGATAACGTAGGGTCAGACTGCGAACAGCCCTCTTTTCTTGCTGCTCGCAGTCAAGATAAGTACCCTTTTACGTTATCTCCTATGTGTTTTATTCACTGACGTAGTATAGTTTTGCACTGGTGTTTATTTAATTGCCTGGCATTAGCGCGCTGCGCTTTCCATACCCGCGAGTCTGTTTTGACCGTTTCCTTCCCCTTCTCGCTCTTTCTGCTCCGGTTCTCCCGCGCGCGCCGCCAGTCCCTCGCGGCGCCCATTTCAAAAGTCCTATGCGGTGCTCTGGCTACCGCTTCTGCCGCTTTCTCCACAGCTTCTTCACGCTGCCATTTCCTGCGTGGTTCCACTGTTGTGCTCGGGCTGCCACCTCTACCGCTTGTCTCCTTCAGCTTCCTCACGCACGTTGCTGTGCTCTGAGCCTGTGGGAGGGGTTGTCTGCTCCTGGTCAGGTTCTTTTTCTTTCTCCTCACACGCCCACGGGGCAGGGCTTATTTCAGCAAGTGTTAACCCCTTGGTGTCTGGTTTTCGGCATTGGGTGACTATGGAGCTGCAAAGCTCACAGAGTTCTGATTTTAATAATGAGGAAGGGGAGGCATTTAAGACGGATTTAAATACCTTTATCAATAATTCTGTGGAACATGCGGTTGAAGCTTCTATGAAGCGTTTTTCTAAGGATATGGAGAATTCTCTATTGTCTTTAATGTCCAAAACTTTGGCCCAGTCTGCGGGGGATAGCAGAAAAAGGAAGTTGGTACCTTCCAGCACCAAAAGGGTTTCTGTTACTGCGTCACGTGGGTTGGAAGAGGTTTCCTCCCCCAAGGTTGAGGACTTGTTGCCTCCCAGGCCTCCTATAAAGGAGGGGATATCTGTTTCTTTCACCAAACGTAAAGTAAAATCAAAACACGCTGAGGTGCCTGAGAAATTAGTAATTTCTCATATTTTGGACACAGACGACGATCTTGGTGACGCTGATGATGCATTTGGTGATCTTGATGCCGATGATCCTCCTCCTCCGCCGAAAAAAGTTAAAACTGATCCTTTTTCCTCTGAGCCCATCCTGGATGCGGATGGTTCTCCCATGTTTGACCCTTCAACAATCCGCCATCCTAATTCCACTGAATGCTGTCCCATTTCACACGTTGGTGAATATATTTCTGCCAGACTGCGTTTACCCTTGGACAAAACAGTTAGGTCTAAACTTAAATCTGAATGTCCCAAACCGTCTCTTCCGTCTAATGTCTCTTGTACTCCCACTATTGAACAGTCTCTACTGACCTTCTTTTCCAAATTTGGGAAAGATCCACGCAAAGGTGTGGACACGGCTTGGTCCACCTGCCAGGACAAATTGTTGGACGTGGTTGGTCCCCTTGCCCGCATTTTCTACTTGGCTGAATCCGCCCGTTTGGACGGCACAGACCTCGATCCTCAGGACATTTCTTTATGGGTCCAACGAGCCTTTTGTCTTCTGGGTAATGCCAATTCTGCCATCACTCACGAGCGTCGTAAGGGCCTCCTGATTAAACTGGATCCCAAATTGTCTAACTTAGCTTCCTTGGATCCTGGTATCAAAGCCGATGGCCTTCTGTTCGGAGATTCTCTTGTCAAAGATCTTAGCAAATTCGTTTCAACTTTTGCATCCATTGACAAGGCCCAGCAGTCTATCAAAAAGGTTTTTTCCCCTCGGGTTTTTGGGCGGGCCAGCAGAGGCAGGGGTCGCTTTGCCGGCCGTTCCTCCCACAATCAAGGCTCCAGAGGTTCCTTCAACTCCAACAACAACTACCAAGAGTTCAAGCCCCAGTTCTATCCACAAAGAGGCCGAGGTTTCCGTGGCCGTGGTCAGAAGAACTTCAGAAACAACTTTCAACAAGGTAAGCCTGCCAGTTCCTCCCCCAGTTGGGGGTCGCCTAAAGCTTTTCCTTCAAAAATGGCGGTCTCTGACTGCAGACCCTTGGGTCCTCAACTTCATCCAAGGCTATCTTATAGAGTTCTACGCTCCTCCTTTCCAGACAGTTTTCCCTCCTCCTCTCGCCTTCTCAAACGAAATGTCAAGTCTCATCTCTTCAGAAGTTCAGTCTCTACTCCAAAAACGCGCCATTCGAATGTCCCCTCTGGATCCTTCAGGTTTCCTAAGTTCCATCTTTCTGGTTCAGAAGAAAAACAAAAAGATGCGTCCGGTCATAAACCTCAAATGGTTCAACCAGTTTCTGGTTTATCGCCACTTCAAAATGGAGACCATCATTCATCTAAGAGATTCTCTTCGATTAAAAGATTGGATGGTCAGAATAGATTTACAGGACGCCTACCTCATGGTTCCTATTCACCATTCACACAGGAAATTTCTTCAGTTTCAATGGTTAGGTGTGTCTTACCATTTTTGTTCTCTCCCTTCGGGCTGTCTTCAGCCCCATGGTGTTTTACCAAGATCATGAAACCGGTTGTGACTTACTTGAGATCCCTCGGGATCCGTTTGATCATTTATCTCGACGACATCCTACTGATGAATCTGGACAGACCAACTCTGTTATCGCACTTACACATCACTCAGTCTCTTCTTTCCGATTTGGGTTTCCTCCTAAACCCCGAAAAGTCTATGCTCGTTCCTTCCCAACAAATCGACTTTCTAGGTTTTCTGGTGGACTCTTCCACCGCTTCCCTTCATCTACCTCAACCAAAGGTTTCCACTATAAAGTCAGAGATTTCCCACGTTCTCAGAAGCGACTTCATTTCTCTCAGAACTCTTGCAAGAGTCGTGGGCCTGCTCTCCGCTTCTATTCAGGCCATCTTCCCTGGTCCGCTCCACTATCGGGCCCTCCAGCGCTTAAAAATTCAACATCTGCGTCGAGGCCTGGCGTATTCCGATCTCATTTCTTTAGATCAAGAGTCCCGTTTGGAACTTCAATGGTGGATAGACCATTTAGATGCCTGGAACGGCAGAACCATTTTCGCCTCAGTCCCAGATCTTGTGTTAGAATCCGATGCAAGCTTGACCGGTTGGGGCACCCGGTGTGGCACGATATCAACTGGAGGTACTTGGTCTCTAGAGGAGTCGAGATTGCACATAAATTGTTTAGAAATGCTTGCAGGCTCCTTTGCGATCAGAAGCCTCACCAAAAACAAAGTGTGTTGTTCTATCCTCCTTCGCATGGACAATGTTTCTGCGGTGCGCTACATAAACCATCTAGGTGGCACCAAGTCCAAACCTCTGGCGGAGTTAGCAAAGTGCCTGTGGGAGTTTTGCCTCCTCAACAAGATTTCTGTCAAAGCAGAATACCTGCCAGGCAATCTCAACTCCATAGCCGATTGGCACTCTCGCTTCCTACGAGACTCCAGCGACTGGAAGCTTCTTCCATCCGTTTTTCACTCTCTTTTTCTAAAGTGGGGCCCTTTGCATATCGACTTCTTTGCCTCTCGTCTCAATTCTCAACTGCCTCAATTCTTCAGTTGGCGGCCGGATCCTTCGGCCCTTGCGACAGACGCCTTCCTTCAGGACTGGTCTTCTCATCTCCACTATGCCTTTCCTCCTTTCCTCATGATCAGCAGGGTGTTAGCTCAAGCATCCCGACAACAAGCCTCGTTGGTTCTGGTGGTTCCCTTCTGGCAATCTCAGGTCTGGTTCCCATCTCTTCTAGAGATGACGATGGATTTCCCGATCCTTCTTCCCTCCTTCAACAACCTTCTCTTGAATCCATTGGGACATCCTCACCCTCTGATCCTAGACAATTCCCTGACCCTGTCCGCATGGAAAATTTTGGGTCGATCCAACCTGACAATGTCATTTCGCAAGAGGCTTCTCTCTTCATCAGCAGAGCCTGGGCCCCAGGAACGACTAAGGCTTACAAATCCGCTTGGTCTTTATGGGCAAGCTGGTGTCTGGGAAAAAGTGTCAATCCCTTTTCAGCCCATTTAACTTACATTGTGAACTTTTTGGCTTCTGAGGCCAGCTCAGGTAAGTCTTACAGAACGGTCAATCTGTACAGGTCTGCTATTTCCCTCAATCACTCCCTTATCGATGGCAAACCAGTTGGTGAGCATCCTCTCATTTGTCGCCTCCTGAAGGGTGTTCGGTTTTCCAAACCCCCTTTACCAAAATATTCAACTTTATGGGATGTCAATGTGGTCCTTAAACTTTTTCTAGATTGGCCGAATAACGCCGATCGTTCCTTAAAAATGCTTTCTGCCAAACTTACCATGCTCTTATGTCTGGTTTCTATTAAAAGAGTTTCCGATGTCAAGGCCATGGTTGTGTCTTCTCGCCTATTTACTCCTTCTGGTGTGTTGTTTCATATCAATAAACGTACCAAAACTAATTTGAACTCTGTTTTTTATCCTTACTTTCCTGATCAACCTAAACTGTGTGTAGGACTATGCCTCAAAGTTTATGAGCAACGTACCTTTGATCTCAGAACGTCCTCCCATTCCCAGCTTCTCATTTCCTTCCGTAAACCTCACAACCCCGTTTCCTCTGCTACTCTTGCCCGCTGGGTGCGTTGGGTCATGTCGCTTGCTGGCATTGACGTTTCTAACTTTGGGGCCCATTCTGCCAGGGGAGCCATGGCTTCCAAAGCTTTTTGGGCCGGCTCCAGGTTGGAGGACATTCTGAGATCAGCGGATTGGTCCAATGACAACGTTTTTCGTATGTTTTACTGTAAACCTGTGATTTCAGCTGTTTCTTCTGTAATTGATATGCTTTGAACAAGCATAATATGAGCCTCCGGTCTTGCCATAAAATGTAGATTTTCCTAATAAGTTATGACGGAAAGTCTTAATTTTATTAAAGACACGGAGGCAAGTATTATCCCACCGCAACACTTCTAACTTGTGTTTGTTTCCCTCCCTGCAGGGACTCCAGCTTTGCCACCAGCTTCCTCATGATGCTCTCCAGTGTCTTCGTCACGATGGTGTTCCGTTTTGTGGCGTTCCCTCTGGTTCTGCGGATCCTGATATTCCTAACATTTCCACCATTTCATTGACGGACTTCGCTCAAGATTTGTTTACTTGGACTTTGGCTTTATGCATTGTTTTTGCTATTGTTCCTCTCATTATGAACTCTTCTTAACCTGCTCGCCGAAGAAAAGAGGGCTGTTCGCAGTCTGACCCTACGTTATCTCCAAGGCTGACCATTCATTGGTTGTTACTGTTCATGCTTTTGTTTCCCATTGGCCATTATTTCGCTTGGCCTGTTGGGAACTGTAGTTCTGTATGTGTTTATCTTGGCTGCTATTTATAAAAGCAAGATAAGAAAAGCATAATACTCGCCTCCGTGTCTTTAATAAAATTAAGACTTTCCGTCATAACTTATTAGGAAAAGCTACATTATTTTATGCTAACTACGGGACGTTTGCTGTGTATTTTATTATAAAAAGATTCCAATTTGGAGGTGAGCCTTGAGTTGCTTTGCAAATTTCAAAGAAGCAGACCCTTGTCAATCTGCTTTTTGCTTAAGTCTATAAAATTATTTTACTCTTAAGTCATACCTTCTGCTGCATTTCACTGAGCCTTTAGCTAATTCCCTATATTTATTATGCCTTTTGACTAACCATTATATTTGCATTCTGTATTGAACTTTAAATTATTTAATAAATATTCATGGTTTCTAACTTTTATTTTTCTCAAGAAGGCTTGTTTAATTGATGATGCTTATTGATCTGCTGTCTATCTCATCTCCTTAGGGGCACATTGCCTCATATTTTATTTAGGACAACACCGCCCCCATTCTTGAGTAGATGCTTTATCTAAGATTAGCTGAGAAGATAGTGTCAACAGTTATGGTGGAGATGGGGTAACACAAGGTAAGGGATTAGATAAAATCTAGAGATACGTTTTAAGGTCATGTCTAGGCAGTGCGCATGCCCCGTCTGCAAGACCTGCTGTAATCACTATACGGAGTGTAATCCCGCCTGCTGCTTTTTAGTTCACTTCTGTGTCGGTCTTCTTTGATGGCTCCTCATTGGTTGGCGCTCCTGATGCACCACTTCCATTTTTCGCTCAGGAGCACAGGTCAACTTTAGTTTCCTTATGCTGTACGCGTTTATGTGTTCCTTTGGGGACTACTTCAAGAAAGCAAAAGTGTTGAAGCTTGTAAAAATAACGTGAGTGAATCACAAATTCACTTCAGCTGACTTGGTGGTCGCATCCACCCAGCATTCCAGGCTGGTGGTAAAATCTGAGCTCTTTGGCTGGGAAACAACTGTTACAATGCATGTGTTACAGCGCATGCCATTACCCCGCATGTCGTTACAACGTGAAAGGCTTGCTGCAGGGGGTAGAAGGTGTTGGATTTAACTCCAACACCTTCCCTACTGTTGCACACACTGGAGTTGAAATAGTAAATTATACTATTCCAACTTCCAGCGCACCCCCGACAGCAAGTCGGGGTAAAGGTATGCGTTGTAACGGCATGCGGGGTAATGGCATACATTGTAACGTCATACAACCCTTTGGCCACTTGCATGCACGCTGTACTGTTTTTTGCGTGATTCCTAAAACGTACGTGCCGATCCTCACACTTTCTTGCACTTTCCTGAATTCCTCCTGCGCATTTCTAAGATGTCACAAGCAACATCCAGCGGCCGGTCCCAGCCCCTGCGCGCCCCTCGCAAATCCAGCACAGCTCATTCTCCCTTTCCTGTGGTAAGCAGGCTCGGGGACACCGGCTCTCCACAGGCATCGTTGCCGTGAATCTGGAGGAGAGCAGAGAACATGGTCCAGGCAGAACACAGCCGCGGCTGCCCAAACATGGCTTTGCTGACCACTGCATGGCTGCGGGAGGTGCTGAAGTACCAGGTAAACAGCTCCGGGGGGGGTCATAAACTGTCTGTGTCCCTCTCAAGGCCTTGAAGAGATATCTACAGGGTGAAGGGACAGAGGGCATCACTGCCGTATGTTGAGCATGTATTTTAATAGTAGTACGAGTGTGCCTCAACCTCGCACCCCTTTCAGTTTACGGAAGAGACTTCAGAAACTTTGGAAATACTTTTAGCGAACATTCCCGAAACTGAAACATGTGCAAGAAGTAGAACTCGAGTTCAGGAGGTAGTAATGTTTCCGAGGATGATATGATATAAACTGCACTTACTATACATTAAAGAGGAGCACCACTCCTAAGAAGGCCGAGGTAAGGACGCCTTTGTTCCAAATAACATATGGAGGCGTGCTTTACAACTTGCCAGCACTGCACTCCTCTGCACATATTATTAACTCTGTCACGGTGGGCTCAGCTGACTGCATTAGCAACTGAGACCCCATCTCGTTGGCTGCCTCAGTCTGCGACTGGCCTAGTCAAGTGGCCTGCAGAACGTCCGTCGAACTGCTAATATTATCAGGGGGGTGGCACCTTCGCTGGCTGCTGCTTTTTACCGACAGCAAACTGTCGCCACCCCCAGAGTCAGTGACCTTATGGCGGCTTCACATTCTGCCGCCGGAGAATTTCGGGACAATGTTAATAATAAATCTAGCTTATATGTAATTCTGCGCCACAATGAAATCCCTGGCCTTTCACAGGTAGGGTCCCACATGGGCAGACTCACTGACTTTCACAGTGCTGCAGTAGGAGGGTCCCGTTGGCTCAGGATGTTTTTAATTATTTCAATTTTCTGCCTGCCCAGCCGGGCCCCCAGGAATTGCTGCTACCGCCTGGGTGCTGGCTGAGTTAAATTAGAGGAAGACCTTCTGACCTCCTCGACACACATGTGCAGGTTAGTGTGCCCTTCCATTTATAGTGCTTTGCAGCAGTTTCAAGAACTTCTTAGAGTTTCTTGTTGCTCAAATGGGTGTAATTTCTAATATTTACCTGTTTCCCTTGTCTTCATTGCTTGATTTTGCTCGTGAGAAAGTGTCACTCTAAGTGTCACACATCTGGTCTTGAATGTCACTCATAACCACACAGATCTGTGAAAATGTCATACATAAGCAATTTGAAACCTTGGCAGCTATGCACACCGGAAGCAGCAGCAACAGCTATCTGCTGGCAGCTACCACACTGCCAGTGGGTTATTCCGCGTCGACCTGCTTTATTTGTAATTCCTCTCTAGAAACGCCTGTGTCCTCTCTCGGTGTGTGTCTGCGCTGTGCGGCGCCGCAAGATGCAGGCTGTCTGTCGCTTTCTTGCTGTCCGCTGCCTGACAGCAGCTCTGCTGGGGACACTGCCTTGCCCACCCTCCCACCACCTTTCCAAACTCACCCCCTAACAATTTACATGCATCGCCTATTCATCCGTCTGTCATCCGCTTGCACTTATTTTGTATGCGTCCACTCCACTCCAAACCAAAACACATGGGTAAGAGACATTGTCATTTACAACGCCAATAGCTCTAAGTCTCACAAATGTGAGACCTATTGCATTGCAAATGCTTGTTCATTCTTGCTTTCTATGTTCTGCACAAATTGGATTATTTTATTCATCCGGTGTTCCTGAATCCACCTTCGAGCAAAGGTGTGTGAGTATCAATAGGGCAAATGCATTGAAAAGGATTCTGCCTTTGACAGAGTGCATTGTGGTACTTGTAGTTTGATGCATGTGGATTTTCTTGGTGTCATGAATGTTAGTGAATGTGAACCTTTTGGTTGCACGGTTTCGATTTGCAGGTTATTAGGAGTCTTAATTATTGTGATTTTGTAGTATTTTTGAGTTTGATTGTTAAGAGATTATCATTGCATCTGTTTAGACATTGTTGTCAAATGTGTTAGTATTCAAAAGATTGAATGCTTTGAAATTATTGAATTATAGTGATTTTATGTTGGGGGTGGGAAGGGTTTCTTTGGTTTAGTAAACGGATTAGTTGAAATCAAATATCTGGAAATACATTCATTTTGTTGACTTTTCCTGCAAAAAAAGTATGTATTATGAGGCGTAACATTTACACAACATTAGGGGATTCTCCTGAATTACTAGAAAAGTCTAAATTGAATGTATTCTAATCTATATTTGTGTTTATTTATTCTTTGATGCACAGGAATAAACATGCAGATCAAGGGTGGATTGTCGCTGGTCAGAAACATATTGTACTGTGATTGATATTGATATTACCTTCTACTGTATTATTCTCTTCTGTAGTGAGATTGAATTTTCCCTTTTCTTATTTTGTGTCAAAGTAGACAAGAACTTTAATTTGCATTGTTTCTTTGCATGTTCCTGTTTTCGAGAGCATAGCATTGCGTCATAGTGAACCTCACTGCAATGGATGAATCATTGCAGTGAGCCGTGCAGTAATAGACTGACTGTTGCTGTGGTTCATACTGCAAATGGTTGTTCTTCATCGTAATCATGCTGTGGCTATTTATCATTGTTTATATCACATGGTACTGTATAGGATGGACTGAGTAAAAATGTATGCTGCATTGAAAAGGTTTAAGGATCCTATGATTGAGGGAGAGAAAATTCATTTAGAAGATTCTCCTGCTGATAAAAGTATTTTAAATTTAGGACTCCATATGTGTATGTGGTTAAAAAAATGGAATGAGATTACATTTGACGATAAGAACATGCAATTTCCTTTAGAGGGTTACTTTTAATGTGAGAAAGCTTAAGTATTTGGAGGGCATGATGCATGAAAGAAAACCGCAACCTAGACCTCTAAAGTTTGAAGCACTGATGATTGCAATCGTGTAGTGATTGAGAAAGGAAGAAGAAAATTAAAAGGTAAGTAAAAAATTCGGAATCAATGGCTAGATACCAGATGGGTAACGCAGAAAAAAGCATGAAGAGAGGATACAATGCTCTGGGTGGGTGTGTTTCCTGCTATTGTAAATGAGACAAATCAGAAAAAAATTGATATTGGGAATGATTAAATCAAAAATGAGAGAAGAAAAAAGAAACATACAAAATGATTCAGACGAGGAAGACAGATTTTTAGCTGATTTATTATACTTAAGACCTCCTCCATATAATGTTTTACAAATATCCAGACCGCTTCAAAATACGTTGGCAGAACAGCTGAATACGGGTAAATATTTGGGCCTGCCAACTGCGCCGCCCTAAAAATGAAGCCAGAACTAGTGTGATTGTTACTATCAATGTCATTACACCTACTGTTTATACAGCTACTTCTAATATTGGTACAGTACTGTAACTACAACGCAATTAAGTGAAGCGAAAAGGAGAGAAATTAATATTCTCCAATTGAAAGCTGAATTTGCACAAATTGTAGAGGGTACAATTGGTATAGAAACACTGACTACATATAATGAAGATGAATTGAAATTTCTAAGCAAAGAAGCATCCAGTTGTGCATGTTAATCATGCACTAGGTTTGAAGATTTGGCGGGAGAATACATCATTAACCTTTATAAAAGCAAAGAGTGGCGCAGAAATTTCAGAATGGATTAAGATTTAAATGAGCTCACTGACTATATGAGCACATATTAATGATAATCTGCTCAGGATCTCCGACATGATTGAATTTCTTCTGTGTATGAGTGCCAGTATGAGTGAGATGGTTTGACAGGTGAGAGTGAAGTGTTGATGGTTGAGTGTAGGGTTATCTGTGTATCTATTATATGTATTTTGATTTTATAGTGCTGGTTCCCTGGCCTTCAATACAGTCACAGATGAAGAAATTGTTAGAATCTGCAGCTATGTCAATCTAATCCACTGTTCATGTGCTAATCTATTGTTCATGTATTGATATTAAATGTTTAAAACGCTGAAGAATCATCGTACACTAAAATGTTTGAGGTATTGTTGGCACCTTGGTAACTGTCTGTCTATTTGTCTAATTGTTATATGTATTTGTAGACAATGAATTTTTATAAGCAATGAATAGTAGTAAAATTATCAAATATATAAACAAAGCATAAAATAATTTTGTATGAAGAATATCAATAATAAAAATATATATTTTTTTAATTAACTGTGGTGTATGACACTGATATTGGGGATTTGTGTTGCAAATGAGCCCTAGTTGGCCATACTAAAAAGCAATATAGGTCAGATCAGAGGCTCTTTTTCCAGTATTTGCCGTTTCCCCCTCCTCTGGGACCTCAAATTAATTAGGGGGTACCTCTTCTTTGTGTGATACCCAATCTGCAGTGCCATGTAACCCCCCCACCCAAACCCGAGCTGACCAGTGATTCTTACGTGGCGGACGCTTCTTCTTGTCATTGATTAGAAGAAGCAACATGATGCTATGAAGTAATCACTGCCTCTGGGATGCCGACGGCAGCCTGTCAGAGATCCAAAGATAAGGTGCATCTCTGAAGGGGCTTGTATCATTGGAGGTTGCTAAATGGAAATCAGCCTGAAGAAGGCAAGTGGATTAGTGGTGTACAGAAGGCTGCTGCTCCAGTCTTCTTTGCCTGATAGGGGGTGGACCAGTTTTCCTAAATGTTGCCTCATGAACAGAGGAGCTAAAGACCCAGAAGCCATACCAAACAGTATAGGGGGCTGCTATGGATGACACCTTGAAGGTAGACAATTGTTGCACAGATTTACCCAGAGGCATAATAATTGGAGCATGGCCGCACCTCAATATGTGTCTTCTGTGAATTTTTCCCTTTGATCGTACCTCTTGGGGTAATGACGGATTATGTAGTGGCCTTTCAGGTGGGTGTATGAGGTACATATTAAGTGACTGTTGGTTGCCCTAGCTCCTTATTGCGTAGGGCACAACCGATGACTTAATACAAAATAACACAAAATAGGTCAGATTGTTCTCTCTGTAATCGTGAATATCCTCCATTTTACTGTTGGGGTGTCTCCACCCTCGTAGCTCCTTTTGGAGAAAACATGCAAAAATGTATCACAAAGAAAGAACAGCCTATAGAAACTAAAGACTGTGTAATAACAAACTTAGAGACCCAAGTTGTTATCAAAGTGTGCATATAGAAGTTGTTTTGAATATAAAATCATCAAATGGAAAAAGGTAGCTGTGCATCTATCTTTACACCATTGCACTGCATTAATAAGTGTACATAGGCGGGAATAAGCCTTGAGGTAACTAAATAGTGATGCACCATTGCGTGAGGCACATAGACACATGCACAGACACAAAGCCATGCTGTAGTTTACTTACAGGTGTGGATGCTTCTTGCAGCATTCTCAAACCTATTTACTAAATATCTTTGTGGGTCAGAAACACTCCACCGAGTTACCTCTGAAAGAGGGTGACAGGGCTTCAGTCATTTGTCCTACTTAGCACAATGTGGATGTTCCTCACATGCTTTTGTCGATGTAGGTCTGTGTACAAACACCCTCCTCTGCAAAAAACAACTTTTGCTGTTGGAAGCAATGCAAACGTTTAGCCCCCTCTCCTCACATGTTAGATTGTGTCATATGCCTCGGAGTACGACATGCCCACGACTGCCACGTGCTCCACAGTGCCATATAGAGTCGCCTGCCACATAGGGACGAGTGCTGCACAACTAACCTCCTACCCAAGCAGCGCATAACTATAACACGGTTTCCAAATAATATTTCTATAATATTACGTTATGCAATGATATTTGCATAAACTAAAAACATACCTCATACATTAGTACAATATTGCTAAAAACAAGGTGCATGACTGAAATTAAGCGATTTTGCAGCCCTGTTGGCAAGCCACTGAATACAATGACAGGGCGTGTGGGCGATGGGCAGACATCCAGTGAAGGTAACAGAGGAAAAGAATTGATGGAAATAGAGGAAACACTGAGGGAGGGACACATAGAAAGGGGGAGCATGAGAAACAAAAGTAAGAAAGAAAAAGTAAGGATAAGAGAAAAAAGATGGGCAGATGGAAAGAAATAATGGGAGGAAGAATGTAGGGCGAAACCAATGAAAGAAACATGAAAGGCATTATGGAAGAAAAGGTGAAAGGTAGGAAGAAAGGGTGAAAGAAAAGAATGGTGAACAAATGAATGGATGGGAGAGTGAAAAGATGGGTAGATGGGAAGGAGAAAGGGACAATACAGGACACCCTTATGGGAAGGGATACAAAGAGATACATAGGACTGGAGCAGGTTACCAATCGATGTATTGAGTACGAATGCCATATATATAATGATCCTACACCCTAAGATTCTATCATTTTTATTAAAACTACCCATATTATAGCATCTAACAATTTCTCATTTGAATTTGTTTGAATACAATATGCTTCTTGTGGAAGAACACCCCCCGCCCACTACCCATACCCTCCACAGGATTCCATTCGATAAGTGCGCCCAATCTATATACAAAGGGTATTGGCAATAGCAGATACATGCTTTTGCTACTTATTATGAGGCCAATCAACTGATGTATATAAAAAACAGGCTATTAAGGCATAGGGGAGTCCCAGCCTTTTGAGCTGAGTGAAATTTGTTGGAGGAAACGTGTATAATACACCTTCTCTACAAATCCGTTATACTGAAGTCCTTTCCATATGAACGAGGATTGCGAGAGATTGCTGGTAGAAGGCCCTTCTTTGGATGCAATTGGAGGGTAAGTATTCACAGGAAACGCCACTATGGCCTAGACACATGGCACTATTAGAAGGATTTAAGTTGTAGGATCACATTGGGATATGCTAGTTGGGTGAGCTATGGAATGGAATTTACATGAAGCCCTTTGCCACTCTACAGGCAGAATTCGAAGTCCACAAAACCCAGTCCTATATTTAACATGGATTTGTGGCGCCCTTGCACCATGCAAGGAGGCGCAAGGGCGACGCAAAACCTGGAATGATATTTACCAAACCAGCAGGGCCACTTTGCGTGGCCCTGCGTGGCTTGGTAAATGTGGAGCAAGTCACTGCCTTGTGTTACTCTGTCCCAGGGAGGCATTACATGGGTGGTGCATTGGTGTTCCCACGCATTCACTAATGGATTTTGGCGCATTCCCAGATTTACCATTAGTGGTAAACTTAGGAATGCGTCAAAGTGTTATGCCTCGAGAAGAAATGTTTATTTCTCCTTGTTTTTTCCTCTTTCTACGTGTGCTGCGTTCTGCAGCACACATAGAAAGAGCAAAATGTCTCTGAGGATGGGTATCTATGCAGAACGGTGTCCCATCATACACAAAAACAATCCTTCCTACAATGCAGACACCCTTGCACCATGGTGCAAGGGTGGCTGCGGTGGCGCTAGGCAGCACATTGTGCACCAGCGCAGGCAGAGAGCAGGAATGCGCAGTATAATGTTAAATATGGTGCATTCCGGCTTTCTACCTTTCACGCAGCACAGCAGAGCAATGTGGCTTGCTGGGTTGCGTGAAAATTTGATAAATATGCCCCCCAGTTTTATAGATTCCGCAAATTAAAGCACGCACTTGAGCCTTACCAACCCCAGTTGTTGACACTCCTGTAGTACAGACCCCTCGAGGCACAACTAACTATGGAAAGCTTGAGTAAGGCTGGGGATTAGACACTACTTCTTCTTTATCTCCAACCCCTGAACAACTTCCCAACAAGCCCTGAGATCACGATGGGACAAGGACCCAGGCCTCTTAAGGCCAGCCGATTGGACGATGCGCTAATTGCACCCTGTAATTTTGCTACATCAGCTAGGTTGCAACTGATGCAACTTAAATATTAGAAGAACGGAGAAGATACAATCCACAAATTGTACAAGATGCTGAGTGGGAGTGGGCGAAATGAACATGTCCAATAACTGTAGCATAGTGGCACAAAATAATTCATACACTATCCATTGTACTGGGGAGACCTTCTCCCCCATGATGATACTACTGGGGATTACGGAAAGCACTGGTGGCTTGAGGTGGGAATAGATTCTGGTGGGCTTAAGCATGCTTCTTGCTAAGATAACTAGACACCGGAGGCCAGAGATTGCTCCTCTAAATAAAATGTGGGTGGATGGTGACCGAAGTAGTAGAACCAATTTACCAATCCACAGGATGCCTGAACAATCACAAGAACATTTGGGGGCCTTAGTGGGATCATTTTTATCTGTTCACAAGGTAAGGGTCTTTTGTTTCGATTGTGGCTTGCTACTGAAGAACCTAGTATGCATATATATAAGACTGCATCCGAATTACGTTTAGATTAAATACGGGGCAATCGTATCTGTCAGCTGGAATTTTTAAATTAAAAGAAAGTCAATAAAAAAGAGCTTTATAACATAAAAAAGGAAAATAGATGAAACAGTGAAAGGGGATGAAAGAATGGACATAAGGGTGTAAGGACGGAAGATAGAAGAGTGAAAGTATTAATGGGTGAAAGCATAGATGGATGGAAGGATGATTGGATGAGTAAGGGAATTTAGGATTCCCTAGAGTTATCCCACCATATCGTATCTTCAAACAGACCTAGTATCCTAAACAACAAATGTACTCTACACTCTAGAAACAATATTTAAAGGAAAATGTTACTTAGCCTGTAACTGTGTTTGTTGCTCGTTGTGCTGTATATTCACTTGCTTTGCCTGCTCCTGTCATTTAGTGTTGGGTGGGGATGTATGCAAGTTGTTTTTGTTTGAAGAAAACCTCAGTCTAGAGATATTTTGAGATTCCTCCCTAAGCCCACAATGCACCAGACTAAAGGCTCCATGCCAGATTGTTTGGTGAACGGCTGTGGTGTCAACCATGTAGCAGCTATGCAAATATCTGCTACTGGTATGTTTCCTAAGAAGGCCATAGTTGTCCCTTTCTTTCCAGTGGACCAATTGTAGTGTGCCCTTAGCCTCAGCATAGCATGTTTGTATGCACCTAATTATACATAGTATAATTCCAGCCTTGGAAATGGGATTCCCTATGTGATCTTTTGCAAAAACAACAAGCAGCTGCTTTGTATGGATTTTGTCCTGTCAATGTAGTACATTAGTAGTCTCTTAATATCGAATGCGTGTAAAGCCCTTTCGGCTACTGTTTGAGGGTGTGGAATGAGAATGGGTATCTCAGTGATCTGGCTCACATGAAATCGGGAAACCACCTTTGGTAGGAAGAATACCTCTATCACTGTGAACCTGAATGAAGGGTTCCTCTATTGTTAGCACTTGTGATTCACTAACTTTCCTTAGTGATGTTGTTATAATGAGGAATGCTACCTTCCGTGATAGAAATTGAATGGTGCACTGTCACACAAAGAGATCCCATAAGCTGTGTGAGTAGCACATTCAGATTCCAAATAGGGGCCTCTATGAAGGCTTTAATGACCGGTATCTTGAACAAAGTGTGACATCTATTTTCCATGTAAGCTGCCACAGATAGATGTAAATTAATGCAAGCTAATTGAAGGTGCAGCAGTTAAGAAACTGTGTCTTGCCCTAATGCATTAAGAGATTGCATGTGTTTGCTTACACAGTAATGGACAAATCCTTTCCATTTTGTGGTGTAGCACGCCCACATGGTAGGCTTGGCCACCTCATGCAGAATTTGCATACACTCGAATGACAGTCAGACATTTTGCTTACTTTCCCTCCTACATATGTTATATCCCGCATAGAGGCCCTAATGTAGACCCGTTCGTACATGCCCTAAAATGGACGTATTCATATTTACCCTAATATGGTCATATTCGTACTTGCCCTATTATGGTCATGGCCGCATATGCCCAATTATGGTCACAACTGTACATGTCCTATTATAGTATGACTCCTTATATAGGCATGGTCTTTCACCTACATTGGTCCCAGCTAGTACACAACGAGCTCTGAGGGCTGAACGTTATCTATCCTGTGGTTCTGAATACAGCAGGGTTCTTCCAAACACAGGCCCACACTGTACTCATTAATTATGCATGGCTCTCTAAGAATACACCACCGGCATAATATGTATGTACAAATTTCACCCCTGACGACTTCCTCATGTCCAATACAAACCATACTGAGGACCGAGACTCTTTAGGGTATAAATACACCACATCTTGTCCCGGTAAGACAGAGGGAAACGAGACTTCCATGCTGACACACTGACCGGAGACGCTGAGGCTCCTGCATACAGTCGCTCAAGCTGACAGTGGTCTGACAGTGGTCTGACACAACCCGGACGGGGTGTCCAACTCGAGACCAGGACGGGGTCCCACACTCTCTCTATTCAGGTATGGGGGTTCGACTAAATCCTAGTAGGATTCTTGGCTCTTAGCTTCTAAGACCTACACACATATGCTAGGTACACACAGGTACATCTAGTTAGGCATCGTAGGAGTGCGCGCACTTGCATAATGCTTTTATATTCATGTATGTACTCATGATTATCGCAATATGGTAGAACTGTTCTATCCCTTTGCTTTTATCGTACTGCTGATAATATATCTCTGCTATTGTCTGCTGGTTACCGCAGCACATATATTTTACACTAGAATAACAACTGTTCAATAAATACTTATTGAAACGCCCGACTGTTTATTCTGTGTAACTCTCTGAGACAAACCAAATAAGTAAGCACGAGTGACTGAGCGAAAGGTAGTACATTGTTTCCACGATTCTGAGGGAATCAGGGTTGTCATGTTCTAAGGTTGCCAGAAACTAATCTCTCCCCGATAAGAGGAGACACTAGTGGCACTGCGAGCTAGCTAATGCAAAACTAGGCTAACATATACGGTGGGGGTGCACGGAGCCAGTCTGCCACCAAGCCCGCAGTATATGTTATCCAAACGCGCAGGTCCTGCAGGGGTACTATAGGAGCTACACGACATGGCGCCCAACGTTGGTTTGGTACTTATTTAACAGTAGAATCTGAGTAGTTCAGTCGTGCTATTCTCAGAGAACCTACTCACAAAACCCCAGAGACGTCTGGAGTGGGTGGGCACTAAATCCGCCACAGCTGAGTAGTACGAGAATACTATTTATCGGCTGTTGGTTATTCAAGCTTGAAGGACATATAGTTCCTACAATTGTGCATTTACACCTTATTTTAAAAATTCTTTAAACCTCCCTTCTTCCAATTAAAAATGGTGGAAGAAACAGACGAAATAAGGAGAGTTACAACAGACCTCTTTGGTCTAGGAGAAGACCCTGAAGATGCAATACAAATTGCACCAAATTTCAGAAGGGCAGTCACCATAAAACGTCTAGATCATGGCTTAAGAGCCAGGGGTGGTACAGTAATTTTCGTGATTGAGGCACACGAATCCAATAAAACAGAGGTGTTCTATTCATGGGTTACATTCCCAGCAGCGAATCCAATTACAGATGTATTTCACTACTACCTAGAAGGTGAAACACCAGCGGACTATACTCCTTTTGAAGAGCTAGAGGTTCCGCTCACTTACCAGGAGCATAATTACTGGTTTAAAGGCGCCCTACCCCACGTACAAGGAAGAGCAAGATTAGGCCCGCTCGGAGGAGCAGGAGCCACATGGCCCATATTAGCGGCATACACACCGCATCCTGATATTGGCACAATGCCACAGCCAGACTTACTCGTACAACACAGAGATTTAATTAAAATCTACAGAAACCTCACACAATTTGTAATGAGGACTTTATCAGTTCAGCCTGCACCAGCTGCAGCACAAGACACTCCAGTCCAAGGTACAGTTAATAAAATAACTCCACAAACATTACACGCGGTAATGGGCAAAATGCGAACAAATCCCATTGTGGATAGCTCAGAAAATAACTCAGCTTGAAGCAGTATTCCCGAATACTACAACCAGTGATAAACACAGAATTCTAACAATCTGCTTGCCCATGGGTCTCACACCACAAGTAGAGGACTGCACCTCTTGGGGTTCAGTCTTTGCTGCCATATATACCAGAACACATGGTATCCCGTCAATAGCAGTAGTACCTGAAGTATTAAAACAGATACAAAATGAGTATGGAGCAGAGCCTGCCCTTAACTTAGGGATGAAGTTGCTAAACAACTTTGAACAGGTCTCAGCCATAATACTAGCTAATATTAAGGGGGAAGCAGCTTCAGTGGTGATCCGTCAACGCCTAAGGGAGTTCAGTCCAGTAGATCAACAATACGAACTATCCAAAATAATTGAAACTGCATACGCAGAATTAGGCAGCGACAGTCTAGGTGGGAAAGCATTAAAACCATAACTGGTGGGCAGTCCCGAAAAGGACACTACAAAGCAGACACCTACTTCTTCTAAAAAGAAGTGGGAAAATAAAAAACAACAAAAGTCTAAAGACAGCAGATCTTAGTCCAGAGGTAGGTCTCCTCAACAGGAGCCCTCTAAAAGGAGGTATAACCTCAGGAATAGGGATAATATTAAAAAACCTGACAGGTATCAGGATACTGATACTCGTTCCTCTCGTTACTTTCAGGGTTCATCAAAAAACTCAGAGAGGGAAGGACGGTCAAAGAAGCGTACAAAGTCCAGAGACACGCAACGTGCTGCGGACTACGCACCTAAAAAAGAAGATACACAAAAATCTAAATCTCAGTTCAAAAAGAAGAAGGTAGCAGGTCTCAAGATCAGACATGCTCAGAATTCTGAGGACACAGCTTCTGAACGGGGAATGGGCTCTGACGATGCTAGACAGCGCAGCAGAAGTAACGATAGCTCGCCAGAACCTGAAGGAATTTCTGGTGACAGCGGAGTTGAGTGAGTATATCACGGTGGAAACACCTGATACTCGGGTAAGTGTCCCACATAAGTTACATGAGATAACTCTCCGGATGGAGTGGGACAAGCCCAGAAAAGTTAAAGGTCTCTTTTGGAAAAATCTGTCATCTGGTTATGACATTCTATTAGCAGAACAAGACTGGCCGCCAGCATTCGTCATGGAGTGCCCTAGGGGAGAAACTGTAATATTTCCAGACTTTTCCGACCTTGTTCCCATTCACCTAAAACATGCATATGCGCAGGAGTGGGCGGTTGCCCTAGCTCCAGCATTGTACAAAAATCATGCTGGTTGGGATGAGGATTCAACCCACCACGTGATCCCGTTAAAAGTTTCCCCAAATGCTCAAAGGCAATACCCTATAAAGCAGGAAGCTAAAAAACAAGTCAGGGAGATTCTAGATCAACTTGAATATCAGGGGGTGATAGAAAATTGCACATCACCTATGAACAATCCTTTGTTCCCCGTAGCCAAACCTGACAACACATATCGTCTAGTTTTAGATTACAGACATTTAAACACTTGCACAAAGACATTTGCAGTTCAAAATGAAAACAGTGCCGCATTAATGAATAACATTGTGCGGAAAAAATACAAAACAACACTTGATATCTTAAATGGATTTTTCTGCCAAAATATAGCGCCTGAAAGCAGGTATCTGACCGCATTCAGTGCGTTAGGGTCCCAACGGCAATTCTGCTGACTCCCCCAAGGGTATAAGAATAGCCCGGGGTTGTTTTCAGCAAGGGTAACAGAGTTACTCCAAAATTTGGATGAAGAAGCATTGTCCTATGTGGATGATATTTATCTGACTGACAATGACTTAAAAAGGCACTTGACCAGGGTGAGCACCATTATTATGGGATTCGCCTCTGAGGGCTACAAATTTGACTTTAAAAAATAAAAAATTGCCCACCTCAATGTCTTGTTTTTAGGATACGAGCTGTCAAGTGAGGGAAAAAGCCTGGCAGCTAACTTTTTAGAAAAGTGTGCGCTGCTCCAACCTCCAAAATCATTAAAGAATTTACAATCAATTCTGGATTCCTAAATTTTGGTCGAACATACATTTTGGATTACGCAGAAAGAGTAAAACCTTTCTACGACTTAATAAAACCTGACTTTTCAGTCAAACAATGGACACAGGAACACACAAATATCCTGCGTTCCCTACAGGAAGACATGATAGCTTCTAAACATTTACAGACACGCGTAAATGCACAGAACTTAGTGATCCGAATAATAGCGGGTCAATGCGGTTACACTTATTTAACTTTTAATGAAGGTGAAACAGTACCAATCGCATACAAATCACACCTGTACACAAACGCAGAAATACGTTTCACTTCAACAGAAAAAATCCTGACAGCAGTGCAGACAGCTGTAGCAAGAGAAAGAGCTCTGGCTCAGGGAAAGCGCATAATTGTCGTGACCGCAGTGTTGTATTCCTCTTAAGGTGTCCGTATATAGGTTTTCCTGTATCATGTCCTTATATAGGCACAATTCGCCCTGCCCTTATATAGGCATAAAATCCCAGTCCTTATTTAGGCATTAAACCGTGCACTCCAAATACAGGCATGGTCTCCGACATCCGTCCACCCTAACGTCACAACAAGTTCTTGAAGAACAGACCCTTAGGCTTCGGGAGTTTCCCTAGCACAGGACTATTGATTTCTTCAAGGACTCATCTATTATGCATGAACCGTTATACCTTAGGGGTTCATTCATGACGTCTTCCGCTGCCTGATTCACGTCAATGCTAACATTCTGCGGTACCTCTCAGGTATAAATATACCTTCCCTAGCCCTTGTAAACCAGAGGAGACCTCGACTTCAGAGGAGCCCGTTTCCCGGCCTGACGCACTGAGAAGACGCTGTCATCCCTGCATGCAGAGAATCCAGCTTCCAGTGATCTGACTTCCCTTGCGGGGTGTTGGAGTTCGAGTCTGGCAAGAGATTCCTACCTCTCACATTCTTAAGGTATGGAGCTGACTAGAACCTAGAGGGACTCTTGGCATACTTGGCATACTAGGCGTAACATACTCTTAGTATACCATAGTAAGGAATACTTCACCTACTTCATACCTCTCCCTACACCTAGGTTAGGTTAGGTACATTGGGGTAGAACTAGCTTAGAAACGCATCGTACGAGTACTCGCATTTTTAGTCTGTGTTATTTATGTAAATGAATATCTACTAAAGATCATGCTAGCGCAGTATCATTTATTTCTACTGCTTACGCTGTACATTATTTATCTTGCATACTGTCTTGTGATCGTAACAGCACATATTACTTACACGAGAAACAAGACTGTTCAATAAACCTTTTATTGAAACGCCCGTCTATTCTTTCTGTGTAACTTTGAGGAAAACTAAGCATGCACGATTGAGTTGAGTGAAACGGTTATCTATTGTTTCCACGACTCTGGGACACGTTCTGATTCTAAAGGGAAACAAAGTGGTCATGTTTTGCGGCTGCCAGAAACTACTCCCTTCTTGTTTGTCAAGGAGTTTCTAGTAGCCTCTGAGCTAGCTGGCACAAGTAATTAAGTTTAATATACTCGATAGGGACATACCGACCTCAGTCCTATGTCAAGCCTATAGGGTATATTATTCCAATGCGCAGAGCCTATTAGGGAAATAGGAGCTACACTACATGGCGCCCAACGTTTGGTAAGGCGGTAATTTAACATTAGATACTGAGTAACTCAGCCGTGCCTTTTCTCTCAGAGACCCCTACCCATATACTCCAAAAGACGTCTGGAGTGGGCAGGGTTAAGTATCCACCACGGCTACATAGGGAAACACCCTATATATTAGCTGTTTGGTTTGCTCAACGTTGAAGGATACAGTGTTCCAAAATATTGTGCACCTTATCTTTGTTTCCTTGAAACTTGTTCTACATTTTTCAAAAAAGAAATGTCCATACACGGGGACGATGCCACCGGAAACGGTGGAGCTGCGGCTGATCCAGCCCTAGCAACAGCTTTTAACATTACAGGTTTAATTGAAACCGAGGAGGGTGTTATAAACATCCCTCCAAACTTAAGAAGAGCCATCACTCTAAAACTCATAAAACACGGCCTACCACCAAGAGGCGGTAGAGCAGTTTTCGTGATAGAGGCATACGAATCCTTTCAGACAGAGGTATTCTATTCATGGGTAATATTTCCTGAATCCAATCCAGTAACACACATGTTTCACTTCTACAAAGAAGATGATCCACCAGAGGAATATATTCCTTTCGAGGATATTGAAATTCCACTAACATACCAGGAGCATCAGCTCTGGTTTAATGGCACCCTAAAACATCACAGAAACATTACCAGGCTCGGTCCACTAGGTAGACCAGGAGCAACATGGCCGATTCTAGCCGGCTACACACCTCATCCTGAACTGGATATAATGTCAGATGAGGAATTACTTATTCAACTCACAGAGTTAATAAAAATCTACAGACAATTGGTCCAATATGTCATGCAGACTTTCACAGTCCAACCACCATTAACACTTCCAAATCAAACTCCCCAACAGGGGAATACACTAAAAATTACACCACAGACTCTATACGCAGTCATGGGTAAAATGCCCACAAAACATGAGCAAATTCCATTCTGGATAGCTAAAAAATTACTCAAATCGAAGCAGTATTTCCAAAATACTAGCCCGTATGAGAAACACAGAATACTAACAATCAGTTTACCAATGGGGATCACACCACAACTGGAAGACTGCACCACTTGGGGCTCAGTCTTTGCTGCCATTTATACTAAAACACATGGTATTCCATCAATTGCGGTAATACCAGATGTCCTGAAACAAATTCAAAATGAATACGGGGCAGAGCCTGCTCTGAATTTAGGTATGAAATTACTGAAAAATTTCGACCAGGTCTCAACAATAATATTATCTAATATTAAAGGGGAGGCAGCAGCAGTGGCGATCCGCCAACGATTAAGGGAATTCGATGTTACAGAACATCAAACTGAGCTACCCAGAATAATTGAACAATCATATGCAGAATTAGGCAGAGATAGTTTGGGTGGAAGACCAGTGAAACCAAAACTATCTGAAAGTCCTGAGAAGGACTCTATTAAACAAACTCCTACATCTTCTAAAAGAAGTGGGAAACTACTAAACAAAACTCAAACGAGAAATGTTCTCAATCCCGAGGTAGGTCTCCTCAAAAGGAGCCCTCTGAAAGGAGGTATAACCTCAGGAATAGGGATAATTTGAGAAAACCTGACAGGTATCAAGATACTGATACACGTTCCTCTCGTACCTTTCAGATCTCGTCACGGACTTCGGAAAGAAGAGGACGATCAGAAAATAGAGAAGAACGCGTAAAATCCAAAGAAGATAAACACGCTACAAAAAATAAAACAAAACCTCAATTCTCCAAAAAGAAAGTAGCAGGTCTGAAGATCAGACATGCCGAGAATACTGAGAACACAACTCAAGAACGGAGAATGGGCCCAGACAATGCTGGACAGTGCAGCAGAAGTCACAATAGTTCGCCAGAACCTGAAGGAACTTCTGGAGATAGCGGACTTGAATGAGTACATTACAGTTGAGACTGTAGACACCAGGGTTAGTACTCCACAAAGGTTATATGAAATAACACTCCGAATGGAGGGAGACATACCTAGACAGGTGAAAGCACTCTTTTGGGAAAAACTTTCAAGGGGCTATGACATACTTCTAGCAGAAAAGACTGGCCACCACAATTTGTCAGGGAGTGCCCACATGGCGAGGACATTATTATGCCTGCCTTCTCTAACCATATTCCAATTCATTTAAAATATACTTATGCCAGGAAATGGGCAGTAGCCCAGGCCCCAGCATTATATAAAAATCATGTAGGATGGGATGAGGACTCACCTCACCATAAAATACATCTGAAACATGAACCAACTGCACAAAGGCAGTATCCAATAAAGCAAGAAGCTAAAAAACAGGTCAGGGAGATCTTAGATCAACTTGAATACCAAGGGGTGATTGAAACATGCACCTCCTCAATGAACAATCCTTTGTTTCCTGTCTCCAAACTAGACAACACCTATCATCTAGTTTTGGATTACAGACACTTAAACACTTGTTGTAAAACATTTGCAGTGCAAAATGCACATAGCACAGCATTAATGAATTACATTGTGCGTAAAAAATATAAAACCACATTGGACATCTCAAATGGTTTCTTTTGTCAAAACATAGCACCTGAAAGCAGGTACTTAACAGCATTCTCCATAATGGGGACCCAGCGTCAATTTTGTCGACTCCCACAAGGGTTCAAGAACAGCCCGGGGTTATTCTCAGCGAGAGTAACAGAGTTACTACAAATTTATGACAATGAGGCATTGTCCTATGTCGATGACATCTTATCTGACGGACGATGACCTGGACAAACACTTGAACAGGGTAAGCACCATTATACTGGGCTTCGCCTCTGAGGGCTACAAGTTCAACTTTAAAAAGTCCAGAATTGCCCATCTCAATGTCCTATTTCTAGGATATGAGCTTTCAAGTGAAGGCAAGAGCTTGGCAGCTAACTTTTTAGAAAAGTGTGCGCTGCTCCAACCTCCAAAAACGCTAAAAACTTACAATCCATCCTGGGTTTCCTAAATTTTGGAAGAACATACATTCTAAATTACGCAGAAAGGGTTAAACCTCTCTACGCATTAATCAAACCTGATTTTTCAATCAAGAATTGGACACAAGAACACACAGAAATCTTGCGTTCACTACAGGCTAACATGTTAGCAACAAATCACTTACACGCGTAAGTCAATGCAACCTGGTGATCCGAATAATTTCGGGTCAATGCGGATTCACCTACTTAACATTTAATGAGGGTGAGAAAATACCAATCGCATAAAAATCTCATTTGTACACACAAGCGGAAATGCGCTTCACTTCAACTGAAAAAATTCTGACAGCAGTTCAAACCGCTGTAGCAAAAGAGAGAGCCCTAGCCCAAGGGAAACGTATTATAGTCGTAACCCCAGTACCAGCTTTAGAAGCGGTCACAAAAGCAAGCATTCCAAATGCTAAAGCATTACATCCAAGATGGATACAATGGGTTAATTCTCTTGCTGCAACAGATGTTGAATATGTTTTTGATCCTGATTTAAAAACACAAGCATTCCTGCAATATGAACAAGAATGTCCTCTGCCCACTGAAATTCTGCCTCTCGATCAGTACAAATTCATAATTTACACTGACGGATCCGCACAACCCGCAACAGGGGGTAAGCAAGCTTACAGTGCAGCGTGTGCAATCGTTAAAGGTCGCATGCGAGATGGCATCTTCAGACCTATAGTCACAAAAACTCAATCTCTAGGAGATTGTACAGCTCAGCGAGCTAAACTACAAGCATTCAAACTGGCACTTGAAAGTACAGATCGAGAATTCCCACACTAATAGTGTGCGATTCCTTTTACTGTGTTCAGTCGTATAATGAATATATACAAAACTGGCTTGAAAATGGATTCAAAGATGCGAAAGGTGGCACAATAAAGCATAAACCGCTTTGGGAACAAGTAGTTCAGTTGAAAAACGAACTACCAAAGGCTCACGTGATCCACACACTGAGTCATCAACGTGATGGCGTTCACGTTGCAGGGAATTCATTGGCTGACGAAGCCGCAAAGGGGGCTGTTCAGACGGCTTCCGTAGCTGCAATCACTCGTTCAAAAACAAAAATAGACAGTGAGATAATGCTACAAGCAAAGGCAGTGGTGCAGCGTTACCAAAAAAGTTTCCACTCAAGTACTCTTATGTAATTGATGCGAACAACGTTCCTTTTGCTCGAATCCCTGGAGTGGGGGATAGGGTCATTCCAAACATGGAACGTAGAGCAGCTTTGATTTATGAAGCACATTTGGGGGAGGGTCTGTCACATCAAGGGATCTCTAAAACAATCTTGACGTTAAAAGAGATGTACTGGTGGCCTGGAATGAATACACAGATTCACATCTTCATCAATGACTGCATAGACTGTAAGGTACAGCGTGATGCAGAACACCACCAGACACCATGCTACGACTGTAGCTGCCCAGTACAGACACCACTGTTAGACAGCATTAGACTATCTACGCGCATGCGTCCTTCTGGACAAATGCAATCCCACAAATACTGAATTTAGGTTCCTATGGATATGGCCTCAGCGCTCGGCTGACGCTCGAACTGTTATAAAAGATTTGCGAGTCTTTATCGGCACATACGCAATAGGCACGCTACATTCTGACCAGGGCCCTGCGTTTAGCTCTAGGGCTTACAAAGAAGCCATGGCCAGTCTGGGCATTGCATTGCGGTACTCCTCTCCATTCCATCCTGAGGGAAATTCGGTTGTGGAAAGGAAAAACCGGGACATAAAGCAGTCTATAACAGCTAGGGTATTAGGTTCGGGTGATGGGTGGGTCAAACATCTTTATGGGGTCCAACGCTCATTGAATAACCTGCCAAGAAGTTCTCTAGGGGGGGTCACTCCATATGAGGTCCTATTTGGGACAAGAATGTGGGTACCAGACCTCGATCACGTAGGCACAGTGGTGGAAAATAAACCGTTTGATATCAAAGATCGTTTGGCTGTTTTACAGGAACTCAATGAACTAAGATCAAAACAAAGCAACGTATTCCTGCAGCCAACCATCACTGGGGAAAAACCGGCGGTCCCAGCAAGGCCTGTCTGGATTCCAAAAGTTGGGGATCTAGTCAGAGAAAAGATTGCGGACAAGAAGGAATTTGGACCTTCTTACAGACAACCAGTACCTGTCCTAGCAGTTCAAGGAACAAGAACAGTACTTCTGCCGCCCCTTGCTGGAAAAAAGGAGAAAAGATTTGTGTCCATCGACCTCATCAAACCACAGTATGTGGCCAATACTAAATAGTAGGCCTCGTGGACTCCGACCTAGTAGCAAACACACTCCTCTCGCTACTATCCAAGAGGTTCAGACTGAAAGACTGATAACCATCAAGACTTCAGCAGTAACAGATGAAGGACTAAGCAACAATGCAATGGAACTCATCCCTCTTGAAAATCAAGTAACAGTTCGTCCAAATACACCTGTCTACACCAATGTAGCAAGTGATCAACTGGTTCCAGCGATTTCTACAAATCCTGATGCAATTTCAACAATTGACAGAACTGCTTCTGGCTATTTCATTAACTTTGATACGTTCTCAGAAGATCCGAGTGAACCTGAAACGACGTCAGCATCATTAAAATTCAAGCAGCAAGTACAAGACTTTCTTCACCTTCTGAAAAAGACTTATCTGGTTTCATCATGGATTGAACTCTAGATTATTTCTGGAATATTTGTTTTCATGCTTTGGCTAGCTTTGGTTATGACTATGAGCATGCTTATAAATGGCAGATACATCCATGTGAACACTGAAAGAAAAGATGTGAACTTACTTTTGAAACCTCATAAATCTTCCCATCGTGAAGCAAGAGACTTGTCAACAGTGAACATCACAGCCGTTCCTATACAGGATGGTATAGTGTGGGACAAAACAGATTTTGATATTTTTGGCCCGACGGAACAATTGAACATTCCACATTTGTTTAAAATTTCACTAAGTGATCTCATTTCGTCCAGTACCTATTCTGATGATTGGGACTTTGAGACTGTTAACAACATAATGTTTGACCTAGAAAAATCTGCTGCATTTTCTAAAAGTGAATATTTAGAGGGTTCATCAGACTATGAACAGCTGTATTGCTATAACCACTATGGTCATCATTATTTGCATAAATCTGCATACCCTAGAAATGTGTTTATGTTTAACCAATGGGAGCATTGTCCTACACCACCAAAAGGTAGTTCAAAAACATTTGTTAATAAGTTTCCATATTTTTCAGGTTACAATACATCTGATCCAGAAACGTTTTACTATAAAAATGTAAACAAAACAGGACTGAAAATTATGTTAACAAATACAAAACAGATTTATTCTGCAGCATTTATTGCCCAACTGTCTAGACACGGTTTCGTCTTTTGGAAAGACACAATAGACACAAAAACTGTCTGAGGTACTAAAGATTGGCAAGTGCAGGGGATAGAAGCTTTATTTAGAGCCTGTATCATCCCTGAACAAATAATGTTTTTGAATGAAACCGTCCAACAAACATCTTGTCTTGGTCTAGCCAAGATCAAAGAGATGAAAACACCTTCTGTACCAACACCTGCAAGTGATAACAATACACAGGCAGCGGTTACAGTTGACAAAATACTACAACTCAACAGATCTAATCCTGATTGGAGAAAATGGTTGATCTGGCCCACAGACACGAACAACTGTCAGGAAAGATTCCTGAATAAAACTCAGGGCTTTACTATTCATAGGCCAGACCCAAGATACGTCCAAAGACAGCATCCGGGGGTAGTAACAACATACAGTGTAGGTAAATTATGCCTCGATTGGCTGCAGAAATCTACACTACAGGATGTGAAACAACACTTATCCTTACTTAAAGAAGACGCAGACCGTAGGGAATTCTTGCTTGGACCAAGAAAACTGCATCAAAAACGTTTCATATATGCCGGCATTTATGCTGCCTATAATGAAGCATGGAAAGTGTCACAGATGGAGGCCGCAGAACGAATACGTGAACTTGATCGTATTAATTTAGAGAAAACTCTCTCTGTGGTCGACAATGGGTTAACAACTTTGTCCTCCAGAATATATTCATTGGACGGCATTGTATCCTCTGCTATCGACATACTGGAACAAGATTTGGCGATGTTACAACAAGGCCAATCTCAATTACGTTCTATTGTGTTATTAAGCTGGACGCTGCAATCTTTGCGCGCAGGCTATGTGCCTTGGCGTTTTATCAACACGTTAGCTCTGTTTGCAGAATACAATCTAACTGATAAACAGATCGAACTGGCACAAAGAGGAGCAAGGTATACAGTGCTGAGCATTGAAAAACTGGAAAAGTTACCATTCACAGTGGCAGAAAAACCAGCTACAGAATGGCTTATTCATGGCAAAATCACACTACCTGTGACTACTTTTCAGTTTCAGTATTGCCTCAAACAAATGCAAGCAGGCAAATATGAAAGGTTGGGTAAGGAATACATTAAGACATCTTGGAATTTACCATACACATATAGATGTTGGAGTGGGGATCGTGAAGTGTTTCTGAGTGGTACACACGTAAAAATGCACTGAGCGGTTCACTAATATGTCAGGACATTTCTTTACACGGGGCTTGTAATGGTTCTGTGGCAAATTTGTCTTGCCACCAGCAGGGTACACCAGCTGCTGTGATTAATCCAACGTTTGGACAACTTTCTAATGGGAGTTACCTCATGTTGAATGATCAGAGTTGCTGCGGCATGTTGCCAGGCATCCCATATCTAGTAACGGTCAACTCCAGGGTCACTTGCTGTATGCAAGTATTGTTTGCCCCAATAGACACAGTCAGGAGTCGCCTTTGTGGCCTTCGCTGAACGTCTCTTTTATAAGATTTGATACTTTAAGCAGAATGAAAGCCATGCTTTTACAACAAACAGTGCCTTTGACCTCGGCCAAAGAAACCTATGATCTACAAGTCGCAAGGACTTCGGCTGAGATACAGACTTTAATGCGTACAAACTGCCCTATACATTTCGTGGAAATGATAGGACATATCTTTAACATGTCTGATACAAGCGGAATTGTACATGTATTTAAGAGCATCTGTTCCGGTCTGTTAGCAGCTTTCCAGGCAATACTCGGAATAATCCCAAACTTTGCACATTCGGTGTTTGGTGGCATACCATTAATTCTAGCACTTGTTGCCGGAATTCTATTTCTCTTCCTGCTATTACGCTATGGCCAGCCTATTCGCAGACATCACTCCGAGCGAAGTGGAGAAAGCTCTCCTTGAACGAAAGTGCCGTGAGCGAATAGTACAGCTTTTGGGCATGAATCGTCTACGGGAACTTAATACCACGTGGTTCCTGTCGTTCAGACCAATCTGGCAAGATTGCATCTTACCTGTTCTACGATGCCTGCTATGCGGTGAAGAATGCGTGTTGGACAACTGTCTAACATTTCCATCAGCTACGCCAACGGATGTCGATACTCTGATGGACCCGATAACGGCCCATGCTCTGTGTTGTCCCCAGAGGCTACCCATCCTGATGACAGCATTCATTGAGATCTCACAGACGCTTCCGGCTGCTGCTGAGGTACGAGATGGATCTACAGGCACACAGGTAATAACGGTCGCGAACATTGCTGCGGCATCCTATGCTGAAAGCGATGCCTCACATCTCTGTGCAATTAATCTACTACACGAGGTGTTCCGAATGTCACCAACTACAGTGGACGATATTTTGCCTACAGAAATAGATGATCTCATGTTTACACCAGACCCGTACACTGACTCTGATTCAGCCCACAGTGTTCCAGAGATGCAGTAAAAATTTGGCCTTCATATTTCAAAAACTTGGAACTCTTCCCATATTGAACTTTTTCCGTTTTTTTCAAATTAAATGGCAAATCAATCTCCTTGAAGTAGAACTATTCTTATAGTACGGACTTCGCGGTACTTCCTCAGACACTTTATCATCTTGTTTGTCTAAAAAGTTCATTAATTTCCATGACATGAAAAGACTTTGATTTTGAACAACTTATCGATCGTTTTTCTGTCACATGTAAATATTACTGCTTATTTCCTTCACATTGCATTTTTTGTTTTCAAATATATGCCTGAAATGAAAAGCGATGCTTGAAATGTACAGTACCTTTTGCATTTTAATAGGTTTTTTAAATGCTTTTTAAGCAATATTTTTAGCAATATGCGGTACTCCATTTTATGTTTAGCATTTTAAATGTTTAGCATTTATATTATTATCGTACACACGAAAGTGGAGTGGGTGTTGTATTCCTCTTAGGGTGTCCGTATATAGGTTTTCCTGTATCAAGTCCTTATATAGGCACAAT
Source organism: Calotriton arnoldi (assembly GCA_963921515.1). Classification (NCBI taxonomy): domain Eukaryota; kingdom Metazoa; phylum Chordata; class Amphibia; order Caudata; family Salamandridae; genus Calotriton; species Calotriton arnoldi. Next base: position 1,404,331 of record CAWUFW010003770.1, on the reverse strand, counting down.
TCGCCCTGCACTTATATAGGCATAAAATCCCAGTCCTTATTTAGGCATTAAACCGTGCACTCCAAATACAGGCATGGTCTCCGACATCCGTCTACCCTAACGTCACAACGAGTTCTTGAAGAACAGACTCTTAGGCTTCGGGAGTTTCCCTAGCACAGGACTATTGATTTCTTCAAGGACTCATCTATTATGCATGAACCGTTATACCTTAGGGGTTCATTCATGACGTCTTCTGCTGCCCGATTCACGTCAATGCTAACATTCTGAGGTACCTCTCAGGTATAAATATACCTTCCCTAGCCCTTGTAAACCAGAGGAGACCTCGACTTCAGAGGAGCCCGTTTCCCGGCCTGACGCACTGAGAAGACGCTGTCATCCCTGCACGCAGAGAATCCAGCTTCCAGTGATCTGACTTCCCTTGCGGGGTGTTGGAGTTCGAGTCTGGCAAGAGATTCCTACCTCTCTCATTCTTAAGGTATGGAGCTGACTAGAACCTAGAGGGACTCTTGGCATACTTGGCATACTAGGCGTAACATACTCTTAGTATACCATAGTAAGGAATACTTCACCTACTTCATACCTCTCCGTACACCTAGGTTAGGTACATTGGGGTAGAACTAGCTTAGAAACGCATCGTATGAGTACTCGCATTTTTAGTCTGTGTTATTTATGTAAATGAATATCTACTAAAGATCATGCTAGCGCAGTATTATTTATTTCTACTGCTTACGCTGTACATTATTTATCTTGCATACTGTCTTGTGATCGTAACAGCACATATTACTTACACGAGAAACAAGACTGTTCAAAAAACCTTTTGTTGAAACGCCCGTCTATTCTTTCTGTGTAACTTTGAGGAAAACTAAGCATGCACGATTGAGCTGAGTGAAACGGTTATCTATTGTTTCCACGACTCTGGGACACGTTCCGATTCTAAAGGGAAACAAAGTGGCCATGTTTTGCGGCTGCCAGAAACTACTCCCTTCTTGTTTGTCAAGGAGTTTCTAGTGGCCTCTGAGCTAGCTGGCACAAGTAATTAAGTTTAATATACTCAATAGGGACATACCGACCTCAGTCCTATGTCAAGCCTATAGGGTATATTATTCCAATGCGCAGAGCCTATTAGGGAAATAGGAGTTACACTACACCAGTACCAGCTTTAGAAGCTGTTACAAAAGCTAGCATTCCAAATGCTAAAGTCTTACATCCAAGATGGATACAATGGGCTAATTCTCTTACTGCAACGGATGTTGAATATAAATTTGATCCAAGTTTAAAAACACAGGCATTCCTGCAATATGAACAAGAATACCCTCTACCAAATGAAATTTTGCCTCTAGATCAGTATGAATACGTTATCTATACTGACGGATCTGCTCAACCAGCCACAGGAAGTAAGCAAGCTTACAGCGCAGCGTGTGCGATTGTTAAAGGTCACATGCACGATGGAAAGTTCCATCCGAGTTGCACTAAAACGCAATCTCTAGGAGATTGCACGGCTCAGTTGGCAGAACTCAAAGCACTTATACTGGCACTCATAAATACGGATCACGAATTCCCCACACTTATTGTGTGTGATTCCTTTTACTGTGTACAGTCGTACAATGAATATCTACATCATTGGGAACAAAACGGGTTCAAAGATGCAAAAGGTGGCATAATTAAACATAAAATGCTATGGGAACAGGTAGTGGAGTTGAGAAACGAACTACCAAGGGCTCACGTGATACATACACTGAGTCATCAGCGTGATGGCATTCACGTTCAAGGGAATTCATTGGCTGATGAAGCCGCAAAGGGGGCTGTTCGCACAGCCGCCGTAGCTGCAGTTACTCGTTCAAAGATGAGGGTAGACGGCGAGATTATGGTAGCTGTCAATGCTTCAAGCAAAGGCAGCACAGCAGTACCTAAAAAATTTCCACTCAAGTACTCCTACAAGTTAGATGCACAAAACATTCCATATGCTCAGATTCCTGGAGTGGGGGATAGAGTAATACCAAATATGGATCGTAGGCTAGGCTTGATTTTAGCGGCACACGAGGGTTTGGGTTCTGCGCACACAGGTATTACAGCGACTATTTCTTTATTGAAACAGCGCTACTGGTGGCCAGGGTTAACGAAGCAGACTAAAGACTATGTCTTGAAATGCGACATCTGTCAGCAGATAAAAGGCTCCACCGTAACACGCCCAGCGCAGACACCATTACTGAAATCAGACAAACCTCTCGCATGTGTGTATTTGGACCACTGCGGACCCTTACAATCTGATGGGTCCAAGAAATATATCATGGTTGCAGTGGATTCCTGCTCAAGATTCCTATGGGTTTGGCCTCAGCGCTCGGCTGACGCTCGAACTGTTATAAAAGATTTGCGAGTCTTTATCGGCACATACGCAGTTGGCACGTTACATTCTGACCGTGGTCCGGCGTTTAGCTCTCGGGCTTACAAAGAGGCAATGGAAGGAATGGGCGTAGCATTGCGGTACTCCTCTCCATACCATCCCGAGGGAAATTCTGTTGTGGAGAGGAAAAACCGAGACTTAAAGCAATCTTTAACAGCTAGGGTATTAGGCAAGGGCGGTAGATGGGTCGATCACCTTTATGGGGTACAGCGCGCACTCAACAATCAGCCAAGAAGCTCTCTAGGAGGTGTCACTCCTTACGAGGTCCTGTTTGGGACAAGAATGTGGGTACCTGATTTTGATTGTGAAGGCACAGTGGCGGATGAAAAACCATTTGATATCCATGATCGTTTGGCTGTTTTACAGGATCTAAATGAATCCAGGACACAACAAAGTAACGTGCTCCAGAAACAGGTCGCCATTGAGGAAGTCAAGGCAGTAACGGCAAGACCTATCTGGATCCCGAAGATCGGGGATCTAGTCAGAGAGAAGATTGCTGACAAGAAAGAATTTGGGCCATCCTCCAGAAAACCTGTACCGGTCCTTGCAATCCACGGCACAAGAACTGTACTTCTGCCACCTCTTGCCGGAAAGAAGGAGAAAAGATTTGTCTCAATCGACTTAATCAAACCACACTATGTGGCCGATACTAAACAGTAGGCCTCATGGACTCCACAGTAGCAGACGCCCTCCTCTCGCTCCAATCCAAGAAGTCCAAACAGAAAGACTCATCACGTTTGAAGAGCCACCTGTACGGAATGATGGACTAAGCAACAATGCTATGGAACTCGTTCCACTTCGACAAGAAGAAAATCAACTTAACAACCAAGTTGCAATCAGACCTAATACAGACATCTACGTCAACATGCCTCGTCAAGAGCAAAATCCAATTTCAACAAATCCCGATGCAATTCCAACAATTGATCGAACTGCTTCTGGCTATTTCATGAACTTTGATACGTTTTCACTGGATCTAAGCGAACCGGAAACGACGCCAGCCAAAAAAATCACTCACACAGAAACTCAATGACTTTTTGAACTTTTTTAGAAAGACTTACCTGGTGTCACCTTGGATAGAACTATGGTATATCACTGGGATTTTATTTTTCATTTTCTGGCTAGGTTTAATAATAACTTTTAGTATGCTTATTAATGGACGATACCTCCAACCAAGCTCTACAGCCCAAAGAGTCAATTTGATTTTAAAACCACACCAGTCTTCACATTGTGACCCAAGAGACTTGTCTTCAGTGAACATCACAGCAGTTCCTATACCGGACGGTATAGTATGGGACAAGATTGATTACGATATATTAGGTCCGACTGAACTTTTAAAGCTAAAACATGTATTTAAAATCTCTAATTGATTTCATTACCTCCCGTACATGTTCTGATGATTGGGACACTGAAACTGTAAATGCTATGATGTCTGATTTAGAAAAAACTGCCGCATTTCCAAACAATGAAATGTTAGAAGGTACTTCAGACTATGATACATTGTACTGTTCCCAGCAATATGGTAATCATTTCTTGCACAAATCTATAACACCTAGAAATGTATTTGAGTACCAACAGTGGGAACACTGCCCAACACCTCCAAAAGGTAGTTCACAAGCATTTGCACAGAAATTCACATACTTCTCAGGGTTTAATACATCCGACCCGAAGTCATTTTATTATAAAGTGGCGAAAAATTCAGAAAATTATGTTGACGAACACCAAACATATTTACTCTGCATCCTTTCTGAACCAGTTGTCTAAACAGGGTTTCGATCTATGGAAAGACACAATAGATTCCAAATCAATCTGGGGTTCTAGGGACTGGCAAGTCCAGGGAATAGGAGCACTTTTTAGAGCATGCATCATTCCGCAGCAGATTTTATTTCTGAAACTGTGCAACAAACATCCTGTCTTGGATTAGCCAAAGGCAAGGAAATGAACACACCGGGGTTTCCAACACCATCGCAGATGGGTGGGGGGCAGAATTCAACTACACTTGGGGTGAAATTAGATGACATTTTCCAGTACAACAGGTCAGATCCTGATTGGACAGAATGGCTGGTTTGGCCGATTGACACAAACAAATGTCAACAGAGATTTATGAATATAACCAAAGGGTTTAGAATCCATAGGCCAGATCCACGCTATGTACAAAGACAACACCCAGGGGTAATGACATCGTATAGTGTTGGGAAGTTGTGCCTTGATTGGCTAGAGACCTCAACACTGACAGAAGTAAAGCACCACTTGACCTTACTCGCACCTGACATGGATCTTAGAGATTTTCTACTAGGTCCAAGGAAACAACGTCAGAAACGTTTCATATATGCAGGCCTTTATGCCTACTATAATGAAAACTGGAAAATATCCCAACAAGAGGCCGCAGAAAGGATACGGGAAATAGACCGAATTAACTTAGAAAAGGCATTAGCTGTGGTGGATAATGGGTTAACAACTTTGACCTTCAGGATTTACTCCTTAGGCAACATTGTGTCTTTGGCAATCGACATATTAGAACAAGATCTGGCCTTGTTACAACAAGGGCAATCTCAGCTACGTTCTATTATGATGTTAAGCTGGACGCTGCAATCTTTGCGTGCAGGCTATGTGCCATGGCGTTTTATAAACACCACGTCTCTGTTTTCAGAATACAATCTAACTGATAGACAGAAATGGCACAAAGGGGAGCCAAATATACAATGCTGCGTATTGAGAAACTGGAAAGGTTACCATTCACTGTAGCCGAATCACCATCAACAGAATGGCTAATTCATGGCCAAATAACTCTGCCGGTCACTACGTTTCAGTTTCAATATTGCCTTGAGCAAAGGCAGGCAGGCAAATATGTGAAAATGGGTGAGGGATACATCAAGGAAACTTGGGAGTTACCATATAGATACCGATGCCGGAATGGGGATCGAGAAGTGTATCTGAGTGGTACAAACTGCAAGAACGCTTAAGCGGTTCTCTCATGTGTCAGGATATTTCTCTACACGGAGCCTGCAGTGGTTCAGTGGCGAACTTATCTTGTCACATGTCAGGGACCCCAGTGGCCATGATCACGCCGGTTTTCCAGCTGCTCTCGAATGGGAGTTACTTAATGTTAAATGATCAAGGTTGCTGTGGGATGCTTCCGGGCGTCGCATATCTAGTAACTGTTAACTCCAGGGTTACTTGCTGTATGCAAGTATTGTTTCCGCCACTGAACACAGTCAGGGAGGCGCCGCTATGGCCTTCGCTGAATGTTTCTTTTATACAGTTTGATACTCTGAGCAGATTGAAAGCCATGCTTTTACAGCACCCCGTGCCCTTAACCTCCGCTCGAGAAACCTATGAACTTCAAGTTGCAAGGACCTCGACCGAGATACAGGCGCTCATTCGTACAAACTGCCCCATTCATTTAGCAGAAATGGTGGGACGTATCTACAATATGTCTGATACACCTATTTAAGACCATAGGGTCCGGACTGTTAAGCACCTTTCAGACAGTCCTTGGAGTAATCCCAAATTTTATACACTCCGTATTGGGAAGCGTCTTTGGAGGATTCCCTCTCATCCTGTTCCTAATCGCAGGAATCCTGATTGTAATATTGCTGCTACGCAATGGACGGCCCACTTCCCGAGGGAATGGTGAACACGCTCCTGGAGCAGAAATACCGTGAACGCATGGTACAACTTCTGGGCATTTCTTGCCTGCGAGAACTCAATGCCTCCTGGTTTCTATCATTTAGACCAGTCTGGGTAGACTGCATCTTACCTGTTCTTCTATGCCTGTTCTGCGGAGAAGAATGCACGTTGGATCTTTGTCTAACATTTCCATCAGATGCGCCTCCGGACACGGATGCAATGCTGGACCCCATCAAGGCCCACGCTGTGCGTCCGAATCGGAAGCGGCTTCCGATTCTGATGAATGCATTCCTGTAGAATCCACAGGTACCGTTCGCTCCTGCTGGGTTAGGTGATTCTTCCACAGGCACCCAGGTTACAACTGTCGCACAAGCTGCCGCAGCACCGACTGTTGGCAGTACTACATTCCATCTATGTGCGATTGACGTTCTCTGTGAGGCGTTGGATTTGTCATCTACAGCAGCTGACACCGATAATATTGAGCTTCACAGCCAGGACGCGTAATCTTGAATTGGCTCATCGTGTCCTGGGAAAGAATTCGGCTTCTTCACTCGTTTCAAAATAAATGATCTACATTTGGAACATTTTCTTACATTGACACTTTCGCTTGAGAAAAGCATGGCCTTCTCCTGCTTATGGTAATACAACTTCTATAGAGAGACGATATTGACTTTTTAAGTGGTAACTAGAAAAAGCTGAATTTAAACATTTTTGCCCTATTATGGTCATGGCCGCATATGCCCAATTATGGTCACAACTGTACATGTCCTATTATAGTATGACCACTTATATAGGCATGATCTTTCACCTACATTGGTCCCAGCTAGTACACAACGAGCTCTGAGGGCTGAACGTTATCTATCCTGTGGTTTTGAATGCAGCAGGGTTCTTCCAAACACAGGCCCACACTGTACTCATTAATTATGCATGGCTCTCTAAGAATACACCACCGGCATAATATGTATGTACAAAGTTCACCCCTGACGTCTTCCTCATGTCCAATACAAACCATACTGAGGACCGAGACTCTTTAGGGTATAAATACACCACATCTTGCCCCGGTAAGACAGAGGGAACCAAGACTTCCATGCTGACACACTGACCAGAGACGCTGAGGCTCCTGCATACAGTCGCTCAAGCTGACAGTGGTCTGACAGTGGTCTGACACAACCCGGACGGGGTGTCCAACTCGAGACCAGGACGGGGTCCCACACTCTCTCTATTCAGGTATGGGGGTTCGACTAAATCCTAGTAGGATTCTTGGCTCTTAGCTTCTAAGACCTACACACATATGCTAGGTACACACAGGTACATCTAGTTAGGCATCGTAGGAGTGCGCGCACTTGCATAATGCTTTTATATTCATGTATGTACTCATGATTATCGCAATATGGTAGAACTGTTCTATCCCTTTGCTTTTATCGTACTGCTGATAATATATCTCTGCTATTGTCTGCTGGTTACCGCAGCACATATATTTTACACTAGAATAACAACTGTTCAATAAATACTTATTGAAACGCCCGACTGTTTATTCTGTGTAACTCTCTGAGACAAACCAAATAAGTAAGCACGAGTGACTGAGCGAAAGGTAGTACATTGTTTCCACGATTCTGAGGGAATCAGGGTTGTCATGTTCTAAGGTTGCCAGAAACTAATCTCTCCCCGATAAGAGGAGACACTAGTGGCACTGCGAGCTAGCTAATGCAAAACTAGGCTAACTTATACAGTGGGGGTGCACGGAGCCAGTCTGCCACCAAGCCTCCAGTATATGTTATCCAAACGCCCAGGTCCTGCAGGGGTACTATAGGAGCTACACGACACATATGGAATTAGAGGTAGTAGATTAAATGCGTAAGCAAATATCCTTGACCAATTCATCCATAGTGAATTGCCCATGGCCTGAAGTTGCTGGTACCTGGAGGCGAAGCCTGGACATTATGGGATTTTTGCAGTGGTGAAAAGGTCGACGTGGGTGTTCCCCATATTTGAAAATACCTCTGAACTTCATGGCGATTCATCTCCCACTCGTGTACTTGTTGAAGTGTCCTGCTTAGCAGGTCCTTAAAATTGTTCTCCATCACGGGCAGGTGCTCTGATAGGTGCTGAAAGTGATTGTGAATGGCCCAATGCCATAGTGTTTGTACTAGGATTGACATCTGAAATGAGTGAGTTCTGCCTGTTTCTGAATGCAGTGCAGGGTGATCATGTTGTTAATCTTCACTAGGACGTTTTTCCACAAATAACTGTGGAAAATGCTCTGAGTGACAAATTAATTGCACCCAGCTCCAGGTAATTGATGTAAGAATCCCTTTGTTCTTGTGTCCATGTACCATGTATTGATACGTTGTTGAGGTCTGTTCACCACTTCCTAAGTGAGGCATCCATATTAATGGTCACCTGTGTTTGAGTGTCCAGAAATGGCCTCTGCCCAGTGTGCAGTATTGGGTGCTGCACTATTTGAGGCTCTGCTGTACTGCACTTACGCCACTAAGGACTCACTAGACTCCACTACCCCTCGGCGACCCTACTCCTGAGTCTCCTCAACGCAAGCCCTTCGACATCCCAATGAACCATGGCCTCCTATGCACCGAGCAGTCCGGACGCCAGTCTTATGAGGCTAGGTCAGAATAGCTATACAATCAACTACCCACCGAACCTATCAAAAAATGCAGCCAAATCCCTAAAACACAGACTCCTTAAATCGAACCCAGAAACCCTAATCTCTGACCCTTATTACTGCCTCAAAAAAGGAACTATCACAAATGACCTGATCTTTTACTCTAAAAGAAGAGCACAATGGAGAAATGCCTTCTACTCACTACTCAGTATCTCCTCTTCGAAGAAAGTACCTCATGGCCTAAGACTCTCTGTAGTCTCCTCACCAACATTCAAAGCGACGGCTACCATAACCATTTATAATACAGGGATTATCCTGATACAAGCCGCAAATCGTAACCTAGAAATCTTTGATGAATGTTTCGTCGTCATTAAGAACTCCCATACCAACAATGCCCCTCCCAAAACCCCAGTGAACTCTAATCCCTCACCCATTTCGCAGGACCACCACGCAGCCTACATTCGTACTCCCAAGCATCATACTACTCCACCCGAGACTTTGAACAACACGCTCTTCCTCAATGCCGACATAAACATTTCTCCCGCTAACAATGTCCCTCCCATACCATCCTGGGACCCTAGGCCCTTGCCCACACCTCTGGCCCCTCAAGGAATCCTCCCACATCACCCAATGACCTCTCCTGCTTCATTGAACAGCTCACATCCCACGAACCGAACCCCTTTGCCTCCCAAGCGTCCTAACCACTCCAAAAGATCTAGCCCCTCTCCTCTCCCACCTGGCCAACACCGACAGTCCTCCCCATCCGGGATCGACCCCTCATATTACCATCCTCGCTTATTTTCCCCTACTACTACCACACCAGGGTCTGACCCGTCTCCCGCCCCCCCACGATCACTGACAATCAGCCTTATGCGGCCGCCAGACTAAAGGAAATCAACTGGGAGCTACAAAAACTCAAAAATGACATTCAAAAGCTCATAAACATCACCACAGAGCTGGCCTCTGATTTATCGTCCAACAAGACCCCACAGTCCTACCTCCAAATGCCCAACCATTACCCTAAGACTCCCACTCCTCCTGCTGAGATGAGGAGGGTCCCTAAGTCCTGGAACACTACTCCCCACCCGAACGCCACATCCAGACCCATTAGATTTAAGAACCACCTCGCTGACCCGGACATCCTCTCCCTTCTTCTAACCTACAACACCACTCAACCTGACATCCCAGTCAGATCTGGACCTACTCAAGGTATGCCCATAGCCCCTCTTAAAGATCCTAGTCTTGTGGCAGTCACTCCGGAGAACATTTAAACCATTACTCTAAACCCGTACAGAACCCCCACCTATAACTCCAATACACTAAATACTGCGAACCTCACGCAAGTTCACATCGCACAGTCTACTCCCACGGATTCCAAAACTCACCTGAAGTGCATCCTTCTCAACTGCAGATCCGCAGTGAAACATGCTGCGGATATCGCTGACCTCATCCTTGATCAGGAACTTGACCTCCTGATTCTCACTGAAACTTGGCTCAATGTCTCCTCGGGTCCTGTCCTGGACATTCTAGTTCCTCCTACCCACAACATTATCAGACTTGACAGAGCTAAAGGTACGGGGGGAGGCGTGGCCTGTATCTATCATAACAATCTCTCAGTGAAACAGTCCCTGTCCACTTCTCTCTCATCCTGCGAATACCTAAGCATCAACATACTCAGCAAACATAAACCCCTATGCAACCTACACATCTTCTACCATCCACCAGGAGATAACCTCCTTTTGACTGAACAAATCAATGAAACCATCTCTTCCAATCTAGGTCATCACTGCCCCAGATCTACCTGGGAGACTTCAACCTCCGTTGGAATGACCCGAATGTCCTGGCTGTGAACAGTCTTAAAAAATTCCTACTTGACCTCAACCTGACTCAATTCTGTGACAGCCCAACACACAACTTGGGCTCAACGCTCGATCTAATCATCTCCAACCCTGACACCATTCGGATTGAATCGATAGCCCCATGTGACTGGTCAGATCACCACTTTATCACCTTCCTCATACTTGAACGATGGAACACCCAAAGACCTCAACCCAAGAAATTGAAACACAGGAAAAGATCGATGCAAAACGCAAACATGGATGACCTTATAGCACGCAGTAATCTATCCCTGCCACCACCCACGCTCATGACAGATGTCCATGAGCTCACTAATCATTACAACAACTCCATGCTAAACGTACTAGATGCAACTGCCCCCCTTCAACTAAAAAGTAAATCCAGCAAAGACTCCAATCCTTGGTTTAATGACTGCCTAAACTCAGACAGGCGCAACCTAAGACTAGCGGAACGTGCTTGGAAATCCTCTCCATCTGCCGAACTCCTCAAACTTTTGAGAGCAAAAAGGAGTCGGTACAACAAATACATCAGAACTGCAAAAGCGACCTTCTTCAGAAGCCAACTAGACAAAGCCAGAAATCAACCCAAAATGCTGTTTGAACTGATCAAACGACAATCCAACAACACACCCACTCAATCGACAATCACTGACAATCCCCAACCTAACTGCGAGGACTTCGCTGTCTTCTTCCGCGAAAAATCCAACCAAATTGAATCTGATCAAAAGTCGGCCTTGCTCGAACTATCATCCCCACCAGACTCCCACCTAACTCCCCAGTCACCTCTCCCTACTTACCACTCCCCTAAAAACAATGCGCATTGGAATCAATTCTCTACCTTCAATGACACTTCCATTCTCAACATTCTCTCTACCCTGAAACCCTCGAATCATTTCAACGACCCCCTTCCCTCGTATTTCTTCAAAGAAATGATAAGGCCTCTAGTTCCGCTCTGGACCAAGATCGTTAATGCCTCCCTACTTCAAGGTGAGATCCCTGACTGCCTAAAGTCCGGGCTAGTTCTCCCCATTCTCAAAAAACCTACGGCGGACCCTGAGGATCTGAATAACTTCCGACCAATCACTAACACCCCCACTCTGGCAAAGCTCATTGAGAAATGTGTACAGACTCAACTATGTAACCACATTGAAGAATTCCAGCTACTAGATCAATTTCAATCGGGCTTTCGCCAAGGTCACAGCACCGAAACAGCCATCACTCACATAGTTGATGACGCGCTTACCCTACTTGACCGGAACGAATCCTGCCTACTAATCCTTCTCGACCTCTCATCAGCCTTCGATACGGTCAAACATGACAACCTCCTGTGCCTTCTGGAACATAGGATGGGGCTCTCTGGCGCAGTACTAAAATGGTTCGCCTCCTTTCTTCATGACAGAACACAGAGAATTAAATCAAACCAATCCCTCTCCCATCCCAGTCCTTGCACCCTGGGGGTGCCCCAAGGCTCCTCGCTCTCACCCACACTTTTTAACCTATTCACCGAACCCCTCACCGAAATCCTCAAAGCATCCAACATCCAATACCACATGTATGCAGATGACACCCAGCTGTACATGAAAATCTCCTCGCCTGACGATATCAAGTCACTCAACGGAACCTTACACAAAACCCTCAACTGGCTTACCCTCAACCATCTCAAATTAAACACCCTCAAAACAGAATTCCTCCTTATTTCCCCGCCCAAGCAAGCACCCATCATTGAGGAATACATAAAAAATCTGTCTGCTCTCAACTGCACACCACATATCATTGACTCTACAAAATCCCTGGGTATAGTGCTGGATAGGAATTTGAGCATGCAGGAGCACATTAGTGCTTCTATCAAAAGAGCGAACTTCAAACTGAGCATCCTAAGGAAACTAAAACCTTTCCTTCCCCTGATGACCTCAAGTCCGCAGTACAAGCTTTAGTCATCTCGCATCTGGAATATGGCAGTGCAACACTCTGCGGTCTGCCTAAATACAGACTGGCACCCCTCAGAGCTTCATTGAATGCGGCCGCCAGGCTCATCACAGGATCCAAGAAGTACAACCACATCTCCCCGGATCTGAAAACTCTCAACTGGCTACCTTTCGAAGCAAGGATACACCTAAAACTTGCATGCATGACCCAGAAGGCCCTTCACTTCAGCACGCCTCTCTACCTCGCAAAAAAACTTGAGCTGTCGGGTGGCGCCCGTACCTCCAGGAGCTCCAACACCCTCCTACTTAAACCAAAGAAATTCAAAAAAACAAAAACCTACAACCGCTCCTTCTCAGGATACGCCCCAAGAATCTGGAACTCCCTTCCAACGGACATGAGACTGATTCCATCTACATTGACTTTCAAAAAGGAAATGAAAGCGCTACTGATGAACACTTACCTATCCTGAAGTCCAGTGGGGGCCTAAGTCACCGCATCTACCATCACGCTGATGACTCACTCGCCTTCGCCTATTGACTATTTCCTTTGCACACATTCAGTTTGTTATGTAACTATTGCTATTTTCTTGACTATCATACCATCACGCAACTATTGTTATTTTGTCTATTGCTATGACTCTGCCACTATTGCCCCCCCTCATATGTGTCGTTTCCCTCTGTAAAGCGCTCTGATACCCTCTAGGGTCATGTTCGCACTATACAAAACTTTCTAAATAAATAAATAAAATAAACAAATACTGTGGGATCCACCAACACTAGATTTTCCCATTGATCCACCATTTGTGAGCATTGTTGCGCTCCTGCAAGGGGCTTATATGCAGTCTTGCACGTAGCACTATAGCTATACATGAAGCCATTATCCCCACTAACTTCCTCAATGTCCTCATGGCTAAAGGATGTGGTAATTGAAAAATAAGTTGAAGTCTTTGTAATGTCATCCGCCTCTCTTGGTTTCGATTGGCTTTGCATTGACTGTGAATCTTAACCCGTGTAACAGTGACACTGCCTCTTGAGAATGTGTTAGGCATTGTTGGTTACTGCTGCTCTTTATCAGCCAATTGTCCTGGTATGTGAATACATGAATAGCCATGTGGTGCATAGGCATTACTAATATTGCTACATATTTGGTAAACACCCTTGGGGCTGTTGTGACCCCGAAATGAAGAATTTTAAATTGGTAATGCAACCAACCTTCCACAAAGCAGAGTTTGCGGTGAAGGGTTGGATGTATGGGGATGATGAAATGGGTGCCCTTGAACTCAAGAGTTGCCATGTGATGTCCTGTGCAGAGTAGAAGGATGACATCCTTCAGGGTTGACACTTTGAAGTGCTCTGATAGGATGTATCGATTTAGTGACCTTAGGACGAGGATGGGCCACAGTGTACCAGAAATTTCAGGAATAAGAAAGTACAGGGGGTGCATTTCTTAACCCTGCTGATGTAGGTGCATTGCTTTGATGGCACCCTTGCTTAGATGCATATACTTCCTCACACAACAGTTGCTGTTCTTTCTGACTGATTCTGCTCCTTTGAGGTGATATGTTTGGTGGCACGGTATGACAGTTTATAGTGTATGTCTGCTGAATGACAATCTGGACCTACTTGTCTGAGGCTATTTCCTCCCACTGTGGAAGAATTAACCAGATTTACCCCCAGACAGGGCATCATTGTTTTGAGGCAGAGGTGCCCTTTCCAGAGGCTCTCCTCTCTCATCTGTCAATGCCTTGGTAACCACCTTGACTGCAGGTCTTGGACCTGTGGCCCACATGAAAAGATTGATGCTGCTGCTGAAATCCTGATAGCTGGGTTGTAATTGCAGCCTTAACCCCTCGTCTTGCCTGTTTCTGAAACCCAGTTTTGGGAGACTGAGTCTGCAGGACGCCAGTCGCTCTAGTGGTGTCAGTGTCTTTCTTTATCTTCTTTAATATACTGTCCACTTGGGGCTTGAAGAGATGTTTCACATAGAATTCCCCATTGAAGCCATGCGTCACAGTGGAGGATGACAATATGCATTTACCTCCCAGGAGGCTGTCTCAGCTGCTTCCAGGTCACACCGAATGTTAGCTTTATGTATGTTCTTGCTTTCCTATACCAGTTGTCTCCCTCTCTTTTGGTACACCTGTGAGACAGTTTCACCAGCCCTTCCATTTCCTCCCAGCAATAGCGATCCTAGAAAGAGAGGAGCCTGACAAAGTTGGCAATCCTTCACTGGGATGCTGACCATACAGCTACGCGCTTAACAGCAGTTGCATTTTTTTGTTTCCTTTTAAGGAGGTGAGGCATCTCTAGATGCATGTGCGCTTGCCGTCTCCCTGATTGCTGGCACATGACCTCACATGTACAGAGGGTCTTCTGGAGCAGGGTTGTGCTTCTTCTCAACCCTTGGAATCACTACACAGACCTTGCCAGGTAATGTGGAATTTTCTGCAATTTTCTGTATCACACTTGGTCGTGCTCTTCGGTGTGACAGATACTGCACTGACCTCTTGGTATTAGAAAATGTTCAGGTGAGAAAATCATCCTACACTTTCACCAGTTTTACATTGTGGTGGTCAATCGTTCTCTGTATTATGGAGTGGTATGCTATTGTATATTCTGGGGGTGACGCCCTGGCTGTATATGTCTGCATGCTCCTGTTTGTTGGTCGGCATTATACTCCTCTCTTGGGCGGTCCACTCCCTAGCTGCTGTCTGAGTTGGAGTGATAAGAATGAAAAGGCTCCTGAGGTAACAGAAGTGGTGTGAGAGCCGACGGTGGAGGTTGGGGTGCATGTGGAGGTTGAAGGTGCAGAGGGCTGGTGGCCTGATTTCTACTTTTTCTAGGGGTAGGGTAAAACCCCATCACTTCTGAGAGCCCCTCTTCAAAATTCACTGTCTTCTTCTTCTTCTTTGACTGTGGTATGTGTGGGTCTTTTAGGGGCAGGCAGGCAAGAATCTTCCCTGAAGGAGAGGGTTCATATAAATCTTGCACTGCATGACATCATGTACTTCTGGCAGCTCTGTGAAAGGAGAAGGCTTTATCAACTCTGACTTCTGTGGATGGATTTTGGAATCAGGTTTGAGTCTGACTTGGGTTCCAAAGGTGGGTGATTTGTACTTCAGGATCTAGTCGGCTAATGTCAAGGTTCAAAACTCTTGGGCCAAGGCATCTCTGGTGTGGGGGCTCTAACTGCACAAACCATGCTGAGAGTCAGAGGCCGGAGGTCAATACCTCTTCAGACTAGTCTTGTGGTTCGATGTCACCCTCCTGTCAGCAGTGTTCTGCCTTGAGTTGAGACAGCTTCTAAGGTTGATCCTCAAATGTGGGTTGAAGGATGGTGGCTTGGGGGTGTTTTTTGTCCCTCGCCCTGGAGTCTCCTGTGGATCAGATTGATGCTCCTTTATGGCAGAGCATCAGATGAGAGGCTCCCTAGGCTGTTCTAGCCCCTCTGGTATCCTAAGTGCCACCCATATTGTCCAAGTAGGCTTTTTCTGTCTCCACAGAAGCAAGAGCGGCAGGCATATTGGGGAGCTTTAGCACTACTTTCTTAGTGTGCCCAACTGTGCTTCCTCCAATACCGGATGGTCTTCTACTTTTTAAGTGGCTTTTAGGTGGCGCAAGTTGACTTGACATGGTTCAGGAGAAAGAAAAGGTTGCAGACCTGGTGTAGATGAGACCACAGATATTTGGATTACATTCGCGCAGATCTGGAATGCCCTAGTTTTCCATATGCCCCCCCACCGAGAATCATCTTCATAAAATCAGCAATTCAATCCTCGGTCCAAAGCAACTGAAGCCAAATCTATAAAGTGATGCAGTGTCTTTTCTAAT
Organism: Calotriton arnoldi; assembly: GCA_963921515.1. NCBI lineage: Eukaryota > Metazoa > Chordata > Amphibia > Caudata > Salamandridae > Calotriton > Calotriton arnoldi. Next base: position 1,388,071 of record CAWUFW010003770.1, on the reverse strand, counting down.
GCTGATTCCCCTAGTTCAATATCTGGAGCTATGGATCACCAATGATCCTCAATGGACCCGGAGCTCTAGAGACACTTTTGAACCCAATGGTGGAAAAAAACAATTTGAGGTGAAGTCTTTCTCCTGGTCCATTGTAGGCTAAGGGAGTGATCACAATATATCTGGAGACCTAAGACTTCTTTGCATCACAACAACGTACATACATCTGCAATCTTCTGCCAATACTGTATGGCTTTTTCCAATACTCAGCACTGGAAATCCTTAATATGCATCACACTAGATGGAATGCTGGGAGCTGGCCAGCCAACCAGAATGCTCCCTTTCTGGGCTATAGCTATTGTTACAGGCACGCAAAAAGAGCATTCTGCCAGCACCCACTTTAACCCCTGTGTGCACTTGGCCCTGAGAGTGCTACAGGAGTTTTCTCTTACTAGAAGAGATTAGAAAAAATTGCTCCACTCTCCTGAGGTGCTCCCTCCTCAGCCTCTTCTAAAGCAGCCTGGTCAAAGATTTAAAGACCTCTTTTACTACTTTTTTTTTGGCTGATTAGGCTTCTCTCTCAGCAGAATCAAAGGGAGGAGATCAGTCAGACATGAGCAAACAGGCTCCAGGTGAAGAGGTTGAGCTGAGGAAGCGCTGAAGGAGATTTGTCCCCCAATCTCTTCAAGGAAGAGATACCTCCTGTAACATTCCCAGTGTTTTTTTGCTTTTGCGGGAGGGTGCTAATAGCTTTATTTCTCTTACATATAGGGCAACAATGACTATTACCACCCTTTTTTACGTGCCCTAGCCTCCTATAAGTAAGGCTAGCATAATTAACAGCTAATTTGTGCAGGTGCGTGCATTAATGCTTACATTTGAGTCACAATCAGTGTAATCAGAATAATGTTCCTGTGATGTAAAATATGTAATTTTAGTTAGCTTAGTTACAGAATTAGTGATGCATCTCCAGCTCCTCTTATTGTCTAGGGCCAGTTTTATCCATATTTGATGCAGAACAATGGAGCGAGACAACTTGCTGCGTTGCATCAAATGGAGAGAGCAGGAATGCGGCACGTTTACTAACATACGGTGCATTTCTGCTTTCTATATCTACTCTGGTGCTCTGTGTGCTACCTAACGCCAATGCAGGCACCCTTGTGCCATGATGCAAGTCCCTTGGTGTCCCACCTTCCTGAACTAAAACAATCCTTAAAGGCGTTTTCCTCTTTCTAAGTGTGCTGCAGAAGTGTGCAGAATGCAGCACACTTAGAAGGTAGAAAAAACGAGGAGAAATAAAACTATTTCTCCTCGTTGCACCTCTATCGGGAATGCATACAATGTTGAAGCATTCCCAGGTTTCCTTGTCTTGGTGAATCTAGGACTGCACCAAAATACATGGGTGGATGCATGGAAACACCCATTCTTCACCCATGTAACGGCTTCCCGGTGCAGAGTAACACGAGGCAGCGACCTGCACTGCCTTGCATTATTCCAGATTTACCAAGCCAAGGAGGGGCTCACAAGGCGGCTTTGAGTGGCATAGTAAATCTGACTTAAGGTACATGTTGCCCTTGCATCATCCTGCGTGACGCAATGGCAATGCTATCCTTTGATAAATCTGTGCCGTAGTGTATTTAGTTTTCACACTAATTGTCGGCTCAGCAATGTATTGTCTGCATGAATTGATCCATAGATCCTGTAATGTCTGCATTGCTGTTTTACGAACTTCTAATTTATCTTTTACAAATCTACCTCTGATGATCTATTCTGCTGTCATCTTACACAGGGTTCTCCAATTGTCATAAGTAATTCATTTTGATACACACAACTTTTAGCCATTCTTTTGAATAAAGGTTTACCTTAGGTTTTCCCCTCCTTCTGAAATCTCATGATTGAGTCTTAAAGGGAGTGACTGAACAAAGGTGTTTAAGTGACACATTTGTAAAGCTTCCCAGAGTTCTGCATCAGAATGCTTTCCAAGTGGATCCAGGTTCATTTGTAGGGTTCCCGAAAACAAAACTGGGTCCTAGCCAAAGAAAGAAAATGATTATCACAAAATCTCAATTAATATCTTCAAAATTTCATTTAGCTTTTATCATTTTCTGTAGATGTTCATGACTATACTCACATACATTAAAGTGACCATAAGTCAAAAGAGTAGAGAGCAAGCATAAATAATCTAACTTTAGGATGGGGAGTCATTTGAGAACTGCATTAAATGTGATTGTAGGCCTTATTCCGGTTGAAGAATGGGGTGTGCTTTGCTTACTAAAGCACTAATAGTCTCTCCCTGTTACTCACAGAGCAACCATCAAGAATTCAACACATCTCAAAAACTTGACATACATGCCTCTACATTAAGAGGCTAGCACACTCTCACCATGAAAAATATGTTCGAATTATGAGGATTGGCTGGTTGTGACCATGGCCATTTGACTGATGACAGTTTGTCTTCTGGGGCAAGCAAGCCATAATAAATCAGGGACATCATCACACAAAAGTAGTCCACAAGATGCAAGCAAGACAACAGTAGCACATAGAGTCAACAATGCATACCAACCTATACCAGAGCTCTACTTGAATTAAAATAGCATGCTGACTGCATTAGGAATGATAAACAATTGCAATAGAAAACAGAAAAGCTAACATGGCTGATCTCATGCTTTTTTCCCTGTCCCTTGCAGTTGCAGGGACAATATAGCAACATGAGAGATGGGAATACAGGTCCTCCTCACAATCCAAAACACTAGCTACTATATTAGTTAATTAGCTGTGATGGAAAGATGGCCTCTACAGTTGCTTTGACTTTCCAGGTAAGCTGGTTGAGCATTTAAGTCCTGGCTCAAAGGTGGTGGTGTAAAGGCTGACTCAGGGTGCAGTAAAACACAAACACCACAGTTGCAATAAAGATCCCAATGCTCAACCATGGTTCTCATTTTACAAAAAAGAAAAGCACTCTAATGATTATCATTTTACAGAAAAGAACAACATCTCAAAACATAAATATATGTAGATCAGAAAAACAAATTGAAAAATACGCATATCTAATTAGCATCAAAATTACACAACAAAATATATGGTCAACACTGGGCTACCAAACTACACACAAGATAATGTTCACAAACACAGAGTTATTTACAAACAACTCAGAAGAACGCAGGTGAACTTTTTGCAATTCTGAACCAGAAATCTCATGCAAAAACACAATACAGACAGTTCAACCTATTAAGGAAGTAACCTGATCCTACAACAGCAGAATCATGTTTCAGTGTTCATTTACGAAACAAGTATTGAAAATGCAATTGGTCTCACATTTGTTTGAGTTAGATCTATAGGCATTGCAAATGGCAATGTATTTTACCTATGTGTAACCACCATGTCGTCTTGGAATTTTGCTAGGTTCTGTGTAGAGTTGTTGGAGGAAGAGATCACAAGCTAACCATCTAAATAAATATACCCTCCTTTATTTAATGAATTATGCAGATGACACATAATTGCTTATTACTTGTGATAACACAGTGTCTAACCCCTGCACTGGTTTTGAAGATTGCATGCCAGCAGTAGACACCTGGCTATTTCATAACTCTTTGAAATTTAATGCCAATAAGATCAAAATCTTTTCGAATGGTTCTCCATCAGTGAGCATTTCTACTAATGTTTGGCCTTCTCATTTAGGACTCCTACCTACTCCTACTGGAATGACATGGAATCTAGGTTTTCATTTTGATAGTAAATTGACTTTGTAGAGTCAGGTCCATCATATAGGGGCATATGTATCAACATTTCATTTTGCGAATCCTTAATAGCGAATTTTCGCGAATCGCTATTAAGGACTCGCAAAATGAAATGTATGTAGGTTTCGCAATATTAATTGCGATTCCTACGTATTCCTTAATTGCGAATCGCAAATTGCGATTCGCAATTAAGGAATACCTAGAGGCCCATAGGAATACCTAGAGGCCCATAGGAATGAATGGGAATACCTAGAGGGCCATAGGAATGAATGGGAAGACATTTGCAATTTGCGAGTACCCATTAGGTACTGGCAAATTGCGAATGCAATTTTAAGGGTGCAAGGGTGTCAAAAGGACACCCTGTTGCACCCCTGAAATGAGAATGTGTGCACATGTGGCGCACATATATGCCCTAAGGGCATGTATGTGCGCCACAAGGCACTTTGAAAAATGTCAAAAAGTGCGTTTTTTAATGAAATCGCAAATTACCACCAACTTGAAGGTGGTGGTAATTTGCGATTTCCAAAGGCAAATTCGCACAACTTGGGAGCTTCAAGAATTGCATTTAAGGAATCGCAATTTGCGATTCCTTAAATGCATTCGCAGAATAGGGAGTCGCAAATTTTGCGATTCCCTATTGTGCGAGGGCCTTTTGGGATGATACATCCCAAAAGGCTATTTCCCGTTCGCAAACGGGCCGATTCTGAGAATCGGCCCGTTTGCGAACGGGAAATAGGCTTCATACATATGCCCCTTATTCTCCACTTGCTTCTTTTTTTTTTTTTTTTTTTACAAGTTTTATGGAAAATTCTTTCTTACCCTTTTCTACCCAGCTGATTGTCAGTCAATTGACAATCCTCAATCACTTCGATTATGGTAATTCTTAGTTTCTTGGATCGCCAGCTGCACTGCTAAGAAAGTGGCAGCAAATCCAGAAAGCTGCCACTAAGCTTGCCCTACAATGGACCATTCTTCCTCTACCTCTGCAGCTCGTAAAACTCTATTTTGGCTGCCTAATGTAAAAAGGTTAAGATCCAGTTTCTTGTGTTGAGTTAACAGGGTTTTTAATGGAGAGGGTCCCCTTTATCTTCAGCAAAAGTTTAGTCGTCACATATTGGTGTGTAGATTTCACTCTCCTGATGCATACCCAAATACAACTGAATTAGACAAGGTGGCAAGTCATTTTCTGTTATTGCAGCACTTCTTTGGAACTCTTTACCCCCTCCTTGTGCAAAATACTTAACGTATTTCATTTAAGAAAGCCTTAAAAACCTGGCTTCATTTTCAATATCTTCATTTGTGCTGTTCTTGTATATTAGTCTTTACCTCAGCAGCAGGATTCCTTAAAGGTAACAATGCACTCTATACATCATAACATAACATGACATAACATAACATAATATAACAGATGATCTTCCCTGAGTTACAGTGGATATCAAGCTTATATTTCCAGGCACCTGCAGTTGAGTAGCATCCTGATGCGAATCTATGGATTCTCAAACAGTATGTTTATAACTACCCATGTTAAGGGGGAGCTCCTGCCTCAGATAGGCTTCTATGAACAGTAACCCTTGCAATTATCCCAAAGTGCTCTGTGGGACATGATATCAGCCAGCTTAAATCTCCAGGAGGACTACTGTGGTGGGCAACCTTGAGTAGTCCTCTCAGACAGGAGACTGGACCTAGAGGTAAACAAAAAAGTAGTGGGGGATGAGGCAGTCTTTGTCTTTTTGCCAGCAGCTGCCACCATATATCATATCATACTAAGTAGATGTTTGCAATCATATGAGGATAACCCTTACAGGTGCACGCAACAAAGTGCATATGGTATGGGGAGTTAAATGCCGTATGTGGGCTGTGGTGTGTATATGCAGTTCCCACATATATGACAAAATGTATATGTCTGCCAGGAGCACCACTGTGCTCTGGCTAGGCTGCAGGTTGGACATACTACAGTAACAAATGGTAGAGAAATGTGAAGCTGCCATGTAGGAAAAACCTATTATATATTGTCACGACGTACCTGGTCGGGTCGAGGGGAGGAGGAGAGCGAGGATACCTTTCCCCCTTATGTCTCTCCTTTACTCTGTTTCCAGCCTCCCATAGATGTGAACGTGGACGAACTAGACAAGGTTTTTTCTCAGCTTGACTTCCTGGAATCCGGGCCTTTTCACGTGACAAGGTCACATGGGCCTATCAGCAGCTCCGACAACCCTGCGAGGGACCTCATATCCGGCCTCCCTCCAGCAGAAGACGTCATCTCCGGTGAGGTGGAGGACACGAGGACAGAGGACCGTGACGGAGCTTGAGATCATTAGCAGGAGGATCCCAAGAACCGTGAACCCAACAAAGAAGATCCCGGAGAGGGACGCCCGACCGAGGGGTCGTCCCGAAATGCCAAGAAGGGAACCGGACCCGTTCCGGCAACACGAGAGAACCAGCCATGCTCCCGGAGACGCGTAGCTTCCGAAGGTACGTGACCGCTTCAGGGGACTGTTTCTTAAAGAACCGGCAGATGCTAGGAATCTGAAATAGAGAGGGGAGGAGGTTAACAGGTTTGTTTCATAAAACGGCGGTAGCCTGCAAGCAAGCGACACTGGTGGTGGTAACCGGGTGTTTGGCAACCCCCTCACTCCCTAGACCCTTCGTAACTCGTACAGGTTGTCCTAAAAAGACTTTCTCTTTTGTTTTTTCCCCCGAGGACATATCCCCTTGACGTGGGCTCAAAGTACCCAAGCACCAACATCAGAGGACCCAAGACCCGGCAACAGAGACTGTTTCTGACAGGACAAGGAACAATAAAGTTTTCTGTTTTGGCCTTATACCTCTCCTAGTCATCCTTGTTGTCTCTCTATAACCACATATATAATCATAGGTCACCCACAAAGTTTGCCTTTCTACCTGAGAGGGGAGGGATCTAATCCTAAGAACAGCGCAGACTGTTTAGTAGGAGTAGTGTGCTCTCACTGTGAAACAGAACTCAAAAGATAATTCATTTTGTAGGCTTTGCTGGACATTTTCCTATACAGGCCTAAATGGGATTAACATCTTGATTTCCTATCTCTGCCTGGAAAAATGCTAGGAAAATGCTCCAAATAATTATCTACTTCATTTTTAAAATCTGATTTAATGGTGAAATTAGGTGTTTCATTATTTAAGGGGAAACATAATTGTGTAAAAATATATGCTGTGCTGCCTGAGTCATCCTTGGCCCAAATCCAGTTCTGCCACTCAGCTCCTGGAATGCATACCACTGGCTGGGAGAGTTACGACTCTGGCAAAAAGGTCAATACTTTGCCTTTGAGCCCAGAAAGAGCAAATGCATGTTAACTGCTGACCATTTAGCGGGGATTAACTATACAAGAGTGGACTGCAACAGTTGGCAGAATAAAGGTCAACTTTAGCTTGACTTGGAGATGCCAGGGAAGGCTTCTCCTATTCTTTCTCATGCCCCACATAGACAGGAGGAGGAGAGATCATCTAAATAGGGGTGTGGCTAAGGAGTTGAGTTACAGAAGAATTCTGATATATTAAAAAAGTGGTTGGAGGGTAATTTTACAATAAAGTTAAGAGTACGTTCTGCAGAAGGAGGTGATGGGGGGCACTGCAAGAAAATATTTAGGATTTTGGATGGCGGAATTTCTTTGGCTAGTACACATAATAAATTTGACACCTCAACGACCACCTCCAAACACCATTCCTTGACCTAGGAAGCCTCCACAGAAGAAGAAGGCCATGCTCGAAGAAAGAAAACTACTAGTGGAAGAATAGGACTCACTCAAGGTCTCCTGTAGGCGTACAGACATTGGAACTACTCTTCAAGAGTCAAGTGCTTGGCCTCCTGTTTACCTGCATCAGAGACACAAAAATCTGAAGGAATGTTGCCTCCATGAGGGCCCAGCTCACCACAGAGAACTAGACCCTCCAGGAGATCTAGTTCCCAGAACTGTGTCCCGAAGAGCAGGGACTGCAGGACTCACCAGAAGGAACATTCTCATGAGTTGGACTAACACGAAAGGTAAAACCTTTGTCCGGGATGACTCAATTAGCGCATTTGACCTCCACTCCCGTCAGCCTGAAATTGCACTTAGGTACCAATCCTCTGCAAACTGACGTTTTTCAATGACATTTTACTTTTTCTAGGTGCTTTTGGCTTAAAAGTTCAAAATTTCCCATTACCTATTTTAATGATCTTGGTGTCTTTTTGCTCAATAAGTTTTTCTCTATTATTCTACATTATTTAGGGAATTTTATTCTGTTGTTTTTCTTTATTTTAAAATTGTTGACACTGCTTGAACTTAACATGCACCTCTCTGGAATTTGCCTGCTGCTATTACCATACCGACCAGGGATTTAACAGAGACTCTCTTGGATCTGTGTTTTGACTTAATCAGATTATGTTTAGTAAGTTGGAAGGAGTCATCCCGCATATTAATAACCTAATTTCTAACAGATACACAGAGTGAACCCTAAATTGATTAGAGCTATGAGAAACAGTCAAAGCTTCTGACTTGGTTACAAGGATCATAGCACATATCAGAGAACAAGGTTGGTTGTGGGTCTCCTAGAAAAGATCTGCTCTGTGTATTAAGTAGATCAGATTTTAAATCATGAATTTTAATACACAAAAAGCCTTCAGAAATATAATATCTGTCAGTAAACAGTAATACTCCAGTATAGGAAATGAATTCTACGCATTTATTCCCCTGGATTTTTCTGTTTCTGAATACCTGGTTTTGAACTTTTACTATGATTAAGTCTCGCCAACAGTGTCTCACTCACAGTAAATTCTGTGAAATTGACTGAGGGTACCAACCATTAGTGTCTGCATTTTAAGAAAAGGCTACTGCTGTGCAGCTAGGCTAAGTGGGTCTGGCTAGGTTACACACAAACATGTGAGCACACACGTATGCACACAGCCTATGACAATGCCATCTAGCTCAGCACAGTATCGACGCACAGGCAGCCTGTTGCAGAAAGGACCTTTCAGCGATTGGTGCTGATCTGGTGTAGGCCTTATAATGTGAGTGGGCATTCATAGTGTAGGACTGTAGTGCTTTACTGGAAGGGCTGTGTGCTCACTGCATTGCCTCTGCACAGGCGTACTAAATTAGACCTTGAAATACGGGTTAGGTATCAATTTTAGGGTAAACATGTACACCAAGTGCAGATCCGCACTTACTCCTGTAACTGTACTCCTTATGGCACTTTGAGAATAATCATATTTCCCTTGCTCAGCCATATCTCTATCCAAGCCTTTGCCCCCCCCCCACCCTCCTACTGGGCCAAGTTAGTTACTCTGCTGACCAACAGGAGGATCAAAGTCTCCCCACACAACAGAGCTATTTTCGAGTGCTTGGCCTAATTCCTGGGTGGAGAGGAAATCTGCATGTGCTAATTAACTCTTCACACTGCGTCCAGTCTGGCCAAGCACACGGAAACAAAGAGGAAGGCCAGACCTCTGGAACTAAACACAGGAGGGGCTCACCACTGAAGATTTGGTGGGAAGGGATCAGACAGCTGTGTCAAATGGGGACAGAGTTGAGGCTCCCAGGGAAGGTCTTTTAATAGACCACTTAAAGTCGCCATGTTCAAATGTCTCAGAATGTTGTTGAGCCAGGGGCGGATTGATGATGTGGCACCCCAGGATTAGGCAGAGCCTGCCTATCTTCCAGAACATTACACGCTTAAGGTACTGCAATCCTCTTCAGTCAGTGACTGGCATATTGTGGTCCCTGCAGCTGGACGCCCCTATCAGTTCAAGTGATCTGTATGATGATCCACCATATGCTGCCTGCAAAAAATGCCTCTGCCCTGAAGTGGTACATTGAAATCAAAGGGTTTGAAAACTACCATTCACAGCACTGCCACACAAGGGGAAAACAGCCTGGCAGTCCAACACTAATAATCATTTACTCAGGCAGCTGACAGAGGCCCCACCTGGAAATCTGTGGAGTACACAAGACCATGAAGGGCATGGCTTTACCTTTGGCTTTTCACATCTGCTGACAATGACTGCAAAGCAGGAAGTTCAGGGTATGTATGACGAGGCTGTCACCACCATAATGCTGGTGGGACTATATTCCATGTGATCGGTGATCGGTGCCAGAGTTTACAGTAGTCTGGCTAAAGCTTTAGGTATTGCTTTGTAACCCCTGAATTTTCTTTTTGATGAATTGGCAAAAAAGATTGTCCACATCCCCCATTCCGGATATGTGATGTTACAACACATGCCATTACATCGCATGCCGTTGCAACGCCAAACTTTACCCCGACTTTCTGTCGGGGGAGCGCTGGAAGTTGGAATAGATTAATTTTCTATTCCAACTCCAGTTTGTGCAACAGTAGGGAAGGTGTAGGAGTTAAATCCAACACCTTCTACCCACTGCTGGACACCTTTTTCGTTGCAATGGCATGCAATGTAACTGCATGCGTTGTAACGGTAGTGTTGTAAAGGCTGCTTCCCCCCATTCCATCACCCCCGCTCCCCCACCGCACCCAAACAGGTTTTTGAACAATATATTTTTAGTCACAAAAAAAAACTAGGGATTCAAAATGGTAATAAAGATGAAAAAACTGAATTCCTCGATCCTCTACCTTCATTTCAAAATGCAAGGGATTCACTTAGATATCCTTAACCAAGACGGCTGGACCTCAAGGAGTGTGCCTCAGTATCCCAATATTTCAACCCCATTGCAGGTTCCTGCCAATTATCTGGGATCAGAGGAACCTATAATTTCACCGCTCTCCCCTTCAGACTAACCTCATCCTCATGATGCTTCACCAAGGTGATGGAAATGTGATTAATAATCTAAATGGACAACACAAAATTCATGGACCAGCATCATCACTCTGTACTCTCTTAGGTGTCTAGGCCCATTATAATTTGGGCTTTCTGATCAACATCCCAATGACTGAACTTTGTCCCCAAAATTTGTTTGATTTTCTGGGATTCAAGATAGCATCAGAGTCAGCAGCTCTATATTGATTGAACAAGAAGATTCAGACTATCAAGAGGGAATTTGCAAGTTGCTGAATAACAACAAGATCGCTCAGAGTCAGTTAGCATGATTGGTGGGTCTACTTTGGTCTTTCATTTAGGTGATTTTTACTGGTCCTCTCCAGTAACACTCCCTCCAAGGACTAAAGCTTCCGACATCCGTGAAGGTGTGTCTTACGGAGGCATGATCTTTCTGGTAACATCCCTATGAAGGGCACACACTTGATTTCCCAGTACTTCTAGAGTTATAAATTGTGTCCAGTCTGAATTTGTTAAATTCCTCACAGTCTGTGGAATCCAGCAGGGGGCTTTCATCCTCTAAGAATGTGAGAACTGTTTCAGCTGATGACATTGTGGATCTTCGAGGATGATTGTAAACTTGTGAGACGTTAGCAGTCAGCTGCCTTCAGTATCCACAAATCCTGAGCACCAGGGAGTCAACAACATTATGGATCAGTTTGATCCAGATGGGTTAGTTGGTGCCAGCAACAAAACCTGGATCTTGTGGGGGAGATATGTTGTAAATGTGGTCAACTTTCTTTCATATTTAGAGAAACAAGGATTGGCCTAAAGCACAATACATTCTGATAGAACTGCAAAATGTTATCTAATGCTTATTGCAGAAACTTTTAAAATTAAGTAGACTTTCCATTATCACCAGAATATAGGTGCACTTCCCTATGGAATGTCAAGGTAGTCCTCAGATTTTTGGACAGCTGGCATGCCAATGGGGGAAGTTTCATGTTAACAGTTATCAAATTGACTTTGTTGTTCGTTTCTTTATATTGACAATGGGTTTCAGACGTTAAAGCTCTAGACATAGATGGCAAGACATGCCAGAACGTCTACTAGATCTAATCTCTTACCCCACCTTTCTGAGCAATCCTCTTATGTGTGCTAAGAGTATGAAAAATAGAGAATGTAGCCCAAGAGGAGTGTGACAACTGTTGATATTTTATGATAGGACAAATGCCCCAGTCCTTGCAGTCTCTCCTAAATGGTGCATAAAGTTAATTATATGAGAATATAGAATTAATGTCAAAAGATTTAGGGCTACATGTATCAATATTGGAAATAGTGATTACCTAATTACGATTTTCTGCGAATTGCAATTAGGTAATCACTATTCCTAATGTATGAAACTCCATGAGTTTCATTTAGCGATTGCTAGTGGGTCGCAAATGGACTTACCTCATGAATAATAATGACGTAGATCGCAATTTGTGGCCCATTCGGAATCGCTGAAATCATGGGGATGGTGGCCTGCTGCGGTCAGCAGACCACCATGTCCGTGACTGTTTTTAAATAAAGCAATCATTATTTTTTTTAAACGCAACCCGTTTTCCTTAAAGGAAAACAGTTGTGTTTAAAAAAGAAAAATGAAAGTTTTCTTTTCGTTTTTTCAGGGCAGGCAGTGGTCCATGGGATCACTGCCTGCCATGAAAAAATGTTTGTCCTACCAATCACAAAGGGGAAGGAGGCCCTTGGGGACCCCTTCCCATTTGCGAAGGGGTAACCACTAACTTGAAGTTGGTGGTAAAATGCGAATGTTTTGCGACCGCATTCAGTCGGAAAACATTCTTACATACCGCTGTGATTCGGTATTTGGAAGGGACGCCCCAAACATGCCCCTTCCTAACATGGAATCACAAACCCTATTTACGATTCGGTAATTGGTTACCGAATCGCAAATAGGGTTTGGTACATCAGAAAATGCTTTTTTTCTGGTCACAAACAGCCCAATTCTGTGAATCGGGCCGTTTGCGAGCAGAAAAAAGCTTCTTACATCTGGCCCACAAAGCAGTATCAGTGATAGGCACAATGGTGACAAAGTCTTACTTCTTAGGTGTACGTTTAGAGGACAGGAATTCACTGATTGGTCAAAATTTCTTAAAACCTTTATTTCCAACCTATTACATGTATGGCCTCTAAAGTAATCATCATGTGTTGAATTAGCATAATATTTACCTTCAGTCATACCACAGAATGCACAATTTCCTAGCTTTTACATCTAAAAGGTTTAATTCTTTTAAGGACATGGAGGGGTGTATTATTTTACCTGAATGCAGAGGTATTATTGTAAATTAATTAACTTTGTAATTTATCTAGGTGCTCTTTTTAATCTACATTGTGAATTACCCTCATTTTGATATTCTTGAATAATGTTTCACGCATCAGCATTCACACGTTTGTTATGAGCATTCAATGTTAGCAGTCTAGTTGTTTATTAGGACACTGTGGTGTAAACTGGAAAAACTGACATAATTAGGTTGCTGTTGGAAGCACATATTTTTCTATGCATGTCAGAATTATTGCTGTAATGCAAGCGGAAAATATGTGTGAATTTATATATAATACACTCCAATTGTAGGATGTGGATCACTACGCAAAATCTCAGAGAAAATCCATTCTTGAAAAAATGGTTTCCTCTTAATGATGGTTCATCACATCTTAGCAGAGGATCAGTGGTTTGACACGGTGAAATGACCTTAGAAATCACCAGTTTCCAAAATTATTATGACACCACCAACAAAGAAGGTATTTTGTGATTAAAATGTTTTATCATCTATTCTATATGATCCCTTTCGAGAACCTCAAAAACAGACATTCACTACATTGCATTTCAATTAGACAAAAATGGCAGAGCCTTATTACAAAATAAAACAAAAACAGGTAAGCTTCTTCTAATTGCACCTAAAGAATTCCTTGAAAATTGCACCATGTAAGAAAAAATGTTGTTTTAACTTCAAATTTAAGGGTCTGATTTAAAATAGCAATATTATGTAAGGGGAGGGCACGCTGCGATTGTCATTGGTCAGGAAGGTATAAAACTAGGTGATCTCCTCCCGTGGGATAACTTTTTTAACTTTCATATGTGAGCACCAAGAGTGCATAACTGTTGGGAACTGGATAACAATATCTAATAAAATACTGTTATTTTAGTTGCCCAAACTACTGTATAAGCATTTTACTTAAAAATAAGGGTTTTTGGATCAACGCCCTAACCATATAAAATATCATGCCTTCTTAGCCCATTATCAAATGAGGGTCTCATTTTCACTACAATACAGATCTATAAAAAATTTGTCAAAAATGCATCCTAGTTTTTAACCTCACCTGGGGAATAATGTTCAGTTTACTGCGGAGATCATGCAGTCCGATTGTTGCTATGTCAATCTCATCAATAACAATTTTGCCTCCTGTTCGCTCGACAATTCTGAATAGGCAGTTTGTGAGTGTTGATTTTCCAGCTCCAGTTCTTCCTACAATGCCCACCTGCAATATTGAAATCAATTTATGAAAAGATTAAATTCATAGTACTTTTTAAATCATCCGCCTAAAAGCACACATTCCTAAAGGATTCTTTATCGGTTTACTTTCAGCAGTGTTACAAAATATAATAATAATTACTAATAGGCAATATGTAATTAATTGATTCTATATTTCACCATACCCGATATACTTTTATTGATCAATTGTTGTGCTGACATACTGCCTTGAGCCCTTTTCATAACTTTATAGTCTGTCATTGCAAGTTTTGGTAGTAGATATAACTATGACAAAGGTTCATGGAGGCTTTGGTGATATTCCAGTTGAATCTATAGATATCTTACGCAATTTTTCCTTAGGACTGTCAGCATAAAAAAACAGGTTATATAAGTATGCCATATGGATTATATTGGAGAGAATTTGAAGGCAGTTTGGAAAGATGTCACTAACACAAAAGGTGATGAGAGGAAATCTTTTAAATAGTCTTATCACTGGCAATTACTCTAGGTAGCATTACAATCCACTGCTTTTCGCCCAGTGTGCCACTCTAGAAAAGTCTTGCCTTATGCAAATCAGTGCTGACTATGGGAAAAGTCCAACCCAAACCCAAATTCCAGCACTCTGGTATAGAGAGGACCTGGCTGGGCAGGTTGGGCTGAACTGTTCGTATTGGAGTGAGAACATGACTGATTTGCATATCATTGGGTCTAATCTGGGATGGCTTGGCGGGCAAAAGAACAATGGGTTAGAATGCTACCCCGAGCAATTGCCAGTGGCTTCTGTGTTTGATGTAAATCCCTAATAGGTCACAGATATGCCCAGACATGGGTCCCTTGGTCACTCTTCCACTGGAACCAAACTACACCCAACCGAAGAGGCCCAATCATGCTGGAATGGGTCTTGGGTTGCTTGTGTTCTGGTTCAGAGAGGACCTGGCTTGGCATGTAGGGCTGGACTGTTCCTACCAGAGCAGCACGAAGCTTTGTTTGCACATAGCTTGGCCTAATCTGAGGTGATATGGGTGGGCAAAAGAACAATGGACTGGAATGCTACCCCGAGCGATTGCCAGTGGTTAGAATTAGTGCAAGCATTCCTCCTGTCACCTTTTGTGTGTCTGATTTGGGACAGATTTCCTTTTAGGCTTTATATGGAGTGCAGAAGATTTAGTTTTGGGCTCTTTGTGCCTAGGAACCAATGGTGTATTTTGAGCTCTATCTTTTTCGAGATTCAGGAACAGAATTGAAGCTTTTTTTAGGTTATTTAAAATACATGTTTTGATATGTAACATACAATTACCCAGGTTAGACAAATTGAAGGTCACATGTCAGCTTCACCTAATGACGCGACTGCAACAAAGTCAGGACACCTCTGAGCACCAAAAGCTAGAAATGTAAGCTCGTAGTATAATGATGTTGATCTGAGGGCCAAAGACTAGATCTTAATTGACTATTATGCAAAAAGTGTCATTCCGTTTCCATATTTTACCAGGAGGATATGTGTTTTAGATCAATCACGGAAAAGGATGTTTTTTTCTTTCAAAGAGAAGCAAATATGTCCGGGGCATGCAGCCTTATTCTATAGATACTTACATTCATGCAACACTTGTATAGTGATCTTGGTATCTGAAGCAGAAATCTGGCAGCATTCACCTCAGTAAGGAGCATCATGCTGATGCCAGTGAGGAGGCATGAGACTAACAAACCCATGGTGTGAGAAGTTGGCCTGGTATATGATGTCCACTAATTAAAGTGGGCACCTTGCACCAGACCAAACAACCCTTCTGGTGATTTAAGAGGTGAAAGATAACCATAGAAAGCTATTCAAGTGGTAGCTGTGGAGAACAGCCTTCAGGCTTAGTCTTGAAGGAATGTTAAGCAGCTTGTTTTACCAGAATGCAACCTTAATGTATTGGTTAAATGAAAGGAGAACCACACAGTAGTTATAAGAATATATATTAATTATTATAACACCTTAAATACCTCACAGGATCTGCTACACCCAGATAAACACAAAGCACACAATACTGTAGCACAGAAACAATGGTAAGTAGCACTAATACACAGTGGGCTCCCGGGGAAGACCAAACCATATACTAAAATAGTGGTATAAGAACCACGACTCGAGTCAAGACAATGGCTAGAGGTTGTAGAATCGCTGGGACCCTCAAGGAATCACCCAAGGTGAATAAGTAGGGACCCCACGGAGGGCGGGTGCAGTGTGAGAACACGACCACGTGCTATGTACAATTCAACGGGAGAGTCGCGGTTGCAATTTTAAAGTTTAAAGACCCTTCCCAGTGGATTACGAGGAAACCCTTTGGAACATAGAAGGTTGGAGAGCCACCCCACTCGTGGATACCGAAGTACCAAAGTTACCTATCCCAGGGAAGCGGGTGCATAGGGCTGAAGTGGGGTCGGAAACCGCCGTTGTTTTCAATGGGAGTCTTCAAAGAAATGCCACTGGTGGAAAGAAGAAGAGTGTACGGTGGAATCCACAGGTGGATTCTTGATGGAAGGAACCTGAAAGCAGAGGGGACAGAGTCTGGGTCACTCAGGAGTGACCAGGGGCTCGATAGACAAATGCCCACCGATGCCGGGTGCTTCAGGTGCGAAGAAGGAGACCTTGACTCTACAGCTGCAGGGACCAGGAGATGTCAAGGATGACAAGGAGCCGGATACCAGCTGTCCCACGAAGGATGTCGAGTGCTGAGGGGACAGTGTCTGGCGGGAGCACCAACAAGCCTTGGCAACGACAACCCACGAAGAAGGTCAAAGAAGGTTACGGTCTGTCCCAGCAAGGACCAGGAGACTCGCCACAGCAAGGGGAGTCAGGGCAGGCCTGGAGCAACCAGGGGAGCCCAAGAAAATCAGGATTGTACCTCAAACGGACCCACAGGCCGAAGGCACAGGAGTTGCGAGGAGACCTCTAGCAGTTTCACAAAGTAACAGCTTGCAGGGCACAGCGTGTGAGGAGGCCGAAGTCCTTTGTACGAAATGTGCGTCGAGGTTGGGGCTATCGACAGCCCAATGCATGAAGTTGGGGAACACCAACAAGCATATGCACTTGCAAATGTATGCGGTGCACAGGGGTTCGGGTTATGCGGTCCCCACGAGGGATACTGGCCTCAAACTTGGTGAGAGGGCAGCTCGACCTCAAGGAACATAGGAACCCTCCTCCTGTGTTGCTGGAGCCTTCGGAGTCTGCAGGAGCTCTGGATCAGCAGACTGGTCAGTTGCGTTTCGGTGCCTGCGAATGCAGGGGAGTGACTCCTTCACCCCAAGGGAGATACTTCAGTTGTCCTTGATGCTCCACAGGTCCTGCACGGAGCCTGTATGGTGCATGGGCACCGACAATGCTTTGAATGGAGAGGGAGACAAAGTCGGGCCCAGTCGAAGTCCAGCGAAGTCCAGAGTGTCCAGACGGTCGAAGGTCAGTGGTTTCTTGTTCAGAATCTTGTCCACATCGAATCTAGGGTCCTACAGCCAGGTAAGCCCTTTTGTACCCACGAGAGAGGGTTGGACAGATTCCGGGGACCCTCCCAGGGGAGGGTCAGGACAGTGGGGAGGTTACTCCCATGTCCTTTGTCCAGTTTCGCGCCAGAGCAGGAGCCAACGGCTCTCAGAACTGGTTTGAACTGGACTATGCACAGGGACACCAAATGTGCCCCTCGTGCAGACTTTCAGGCACTTTGGAAGTGCGCCCACCCAGCTCCAATACACTAAATCCTGTCTGGGAGGTGGTCACACCTCCCTGTGACAGGATACCTATTGTGCTGCCTTCCCCTGCTCGAGCTTGGCTCAGCAGAAGGAGGACAGAAATGTGTTTCTGGTTGGCAGCAACCATTTTGTGCTGTCCGGGTCGAGAAGGCTGGTACCAGGAAGACCAGGGACCCCACAAAGCTTGCTTCTGAAGGGTGGAGTCATACCTCCCGGTGTGGAGTTATGATTCCAAGGTGTTTGATACCAAACACAACATGGTTTGTTGCAGCCGTTTTCGAGATAGCATTTTACGCGAGCATATAATGCACCTCTACCTATATGTCTGGCTGCGTCACCGACAACCCAGGAGAATGATCTCCGAAGGCTGCAGGGGTGCTCTGCTCATGCAGGGGTACCCTCTCACGTAAAACCCAGCACCCTGCCTTCAGGATTGTTAAGGCCTGCTATAGGGGTGACTTATAGGTTTTAAGTGTAGTGACCTATAGATACAGTAAACCTATATCCAAAGTAAGTGGTGCATGCACCATCTTACACAGGCTGCAATGGCAGACCTGTAGTTCCATTTTGCATGGCCTCTCATGGGTGGCATAATACATGCTTCAGCCCATGGGAGGCCTCTGGGGTACCTATGCCCTGGGTACATGTGTACCATATACTAGGGACTTATAAGGGTACCCCAGTATCCAATCTGGAGTGTACCCAAGTACACGTCATTACATTTTAGGGAGAAAGCAGATAGACTGGGGTCCTGATTAGCAGGATCCCAGTCAGACTAGTCAAAAACCAGCAAATCGCCATACAAAAAGTGGGGATAACCATGCTGTCAGATCCTACCTTCCTACATAACCCCCCCCCCCCAAACTAAAGGAGATAAGGCTAACCTTGCCCAGTTGAGACTTTATTTCCTAAGTGGCCATATAAGGAAGGTCCTGCACTAGCATGGATACTCCCTGTCTTATGGACCACTAAGGAGTCCCTACCCTGAAGGGTTTTGGATGCTCTCCAAAATTTGGGATAACTACCTGTTGTTTGCTTTGGTAAAGAAATAGGCTGGTGGAGTACCTGAGTAGGGAAGTGAGGCCCTAATAGGGTCGGTCTCAGCTTCCTCAGAGCACTGGTCACCATGGAGGCCTTTCTTTCCATGACTGAGTTATATCTGGCCCTAGGGGTCAACCTCTGGCTACCTACTGGGGGTTGAGTCCCTCTGGTTGGAACAATGGAGGGCCAGGGAAGGTTTGGAACAGCTGTGTCCCAGGTTTTCCTTTGCCCATCAGAGTCCATCTGGGGGATGTCACTACCTAAGGGTAAGAGGGATCCCTCAGAATGTTGAGGAATATTCACCTGGCTAGTGCTA
This sequence comes from Calotriton arnoldi, assembly GCA_963921515.1. Taxonomy (NCBI): domain Eukaryota; kingdom Metazoa; phylum Chordata; class Amphibia; order Caudata; family Salamandridae; genus Calotriton; species Calotriton arnoldi. The sequence goes on along the minus strand of CAWUFW010003770.1, from coordinate 1,369,012 downwards.
CTAGACTGGGTGTCCCTAATTTGATAATGAGGGGGTTCCTCTGGACAGTGGGCCCCTAGGGGTCCACTGACATCCCTGACCTCTGCAGCCCTAGGCTGACTGAGGCTGGGTAGAGAGGGGCAGGATACCTGCTCCAGACTGGGCACCTCCTTGGAAGGGTCCCCTGCCCACAGTGGTTCTGCCAGGGCAGGCCTGACCACCTCTGGGGCAGTTCCTTTACAAAGGGTAGGATCAGTTCCCTGAGGAAGCTGACCCTTACGTATAGTCTGGGGGGAAGAAGACTTTTCTTCATTCCCTATGCTCTCTGGTGGTGTAGAGTGGACCATTGTTTCAGGCTCCACTACTCCAAAAGTTTCCTAGGGGTCCCACCAACTCTCTCAGGGAGGCCTAACATCTGTAAATGGGCCTTCAGTTCTACTTCAGCCCAGGCTGAAGTATCTAAATCATTACCCAAGAGGCAATCTACTGACAAGTTTGGGGACACTGCCACTTTCTTTGGACCAGTGACACCTCCCCAGCTGAGATTGACTATAGCCATGGGATGATCTGTCCTCACACCATCAGTATTGGTCACCTGGTACTTGAACTCAGGTAAAAGCTGAGCGGGGGGCACTAAGGTTCCTGTCACCATGGTGACACAAGCCCCTGTGTCTCTATAGGCTACAGCTTTCTGACCATCGATCAGAGGCTCTTGTCTGTACTTGTCCAAGGAATTGGGACTGACAGAAAAAGTGGCAAACCCCATGCCACCATCACAGACTAAAGTGGCCTGTGTGGGGGACCTGGCTAGGCCAGGGTCCACCTCAGTTCCCCAAGAAAACCCAACTACATTTTTGGGTGCACTACCACCACCTGGGGGATTACTACCTGTAGTACCAGGAGGTGTAGAAGTAGTGTTTGGAGGAATATTTTCCTTATTGTTCACCTTGGGGCAAATGGCATAATGTTTCCTGTGGCCTGGCTTCTTACAGACAAAGCAATAAGGTTTCTTGTCAGGGGAGGAAGGAGTTTGGGACCCACCCCCAGAAGAGGATTTTTGGGGCCCTTCAGAGGACTTATCTTTTGATTTATCCCCACCTTTCTCTTGGTTCTTGGAAGAATCTTTCTTCTGGTCACCAACCTGGTTCTTTTGTTTCACCCAGGTTCTGACCCATTTATCTGCCTTCTTTCCCTATTCTTGGGGAGAAGTCAGATCTGAGTCCACCAGGTACTGGTGCAAAAGCTGGTTTTGACAATTATTAAGGATCTGCTCCCTCATAATCAAATTGTACAATCCTAAATAGTCATGCACCTTGCTGCCAAGTATCCAACCTTCCAGTGCCTTTGTAGCACAATCTACAAAGTCTACCCAGTCTTGAGTTTGTGCCTTCTGGGTGTCTCTGAACTTAATCCTGTACTGTTCAGTGGTTAAGTCAAACCCTTCAATGAGAGCACTCTTCAGAACTGAGTAATTGTCAGCATCCTCTTCTCTAACAGTGAGGAGCTTATCTCTACCTTTGTCAGCAAAGGAGAGCCACAAGATAGCTGCCCACTGCTCTTGAGGGACTCTCTGAACTTTACAGGCCCTCTCTAAAGCAGTTATCCATTTATGGACGTCATCCCCAATATGGTAGGGAGGGACAATCTTGCTTAGGTTCCTATTGTCAAAAGAATGTTCTTTAACTCTAGGGACACTGTTGCTGCCACCATGGGACTCTAGTCCCAATCTCTTTCTAGCTCTCTGGACTTCTAGGGACTCTTTATCCAGGGCCAAGTGTTGTTGCCTGAGCCTAAGCTTAGCTTTCTCAAGTTCCAGAAATTGGTACTCCCTGTCATAAGAGTGGTCCCTCTTGCTAGATACAGAGGTCCCTACAGACTGTCCTGAGTGATGTGACTATGCAGAGGGAGATCTAGATCTCCTTGGTAAACTCTGCACTCTTCCAGGAGGGGTGAAGAGGGGGCCATCTTGGCCTTCTTCTTCATCTCCATGAAGATCTGAGTTGTCCATGTCTTCCCTGGACCAGAAACAAGCATCCTGGGACCGGTTTCTGGCTATTCAGCCGTCATCAGCCAGGCTAGCTTGAATCCAGTGGCAAAGCGGAATCAAGCATCTAGGATGCTTGATTCCGGTCCAGGGAAGACATGGCTTGGCAGTTCGGTCTGGACTGTTCCCATGAGGCACAGGGTCAAGACTGATTTGCATATGGCCATGTCTGAACTGGGGTGGCGTGGTGAAGCAAAATAACGATGGATTAAACCCAGATCTGTGACTGGGGGTGAATGTTTGCCATTGTGCAACATTCCGTCCATCATCTTGTGTGTTTTGCAATTCGCCCCAAGTGGGAAGGGTATGCCCAGACGTGGGTCCCGTGCTCACTGCGCCACTGGAGTCAGGCTATCCTGGCTGATGAGGGCTGAATGCCCGAAACCGGTCCTAGGATGCTTGATTCCGGTCCAGGGAAGACATGGCTTGGCAGTTCGGTCTGGACTGTTCCCATGAGGCACAGGGTCAAGACTGATTTGCATATGGCCATGTCTGAACTGGGGTGGCGTGGTGAAGCAAAATAACGATGGATTAAACCCAGATCTGTGACTGGGGGTGAATGTTTGCCATTGTGCAACATTCCGTCCATCATCTTGTGTGTTTTGCAATTCGCCCCAAGTGGGAAGGGTATGCCCAGACGTGGGTCCCGTGCTCACTGCGCCACTGGAGTCAGGCTATCTTGGCTGATGAGGGCTGAATGACGAAACCGGTCCTAGGATGCTTGATTCCGGTCCAGGGAAGACATGGCTTGGCAGTTCGGTCTGGACTGTTCCCATGAGGCACAGGGTCAAGACTGATTTGCATATGGCCATGTCTGAACTGGGGTGGCGTGGTGAAGCAAAATAACGATGGATTAAACCCAGATCTGTGACTGGGGGTGAATGTTTGCCATTGTGCAACATTCCGTCCATCATCTTGTGTGTTTTGCAATTCGCCCCAAGTGGGAAGGGATATGCCCAGACGTGGGTCCCGTGCTCACTGTGCCACTGGAGTCAGGCTATCCTGGCTGATGAGGGCTGAATGCCCGAAACCGGTCCTAGGATGCTTGATTCCGGTCCAGGGAAGACATGGCTTGGCAGTTCGGTCTGGACTGTTCCCATGAGGCACAGGGTCAAGACTGATTTGCATATGGCCATGTCTGAACTGGGGTGGCGTGGTGAAGCAAAATAACGATGGATTAAACCCAGATCTGTGACTGGGGGTGAATGTTTGCCATTGTGCAACATTCCGTCCATCATCTTGTGTGTTTTGCATCAAGCAATAAGGCCTCTATGAGGCGGTGGGTGTTTGCAGTTCTCCCTGTCTTCAGCTTTCTAGAGGCACACAGGGCTTTCAATTCTTGGAATGACAGCTCACTGTATCTAGAGTGCAGAGAGCCACTGGCATCTCCTTTAGAAGACATACTAAGTGTGGTGAGGAGTTGCACCTACCTAACCTATTGGGAACTAAACTCTCTGAGGTTGGAGAAAGGGTGTGCTAGACCCTTGACTTACCCAACCCTAAGTTCAGTAGAACTTACTTATTCTAAGCTAGTATTATATGTACCTAGTACTTAGTGGTTTTCAGTTAATCAATACAAAGATGTATCTGGTAAAACAATGCAGGCTTGAATCCCAAATGCTGCACACCAATGTGAGAAGTTGGTCTGGTATATGATGTCCACAAATTAAAGTGGGCACCTTGCACCAGTCTAAACAACCCTTATGGTGATTTAAGAGGTCAAAGATAACCTTAGAAAGCTATCCAAGTGGTAGCTGTGGAGAGTAGCCTTCAGGCTTAGTCTTGAAGGAATGTTAAGCAGCTTGTTTTACCAGAATGCAACCTTATTGTATTGATTAAATGAAAGGAGAACCACACAGTAGTTATAAGGATATATATTTATTATTATAGCACCTTAAATACCTCACAGTATCTGCTACATGCAGATAAACACAAAGCACACAATACTGTGGCACAGAAACAATCGTAAGTAGCACTAATACACAGTGGGCTCCCGGGGGAGACCAAACCATATACTAAAATAGTGGTATAAGAACCACTACTCGAGTCAAGACAATGTCTAGAGGTTGTAGAATCGCTGGGACCCCAAGGAATCACCCAAGGTGAGTAAGTAGGGACCCCACGGAGGACGGGTGCAGTGTGAGAACACAACCGCGTGCTACGTACAATTCAATGGGAGAGTCGCGGTTGCAATTTTAAAATTTAAGGACCCTTCCCAGGGGATTACGAGGAAACCCTTTGAAACATAGAAGGTTGGAGAGCCACCCCACCCAAGGATACCAAAGTACCAGAGTTACCTATCCCAGGGAAGCCGGGTGTATAGGGCTAAAGTGGCGTCGGAAACCGATGTCGTTCTCAATGGGAGTCTTTAAAGAAATGCCACTGGTGGAAAGAAGAAGAGTGTCGGGTGGAACCCACAGGTGGATTCTTGATGGAAGGAACCTGAAAGCAGAGGGGACAGAGTCTGGGTCATTCAGGATTGACCAGGGGCCCGATAGACGAATGCCCACCGATGTCGGGTGCTTCAAGTGCGAAGAAGGAGACCTTGACTCTACAGCTGCAGAGACCAGGAGACGTTGAGGATGACCAGGAGCTGGATATGAGCTGTACCACAAAGGATGTCGAGTGCTGAGGGGTCAGTGTCCGGCGGGAGCACCAACAAGCCTTGGCAACAGCAACCCACGAAGAAGGTCAAAGAAGGTTACGGTCTGGCCCAGCAAGGACCAGGGGACTTGCCACAGCAAGGGGTGTCAGGGCAGGCCTGGAGCAACCAGGGGAGCTCAAGAAAATCAGGATTGTCCCTCAATTGGACCCACAGGCCGAAGGCACAGGAGTCGCGAGGGGACCACTAGCAGTTTCACAAAGCAACAGCTTGCAGGGCACAGAGTGTGAGGAGGCCGAAGTCCTTTGTACGAATTGTGCGCCGAGGTTGGGGCTATCGACAGCCCATTGCACAAAGTTGGGGAACACCAACAAGCATATGCACTTGCAAATGTACGCGGTGCACAGGGGTTCGGGTTATGCGGTCCCCACAAGGGATATTGGCCTCAAACTTGGTGAGAGGGCAGCTTGACCTCAAGGAACATAGGAACCCACCTCCTGTGTTGCTGGAGTCTTCGGAGTCTGCAGGAGCTCTGGATCACTAGACCGGTCAGTTGCGTTACGGTCCCTGTGAATGCAGGGGAGTGACTCCTTCACCCCAAGGGAGATACTTCAGTTGTCCTTGATGCTCCACAGGTCCTGCACGAAGCCTGTATGGTGCACGGGCACAGACGATGCTTTCGACGGAGAGGGAGATGAAGTTGGGCCCAGTCAAAGTCCAGCAAAGTCCAGAGTGTACAGACGGTCGAAGGTCAGTGGTTTCTTGTTCAGAATCTTGTCCACATCGAATCTAGGGCCCTACAGCCAGGTAAGCCCTTTTGTACCCACGAGAGAGGGTTGGACAGATTCAGGGGACCCTCCCAGGGGAGGGTCAGGACAGTGGGGAGGTTACTCCCATGTCCTTTGTCCAGTTTCCCGCCAGAACTGGTTTGAACTGGACTATGCAAACACAAGGAGATAATGGACGGAGTGCTGAAACTTTTCAAACACTCACCCCCAGTCACAGATCTGGGTTGAATCCATCATCATTCTTTAGCTCACTTTGCCACCCCAGTTCAGACATAGCCATATGCGAATCAGTCTTGACCCTGTGCCTCATGGGAACAGTCCAGACCGAACTGGTCTGGCAGTTCGGGCTGGACTGTTCCCATTGGGCGCAGGGTCAAGACTGATTTGCATATGGCTGGGTCCAAACTGGAATGGCATGGTGAGCAAAGAAACAACGGATTTAGGCCCAGATCTCTGTACTGGGGTGAATGTATGACATTGTTCTGCAATCTGTCCATCAATTGTTCTTTTTGCATTTGTCACCCCGAGTGGGACGGGTATGCCCAGACGTGGGTCCCGTGCTCTCCATGCCACTGGAGTCAAGCTATCCTGGCTGATGAGGGATGAAAGCCCGAAACCGGTCCTAGGATGCTTGTTTCCAGTCCAGGGAGGACCTGTCCTGGCAGTTCGGGCTGAACTGTTCCCATTGGGCGCAGGGTCAAGACTGATTTGCATAAGGCTGGGTCCAAACTGGAATGGCATGGTGAGCAAAAACGATGGATTTAGGCCCAGATCTCTGTACTGGGGTGAATGTATGACATTGTTCTGCATTCTGTCCATCAATTGTTCTTTTTGCATTTGTCACCCCGAGTGGGACGGGTATGCCCAGACGTGGGTCCCGTGCTCTCCATGCCACTGGAGTCAAGCTATCCTGGCTGATGAGGGCTGAAAGCCCGAAACCGGTCCTAGGATGCTTGTTTCCAGTCCAGTGAGGACCTGGCCTGGCAGTTCGGGCTGGACTGTTCCCATTGGTCGCAGGGTCAAGACTGATTTGCATATGGCTGGGTCCAAACTGTAATGGCATGGTGAGCAAAAAAATGATGGATTTAGGCCCAGATCTCTGTACTGGGGTGAATGTATGACATTGTTCTGCATTCTGTCCATCAATTGTTCTTTTTGCATTTGTCACCCCGAGTGGGATGGGTATGCCCAGACGTGGGTCCCGTGCTCTCCATGCCACTGGAGTCAAGCTATCCTGGCTGATGAGGGCTGAAAGCCCGAAACTGGTCCTAGGATGCTTGTTTCCAGTCCAGGGAGGACCTGGCCTGGCAGTTCGGGCTGGACTGTTTCCATTGGGCGCAGGGTCAAGACTGATTTGCATATGGCTGGGTCCAAACTGGAATGGCATGGTGAGCAAAAAAACGATGGATTTAGGCCCAGATTTCTGTACTGGGGTGAATGTATGACATTGTTCTGCATTCTGTCCATCAATTGTTCTTTTTGCATTTGTCACCCCGAGTGGGACGGGTATGCCCAGACGTGGGTCCCGTGCTCTCCATGCCATTGGAGTCAAGCTATCCTGGCTGATGAGGGCTCAAAGCCCGAAACCGGTCCTAGGATGCTTGTTTCCAGTCCAGGGAGGACCTGGCCTGGCAGTTCGGGCTGGACTGTTCCCATTAGGCGCAGGGTCAAGACTGATTTGCATATGGCTGGGTCCAAACTGGAATGGCATGGTGAGCAAAAAAAACAATGGATTTAGGCCCAGATCTCTGTACTGGGGTGAATGTATGACATTGTTCGGTATCTGTCCATCAATTGTTCTTTTTGCATTTGTCACCCCGAGTGGGACGGGTATGCCCAGACGTGGGTCCCGTTCTCTCCATGCCACTGGAGTCAAGTTATCCTGGCTGATGAGGGCTGAAAGCCCGAAACCGGTCCTAGGAAGCTTGCTTCTGAAGGGTGGAATCATACCTCCCACACCGGTTACTGGTGTGGACGTATGATTCCAAGGTGTTTGATACTAAACACGACATGGTTTGTTGCAGCCGTTTTCGAGATAGCATTTTACGCGAGCATATAATGCACCTCTACCTATATGTCTGGCTGCGTCACCGACAACCCAGGAGAATGATCTCCGAAGGTTGCAGGGGTGCTCTGCTCATGCAGGGGTACCCTCTCACGTAAAACCCAGCACCCTGCCTTCAGGATTGTTAAGGCCTGCTATAGGGGTGACTTATAGGTTTTAAGTGTAGTGACCTATAGATACAGTAAACCTATATCCAAAGTAAGTGGTGCATGCACCATCTTACACAGGCTGCAATGGCAGACCTGTAGTTCCATTTTGCATGGCCTCTCATGGGTGGCATAATACATGCTTCAGCCCATGGGAGGCCTCTGGGGTACCTATGCCCTGGGTACATGTGTACCATATACTAGGGACTTCTAAGGGTACCCCAGTATCCAATCTGGAGTGTACCTAAGTACATGTCATTATATTTTAGGGAGAAAGCAGATAGACTGGGGTCCTGATTAGCAGGATCCCAGTCAGACTAGTCAAAAACCAGCAAAACACCAGGCAAAAAGTGGAGGTAACCATGCAGTCAGATTCTACCTTCCTACACATGGTGATTTGCTTTGGAAAATTTAAAGCCTTTCTTTTAACATTAACATAATTTAAACTTGCAAAAAGAAAGGGCTGTATTTTTAATTTAGACACAATCAACAAATCCTAGCAAACATGATACTTTCATGTTTAAGCCAAAACAGATTCTTAAGTATTTCACCAATATTTCACAGCCAGTGTACCATTACACTTGAGAATGTCTCAAAATATACCATATTTAACCTATATTCTCTTTCAATTGATCAATGTTTACAGGTTAATATGAAGTTAATGGTCGTAAAAACATTTTTCATGGGCAAAGGTACTAATACTAAACAGTTTAATGTGAACTATATTAAACAATTGTGAACACAAACTTCATAGCTTGCATGCTTCATAATGTGGGGTACTTTGTGTACTCTCATATGGGATACATGAAACTGATAAAATCCTTTAAGCACCCATGTAGCCCAACCATCTTGATAATCTCAAGTTTAAGTTTGCTAATTGCACAATTTTTAGTTTAAAAAGGGCTCACCTATGATTTCCAGAACTACCTGACAATACCACAAAGTTGTAAGCTCCATTTGTTTGGATTTCACTTACCACTATGGAATGATAGTCAACTTCCTAGAAGTTTTGCAAAGTATCTGAGAAAATAGTTTCACCACTGTCAATATGGAAGGTGCTTCATTTATTCAGGAATATGAAAGTTATTTCTGTAGCACGTTCATTTAGCCAAAGGGCCATGGTCATTGCATGCTTGTATTACATATTGATAGCTAGCTATGAATGTCATGCGCAGACATTGACAACAAAGGTAGCAGAGGCAGCAAGTGCCAATTGTTCTAGTCCACTCTTATTGCCAAGTACAGTTAATTTTAGGACGAGCTGTTGACATAGTTAACGGGGGCAAGAAAATTACTTTGCCATTATCAGTGTCCTTTGAACTTGTCACCTAAAGCTTTTAAGTGCTTGAAATCAAGGACTGATCCTTACCTCTTCTTTGTGTTTTCCATATGGTGATAAGGAGCTAACTCGATTCATAGATAAAAGAAAACAATCAATACTCAATGTTATCTTCTGATTTGATTTCTAGTCTTTTAAACAACAAGTATTTAATTGCCTGTCTGGCTGTCACGCCCTAACTTGCCTCTGAAAGGTGGTAGCACTGGAGACGAGTTGGTCACACATCTGTTCCATGTCAACTGTGATCCCAATACCAGTCCTGGATTATTATTAGTCAACTGCACTTCACGTGCTGAAACTTTGAAGCCGACTCTTGCACCAGAGAAAGCAACATTACAAGGTCCCAGAAGGCAAAATGATTCCATTAAAAAAACTCAGATTCTCTGATGGTGTTACGAATGACAGTGAATAACTTGGCTATGCCAGGATCACCTGGAAGGTAGGCGGACTTGACTACAGCAAACAATGTATTCATTGACATGGCTCATGCACCCTTAATAGTACAGTACCTTCTCATTAGAACACAATTCAAAGGTGATATCCCTTAGAGCAAGATCAAGATCTCTTCTGTAGCGAGTCTGATAATGTGTGAACTGTATAATTCCTTTATCGGGCCATGATTTAGGGGTCTTCTAGATGTAATCCAGGGAGCCTACAAGAGAGAGAGAATAATGTCTCTGTTGATGAAAGTTACAATTTAAAAACATACAAGATTTTATGAAAACATCTTTCTTTTCCCAAGAAAGCGTGGTTACAAAATCATACAAACTGAAACAATATATTAAACACACATCACCCCAAAAATAAATACAGTGAAACAGCTAGATAGCTTTGCCCACAGGTTTACAATGAGTGATTGTATGAAGGAATTTCCTGCAACAACATCAATGATGTGATAAGCAATGCTGAAGGACGTAACCCACTAGGGATCCTGTGCCAGGAAGTCATGCACTTTGCATTCAATTATTTAAATCGTGAACCTCTCCCTCTCCATTGCTCAATTTGCAAAACTACCCACAAAAAAAACAATTACAAAAAGTGCAGGGGCCCAAAGTTATTTTTAGGAGCCAACCATCATTGGTGCTGAATGCTGGATTTTATAGATACCAAGGGTGCCTCTTTCTATCAGCCTTCATGTCCTAACTCTTTATCTCACTGTTTCAGAATTTTTTTTATCCCTTCGTCACTGTTTTCCTATCACTCGCTTCTTCCTTCTTTCTCCGATTTCTACCTGTCTTTGTCTCTTTTGCTGTGGGTCAAAGATAGATGGTGAATATATCCTAGCCTTCTGGGAGCATTAGCCACTAGGATCCAGATGTGAAGTTTAATCCAAGTGTAGACCACGCAGTGATGAAAAACCTGTTCACATGATGTTGCAACTCTTCCAGGTAATCACAGCACGCTATTCTCTTCATGCTCTTCAACATCTCCTCAACCCATGGAGCACGTGCAGTAGACCAAATGACAAACAACATAGACACTTTTCATGGAAGAAACATATCCTTTCACCCCTCCCTAGTCTTTGTGAGTTTATTCTGGACAAGTGCAAAATCCTTGCGAAACTGCTTGCAGATTAACTTGTCTGACAGCAATCTCGCCACCATCAATAAATCCACCATGGTGAATATTCATCTTATCACTGCTTCCTCATTCCGATGTCTGTCTATCCAACTAGTGCTCATTCCAACAAAGGGCATTTCAATTCACCTTATCTAACAACCAAATGTCTAGAATTCCATCACAGAATTCTGTGAATTTGCATCCGCAGTCAGCACTATAACCATCTACCTACAGGATTTGAATCTGCCAGCGGAATGGATCATGGAATCAATAAAAAAATGCATACACTCAAATTATATGACATCATTACAATGCACACACAACCTCCCTAATATAGACCCTGGACCTCCAATGCTTAGATCTGCACCCCCTTCCCTGGCCTGACCACCATGCCTTCATTTTCATTTTAAACTCTCACAACAGCCCTAGACAACATCTGGACTAAGGCAACAGGAACAATCACAAAATCAGATTCCCCGCCAACACACTTCAATAAGATATTATCTCTCAACTGAGAACAACAGCTGGTATGAACTCTTTCCACTCTCAACTCCTAGACTTCTGTTCTTAGCTTCCTCTACAGCCATCTGTACACCCAAAAAACTCATAACCAAACCATGCTACTATGCTACACATGGATACTTTAACCCTTTTTGCAACTTTCTACATTATTGACCTTCTATCTTTTCTAGTGGCCCGAATGCCTTGATTAGATATTGCCAACAGAAGCCTGAGCTAGTTAAACCTTGCTCCCCAAAGACAGATGTCAATTCCTTTAAATGTACTCCCATAGATAGAATAGAATCCCATAGATTCCTGTTTTGAGGCAATCATCTTTGCCAAACTCCTGGTGGCAATACTCACATTCATTTGATAAGTCTCCACATAAAATCCTTGTGATCCTGCTCATCCTATGATACATCTCCTTTCACCAAAATGTTGAGGCACTTAACTATACCTTTAATATCACCACATGACAACATACAGTGCCAGAGGTCCTGCATTGACACCATCCCAGCTTGGGTGTCTGCCATGTACCCAAAGCTAACCTAACCAAAATTGTGTTCATCCTCACTGTTAGCATGCAGCAGTCCCAGAGCCAGGCATGGTTCTCCACCATAAACCTCAATCGCTTCTCTCCTGTCTTGCACTAAATACCAGGTGCTCCAAGTTGTTCCTTCAATCACCATGTGCAAAGGAAGTGCAGAGAACTTGGTATGCACTTCACCTCCTCCACAGAATTAAACGTTTTACTTCTCAACAACTTTGACTCCACTGCTCAGGCAAAGCCCTGCTGCTGGCCTTCCAGGCTCCCATGAAAGCTGTCCTACAAGCAACTCCACCCCTTCATCACCAGCCTATATAAATGTAATTACATCACACTACTTTAAATCAATTACACTGGCTTCTCTATACTGGTGATTTTCAAATGCAAGCCCTTCGAAATAACCATTAAAGCCAGAGACAACCTCACAGACATGGTGCATATCCCTGATGGTCTTCACACATAATGTAGAAATTCTGTAGCAATGTTCAGGGTTTAAAAGGCTCATATGGAATGGACAAGGAAATAAGCGTAGCAGCTTATATAAAAAAAATCTGGAATTAATTTCTTAGTATATGAGACTTTTTTCGTTCTCAGGAACAATTTACGAAATAAATAACTAATCACCTCACGCTTTAACATGTTCTTGCCACCAACTGAATACTGACCCATCCATAACAACCTACATGTTGACATGTAGAATATATTTACATATGACCACCTTTGCCTGAAATTTGTATTATGCAAATGTTTACCATTGAACTCTGAAATTATCCCTCAATGGACTAGGGTTAAAACACTAGCCACACACACATATCTCCTTATAACAATGGAAAGTGCCAACCTTCCTCCCTAGTAAGGTCTGAACTTTACAAATATCTAAAGTAAAATTACATTAAATAAACATTTGGTAACACAAGTTAATACAATAGTACAGTTGAACAAGCATTTGTAATGCAATAGGTCTCACATTAGTTAAATTTAAAGCTAGTGGCATTGCAAATGAGAATGTTTGTTAGAATTGTTTTTCTCAAAAAATATACTAGCAGTAGCATAACTAATAAATTAAAATCCATGAAGCAAGGAACGGGTGCAGTACCTTCGCCTGTTACTAGGTGTCCCTGGGGACCTCCAATTAGCCATATAGGGGACTGCATCCTGCAATAATTAAGAATACAACTCATTCCCAGGACCGGGTCCAGGTCCGCCTTATTTATATCCAAGCAACAGGGCTCGCTGACACAAACAGGAAGTATGGTAGAGCTTAGCCTGCTGCTGCGGCTGTTGTCTTGCTCAAATTCGCTCAAAACCATGATGCACACACTGAAATTTCATCGCGCAGGACAGAGGAAGATGTAACAATGCGCAGGCACAAGAAAAGACTGCAGAAAGCCATTTGCCTAACGCTGCGCTTTAGCTTCAGATGCTTCAAGCTAAAGCTTGGCGTGCCGAGATTGGTACAAAAGTAAATACATGGAAAAGTAATGCGGTGGCTGTCTGCCTCTTGTAGCAATCGTGGCATGCTGCGCTTTAGCTTCAGATGTTTAAAGCTAAAGCACGGCGTGCCGCGATTGCTACATAATTAAATAAATAGAAAAAAAAAATGTGCGGCTGCCAATGTTTTTTCTATTTATTTACTCTTGTAGTAATCACGGCACGCCCCGCTTTAGCTTAAGATGTTTAAAACTAAAGAGCAATGTGCCGCCATTGCTACAAAACTAAATATATGGAAAACAAATGCAGCGTCCGCCCACCTTTTTTTCTATTTATTGACTTTTGTAGCAATGGCAGCACACCACACTTTAGCTTCAGATGTTTAAAGCTAAAGCGCGGCGTGCCATGATTGATATAAAATTAAATAAATGGGAAAGAAATGCGGTGGCCGTCCTCCTTTTTTTCTATTTATTTACTTTTGTAGCAAACGTGGCACATCGCGCTTTTACTCCAGATGTTTAAAGCTAAAGCACGGCATGCAAATAAATGAAAAAGAAATGCGGTGGCCACCCGTGCAGCATGTCGTGCCTGCTTCAGCAAGATATTAAATAACTAAATAGTGCTCACTAAGTGTTAATGAAACCTAGAGAGTAAGGACACATGTAAGAGGGGCTGTCCTCATGGGAGGTAATAACAGAAGAGAGGGATGTACTAATGAGGGACTCCTAAGCCTATTGACTAATCAAAAGCCATAATTTCCAAAGGACAGTAAGAGGAGCCAATTGAAACGCTGGGCGGAAAATGGGCGGAGCTTAAAGTCCATACCGCAATACAGCATGTCTTAAAGAGACAGCGCAAGCGCTGCCTAGGCGAGGCCTAAAAATGGATCTACTATTGATATGTGTGAGTTCATCTTAAATTACATTGGTTTGAATACTAGCAGGTTGACTCAGACTTTTCGTGTTACACAAAGTTAAAATGAGTTATATTTAATTTGATAACAGTAACATCTGCTATATATACCCAGTCCCAATTAATGTTGTGGGGGTGCATTTGACTGCACGCCGCATTTGACTGCAGCACCTATTTATTATATAAGCCTCAAAAATGCTACTAACTGTTGCTAAGAATAAGGTGTTTTAGTGGAGATAGGTATTTGTACAAGCACTGAAAAGTAGTGATAGCCTTTAAAAAATGCTTACCTCCTTTTCCATTTCTGCATACTCGCATACTCTCTCAATAGCGACACCATTAGTTTCTATTTCACAAGCTTTTCGAACCCAAAAATTTAATGTTTGAGTGATCTTAAAAAAAATGAAGTAAAATTATATTACAATTCAAAAACAATGCATGTTGTAAAACATCTTATTTGTTCTGAAGCAATTTACTTAAATGCAAGATAGCATACATAGTACAAAAACTGATGGTGATAGGTGGAATGCTTGCAGAAGACTAAGCCACTGGCAATCGCGAGGAAAACATTCCCTCTCAACAAGAACACAAGCAAACCTATATCTGTTTCAGCCTTGTTTGGCCTCATTAGAGAAGTTTATATCCTTTGGCACAGCAAGTAGAGAACCCATGTCTGGGCCAAGATCAGAATTCAGGCTATCTATTTTCCCTTCCTGTCCAATGCAGATCATGCTTGATCCCAGTCCTTATCCCAGCTTTTCCACATCAATAACTCCCTTATGAATATCCAATGCCTTATTGTATTTTTTTATATTTATCAAGCATACATGCTGGAAAATTCACTGTAGTTATACTAAACAAAGTTTTGTATAACTACAGTGAATTCAGTCACAGATGTTGTGAGAAGGCTGGGAAGCATCAAGAGATGTCACCAGGAGTGGTGCTTCACAACCCAACCCTCTTATTTGTAGGTCACTAGTAAACCATCTAGTAAAATTACAGAACAGGCAATACACAATACAACTTTCTCACTTCGTTCGTGCAACCAGTTTATTAGTAGTCATCTTATTACATACTTACATTCAAGGCATACGATACTGATAAACCAACTATGCTGGAAGTAATTGTGTCTCTAGTCAGAACTGCAAACAGAGCAGCAAAGAACACCATCAAGTTGCCAAGAAACTCCAGTCTGACCGCCAGCCATCTGCAATAACCAAATACAACACAAAAGAGAAAGAGCCATAACAAACTGAAAGGTCATTCCGTTTTTTAATTTATCAAGCACCCAAAAAGAACTAAAATCAAACATTTGCATGAAGTTATTTTA
This sequence comes from Calotriton arnoldi, assembly GCA_963921515.1. NCBI lineage: Eukaryota > Metazoa > Chordata > Amphibia > Caudata > Salamandridae > Calotriton > Calotriton arnoldi. The sequence goes on along the minus strand of CAWUFW010003770.1, from coordinate 1,353,768 downwards.
CATCCACACCCTATCTTGCAGTATGAAGCTGGATTAAATGTTTCAAATGGTCTATGCGGGCCATGGAATTTAGGAAAAGTAACTGGGTTGTTAAATAAAACATACATCATAATTAAGGCTCCCGGTTTTATGGTATTTTTTTTCTCTCATTTCTGTCTGTATTGATCCATATTTATTTTTTGTCAACTATATCTGTATTTATCCATATTTATTATGAGTTTTGTGAAAAAGTAAAGCTGAAACTGGTATATTTCCACATTAATTTAACCAATAAATATGCAGTCATGCTTGAATGTCTGCCATGGTTCAGTGATATGAACACCCACAGAAGATAAATCAATGCACTTATGTGAAAATATGCACATTTCAGTATCAGCCTTGTGCATAGCTACTGCTGTTTAAGCCTCCTTACTAAAATTCCTTTCTTTTTTTAACCCCCTTACCTATCAATCCACACAGTTATTGGCCTGGCAGTCATGGCAAAGTGTATTTAGAATCACTTAAAAAGCACCCAATTTCCGTTTTTATTCCGTTTTTATCCACATTTAAAAATACATACTGACAAGAAAATTAATGGTTTTCTGTCAGTATTTATCTGTAAAAATCTGTAAAAATGGAAAACAGGGAGCCTTAATCATAATTGAAATAAGCTATGGGGTTGGACTCACGTTAAACCCAGCTTGGTCAACTCCTACTTTCATCTACCTAGGATACCATATTTATATTGAAAACACAAAAAAAGGATAGCTTTTTACATAAGCACTTTCTTAATGTATTGCATGTACTGTGATGCGTTAAAATCAAGTCACATTTCATCCGCTGGAGCCTTTCAACTGTTGTTATATATTTGTGGCAAAGAATGGTACAGCATGGTCTTCTGAAAAATCAAAGAATTCAAAAGAGAATGCAATACAAATACAATTGAAAAGTAACAAAACAAAACAAATGTAGAACAAAAGATTGGATGAGCCAAGAGGTATTATTTAGCTTATTCATGAGAATCTCAATGTTACCAAAACAATTCTCTTCATTTCTTATGGTTGCTTTTACTTCCCTGATCAAGGAGGAGCAGTGGCTATTATCCTCCTAGACCTGAGCTCAGCCTTCGACACAGTTAATCTTAACATCTTACTGGAGAGAATCAGGAGGCTGGGTGTCTCAGATGAGGCGGCGACCTGGATCCACTCCTATCTAGATAGCACAACTTTTCAGGTCTTCTCAGGGGAGTCAGCCTCAAGAAGTCTAGAGCTCAGGTGTGGAGTTCCCCAGGGGTCCTCTCTAAACCTCATATTGTTTAATGTGTACATGCGGCCGCTTGCAGACGTTATTTTGCCACATGGGATTAAAATCGTCACCTATGCAGACGATACACAGTTGGTAATTACTCTTAATGGACGCCAAAACTTTCCCTCTGACTTTGAAGCCTGTATGGGAAAAGTGGCCTCTTGGATGGCGCAATCTTGCCTCAAGCTAAATGGAGGAAAAACAGAACTAATGTTTCTGGGTAACACTTCCAAGATGGATCTCAAACAGTTATGGCCGACTTGCCTGGGTCCTCCCCCAACCCCCAAGAAAAGGATAAAAAGTCTGGGCGTTTGGTTGGATACCTCCCTTAAATTTGAAGACCAAGCAGTAAGAGTAACAGGGGCCTGCTTTGGCACCATTAGACTCCTCCGAAAGATTCTCCCTCTCATCCCAATGAATGCAAGGAGGACCCTGATACAGACCCTAATCCTATCACGCCTGGATTATGGAAACTCCTTCTACCTAGGAGCGCCCAAAGCAACAATAAGGAAGCTCCAAATTGCACAGAATTGTGCTGCCAGATTGTTGCTGGGAGTTCCAAAAAACCAATCGGCCAAACCAGCTCTGAAGACCTTACACTGGCTCCCTGTCCTGGAAAGAGTAAAGTTTAAGGCGCTGTGCATAGCCCATAAGACCATGTGGGGAAAGGGTCCAGCTATTAACCGCGCTCTCATCACTCTCTACTGCCCTAGGAAATGCCTTTGCTTGGCCTACCTCAACCTCTCAGTCATCCCCAAAATCAAAAGGGCAAGAAGCGGAGGAAGGTCCTTTTCCTACAATGTTGCCAGGCTCTGGAACACAATGCCCTTAGACCTCCGTTCAGAATCCCGACATCTCCCCTTCCGAAAACTTCTCAAGACCTGGCTTTTCCAACACTCTTTCCTATAATCTAATACTTATTTTATACTAATTATCCATTTCCTTGTTTAGCCGCTAGGGCTGGGATGCCTTTGGGTAGCTAAGCGTTTTACAAATGCTAAATAATAATAATAATGTACTTTCTGATTTAAGAAACTCTGAAGCATAAGTTACCAATGCACAACTAAAAATCTAATGTTATTTTTAGATAGTGTAATTTAACAGGCAATATCTTTCGTTATAGAGCTCAAGTGAGTATGAAAAATTGGAATGACGGTGACCGAATATCTTTACACTATAGTTCGACTTTAATATACCCTTATCTATTATGTGCTCTATAGAAAATACATGATCCAATATGATCGCCTAGATTGGCCGGTCAATTGAGGAAAGTGGAAAGCCTGCAAGATGCAAAGCATAGATGATCTCTACAAGAAGGATTGGCTTAAACCGCTTGACACACTGTGAGGAATATGGGATGCCGCTATACTACCACTGGTGATAGTGCCAAATAAAACCCTACTTGAGAAGTCAATTTGGGCCCGATCCCACCAATTACCTGAACCACTGATCCACAAATATATAGTCACCAAGGGGATATCTCGGGGCACAGTCTCAAACATATATCAGATCTTAATCGGTGCACTGTTCTTATCTTCTACGAGATCCGTGATTAAATAACACTGGCAGGTGAGGCTAGCGATAGACTACAAGGATGACGATTGGTCAGCTCTCATGGACCATTATGACTGCACTTAACAGGAAGCCAGACTGAAGGTTTCATACGTCAAAGTACTTCATGACTGGTATTGATCCCAATGTAAACTTAAAAAAGCCAGGTTAGCCTGGACAATAAAAAATGCTGGAATTGTGCAGAAATGGATGATGACCTCGTTCACATACTTCGAGTACTCCATGACACTAGTCTATATCACTTGATAGAATCGGCCAAATTAGCCCTTTTGCATGACACAGAGGATGCCACATCTGACTGGAGGAGATGGATGTCCACCGCTCTTATGGTGCCTAAAATTTGTATACTCCATCACTGGCACTCCTCAAACATAACCCTGCACAAGTAGTGCTTAACAGAAATATTCAAGCTAGCTATGTACGAGAGCCAAAAATACACCATACAAAACCAACTAACAAAATTCACGGTGATTTGGGGCCCTTTCATACATCACATAGACCCTTAGGAATGTATCTCCTGCCCAACCCCCATCAGCCCCTGAGCCTACTTGAGTTAATAAGATCAGCCTTAAGATAGAGGGAACCGAGGGAACCTGGGAGGCCAGGTTGGGAAAATGTATGTATTGGAGGGATGAGTGGACAACTGGGAGTATAAGGAAACTTAGATAGGCAATGTCATTTCTGTTACTGTTGTTGTTGATATTGCCCACAGGACAGGACTGATTCCCAATACTGATATTATTGACACACCTTAATCCAGGCAATGCACTAGTAAGGTATAGCCATGATATTTGGGAGGATATCGGCCAGGCATGCATTTCTCCCTCTTCTTCATCTTCCTTCCTTCCTTCCTTCCCTTTCTTTCTTTTTGTTTCATGTAACATTATAAAGTATGAAGGAACAAATTTGGATGAGAGATGTACAACCGTTTATTTCAGGTGGAAAATAGTGTCATTTATGAAACTCGTTAAACATGTACATGACAGAGCTATGTCCATTATGCTACCCAAGTCAACTGCCAACATAGAAATGTACAAAAAAGGGAGGTTTTGCAAAACATGCCAGAATTCATGAAGGAGAGCTGGTCAGAAATAGTTTTGAAAATCAGAGAGTGTCTCCCTATTCTATTTAGGATATACATCAATTCCACCACAATAGTGTAGATGATACACATTCCCATATACATCTACTAATTACGCCTTTCAGAAGCGTAAAAATTAATATGGTACAACATTTGTAAGTGCCTGGAAAAGAGAATAATAATAATCTTTAATATACTATTCTTTCCATAGGAGGCATTCTGTGTTTTATTAAACCTAGAGTTGTACTTAACAATAGATTTCTGTAGGTAATTTTTTACAAATTTTTGAGGCAGGCTGTTTCTGTGACTTCTAGATATTTAAAAGATGATTAACCACCTGTATCTTTGTAGAGTTTATTAGAAATGTTGGAGTTTTAGAGTCAGTTATTTTTTCAAACAGAATAGACTACGAACTCGTGCAAGGTAAATGAATCACCATTGCAAGTGTTCTCCAGATTTTCTGGGGGATTGGAAACAATGTACTTGCATATATTGCCTATGGACATTGTGAGGGTGCAGTACATGAGTCTGAAAATGCCAATGGCATGAAATTCAGATGTTGCATTTCGCCTGCAGTGTGGACCTAACACCACCCACACGAGTGCCTTCAAACTGTGACCTGAGGGACGTCTCTGTAATTAGAATCTGTTGTAGCACCCTCCACGTGTCAAAGGGAATCCTTTAGGCATGCTAAAAAAGCATACTTTTACCATCAACAAAGTTACCTATAACAGTGCATTGGAGCCAACAAGTTCTGGGTGTGTAATATGTAAATGTGAGTCCTTGTAAATATGGATTTGCCATCAGCTCTAACAGGAATCAAAATTACTACTTGCTCCATAATGCTGATGCAGCAAAGCCACTTTGCCAAGGCGTACTCTTAGAATAAAAATTACATATTCCAAAATCTGCTTAGGAAAGAACAGAAAAAAAATCGCCATAGCACTGTGATAGCAAAAAAATCAATTTGTTGGTTAACATAGATTAATGGTAAATGTGCCCCAAAGATGACCTTTTAGCTTGAAATATTGCTGATACTCAAATTGATTCTGCCAGGCTGCCTTCCAGCAGTGGAAGGACTTAGATTTCTCCAGATCAAGACTATGGAACAAAAGCTACTCTTTAAGAGGAAAATGCCTTTCAGGACAGCTAGAAGATACATGGCAAAAAGACAGAGCAGTTTAATTACAGAAACCTCCACCTAAATATATCTGGAATTGTGAGGGGATGGGTAGAAGATGTGACCCCCGAGACTGCAAGCACAACAAACTGGAAAGAACGCTCAGAGGAGCATGTCTGTAGTAAAACAGGGCTCTGACAAGAGATTGCCTTTTATCATAAGATTCTCATAACTAGGCTTCCTCCTGTCTTGTCACACCAGGCATCATACAAGAACCAACTTCAGCTGGTTTTCTATTGATGGGACTCAAGTTACCTCACTGTAATATGTTGGATGACAGTCCACATAACGTTGGGGACTCCTGCCACCTAGATTATGCCTTCTTGAATGGATAGTTTTATCCCAAGTCAGAGAAAGTGTTACAAAAGTGAGTATGATATAGTGGGATAGGACCAAGTGTGGTTGTGTGACACTGAGAGGCACAGTGATGCCCAACAACCAGAGTTGAAGTACTACTATTCCTTAGAGTTCCCACTACTAGAGAATTAGAGCACCTCTGGACTTGGAAGAAGACACATGAGGAAGTGTGCTACTGGGCCTGTCTGGAAAATTAGTGAGGCCTGGATTCTGACTTCCACAAGGTGCTGAGGCTTTTGAAGAAACGTTTGAAATCATGGGACAAGATTTCCTGGTTAGTTTTGTTCACAGCTGCTGTAGGAGCACAGAAGGTATCTAACCTCAAGGAACCCTACACTCATGAGCGTCGTGCAATCCTGCTCCACTGGAGGATTTCATTAAACCAAAAGAAACAAAGTCTCAAAAGAACATAGCATTAGGGCGAAAATGTGTAAAATTTGAAGAGACTATTGTGGCTACAGATTTCAGGTAGCTCCTGCTCTGAGGTTTTGGAGCAACTACTAAAAATGTCAGTAGCATTCCAGATTCATAGAATCAAACCTCATGGAGCCCTTGTCGGTCACACAGTTCTAACTTGCCCCATTGAATAAATTTGACTTACATATGAGAGACTAAGGGACTACTTAGAGTTTGGGTGAACCTAGTTTCGGAATTGTACCGTTTGTTTTCTTGAGTTTTATATTATTTTGGCGTGGCAAAATATTTTACTCACGTTTCTCTGAGGAAAGCCAATCTCCTTTCTACCAAAGTTAACTAGGATTTCCCAGTGAAACTATGTTTACCTAACACTGGATTATTAATTTTTGTGGGATTTCATACCTTGATCTCCCTACAGTTAATAATCAAGCTTGTTGCAACTCCTTAATAATTTCCATCATACATTTGTTAATTTTTTGGCATAATCATTAAAAGTCATCTATAAAAAGCACATGCATGATGAAGAAGGAACCAAAATTAAAGTTTCTGTGTGACATGGGCTGAATAGTTTGAAATTTGCAGACCTTTGTAGATTTTACTCAGTAAAATACATGAACAATTGTGAGTTTACAAATCTCATCAGGATATGTGGTAAGGTAAATATAAAAATGCTGTACGAATTGTATGTAAGAAGGCAAATAAAAGTCCGCAAGGAGTGTATTTTGAGCCAAAGACCACAGAGTAGACTAACTACCATGAAATAAATGGGTACTGAAGATAAAAGTTCTTAACAAATCATCCCGCACCTGTCTTTTAGACATCCAGCCTAACTTCAATTATTGTTCCATTCACTTATTACTTCCCAATATCCCTAATATTTTCCTCTCCACAATCAGCAATAATAATTCAGTAATTCCTTTGTCAATTGGTGTGAGAGGCTGGCCTGGTATATGATGTCCACTAATGGAAGTGGGCACCTTGCACCAATCCAGACAACCCTTATTGTGATTTAGGAGGTCTTAGACAAAGTGGTAGCTGCGGAGAGCAGCCTTCAGGCTTAGTCCAGAAGGAGTGTAAAGCAGCTTGTTTTACCAGAATGCAATCTTATAGTTTAGATTAAGTGAAAAGAACCACACCAAGTATTTATAAAAATATGTATTTATTATATAATACTCTCTAGAATGTTCAAGTATCTCCCACACGGAGATAAACACAATGCACACAATACTTTAGCAAAGAAACACAGTAAATAGCACAAAATACACAGTGGCCCCAGGGGGGGACCAAACCATATACTAAGAAAGTGATATAAGAACCATGACTCAAGTCAAGACAGTGTCGAGAGGACGTAGAATTGCTGGGGACCCACAGAACCACCCAAGGTAAGTAGATAGGGACCCCACGGAGAGCGTGTACAGTGTGGGAACACGACCGCGTGCTCCGTACAAGTCTATATGCAAGTTGCGGTTGGATTTTTAAAGATTAAGGACCCTTCCTAGTGGACCCTGAAGAAACCCAGTGGAAGACAGAAGGTTGAAGAGCCACCCCACCCGTGGATACCCTAGTACCCACGTTACCTACACCAGGGAAGCCGGGTGAATACGTGTGAAGTGGTGTCGGAAACCGCCATTGAACCCAATGGAGGACTTCAGGAAAGTGCCGCTGCTGGAAGAGGAGAAAGTGTCCGTGGGAATCCAAACGTGGATTCTTGAAGAGGAGTACCTGAAAGCAAAGGGGACAGAGTCTATGTCACTCGGGAGTGACCAGGAGACTTGGAAGACGAATGCCCTCCGATGTCGGGTGCTTCAGGAAAGATGACGATGAACTTGACTCTGCAGCTGTGAGGACCAGGCGACGCTGAGAAAGACCAGGACCCGGATATGAGCTGTCCCACGAAGGATGTCGAGTGCTGAGGGGTCAGTGTCTGGCGGGAGCACCAACAAGCTTTGGCAAATGCAACCCACACAGGAAGCCAAGAAGGTGCAAGGCTGAGACCAGCAAGGTCAAGGGGACTCACCGCAAGCAGGGGAGTCAGGGCAGGCCCCAAGCAATCAGGGGAGCCCAAGAGAAACAAAGGTGACCCTCAATTGGACCCACAGGCCGGAGGCACAGGAGTCGCGAGAAGACCATGAGCAGCTCACCAAAGTAGCAGGCCATGGTGCCCACGAGGCGGTGTGGCAGAAGATCTTGGTGGAAGAAGTTGCCGGAGGTTGTGGCTACTAGGAACCCAATGCACTTTTTGCAAAGTTGCCAACAAGCCTTTGCACTTGCAAAAGAATGCGGTGCACAGGGGTTCGGCTAATGCAGCCCCCACGAGGTTTACTGGCCTCAAACTCAGTGACAGGGCAGCTCGGGTGTTGAGGGACGTAGAAAACCACCACCTGTGTTGTTGAACCCTTCGGAGTCCGCAGGAGCTCTGGATCGCAGGCCGGACAGCAGTGTGGAGGTGCCTGCGAATGCAGGGAAGTGACTCCGTCACTTAAAGGAAGATTCCTTCAAGTGTCTTTGATGCTCCACAGGCCTTTGAGGGTTTCTGTATGAAGCACGGACACAGACGATGCAGCAGACAAGCAGGGAGACGAAGTCAGGCCCTTACGAAGTTCAGCGAAGTCCAGAGTGTCCAGACAGTAGAAGTGCAGTGGTGTCTGATCTGAATCTTATCCCACAACGAATCTAGGGACCTACACCCAGGTAAGCCCTTAAGTACCCTAGGAAAAAGGTTGGGAAGATTCAGGGGACCCTCCCAGGGGAGGGTCTGGACATGGGGAGGTTACTCCCATGTCCTTTGTCCAGTTTCACGGCAGAGCGGGAGCCAACGGCTCCCAAAACTGGTTTGAACTGGACTATGTACAGGGACACCAAATGTGCCCCTCATGCAGACTTTCTAGCGCTGGCAAGCGCACCCACCCGGTCCCAATACACTAAATCCTGTCTGGGAGGTGGTCACACCTCCCTGTGACAGGATGCCTATTGTTCTGCCTTCCCCTGCTCGAGCTTGGCTCAGCAGCAGAAGGGCAGAAATGTGTCTCTGATCGGCAGCAACCATTTTGTGCTGTCCAGGGCTAGAAGGTTGGCACCGGGAACACCGAGAGCCTAACGGAGAGCTTTTCCAGTGCTTGGAATCATACCTCCCACACCATTTACAGAGTGGGGGTATGATTCCAACATGTTTGATACCAAACATGATGGGATTCGTTGCAGCTGTTTTCGAGATGGTCATCGTGTAATTACGCAGTGCCCCTCTATATAGTATATGGCTGCTTCACTGACAACCCGGGAGAATGGACTCCGTAGACTGCACGGGTGTCCTGCTCATGCAAGGGCACCCTCTCACTTAGAACCAAGCACCCTGCCTTCAGGATTGCAAAGGCCTGCTATAGGGGTGACTTATAGGTTTTAAGTGCAGTCACCCAATATATAGTAAACCTATAACTTTAGTAAGTGGTGTAAGCACCAACTTACACAGGCTGCAATGGCAGGCCTGTAGTTCCATTTGGAATGGTCTCTCATGTGTGGCATAATACATGCTGCAGCCCATGGGAGACCTCTGGGGTACCTATGCCCTGGGTACCTTAGTACCATATACTAGGGACTGATAAGGGTACCCCAGTATCCAATCTGGGATGTACCTAAGTACTGAACACAACAATTTAGGGAGAAAGCAGGTAGACTGGGGTCCTGATTAGCAGGATCCCAATCAGACTAGTCAAAACACAGCTTAACACAAGGCAAAAAGTAGGGGTAACCATGCAGGAGGATTGGAAAATGTAGTTTTACAGCGTTGTAATGTATCCTAGGCATTATAAAATCACACAATTCTCAGAAAATGAATAAAGAATTATCAATAAAGAATAAGAAAAATAGGAGTAGTAGAAAGACAATAGAAAAGAACATCCAGGTCTCTATTTCACTACCCTCCTACTTCCAGAGCTGAGGCTGCAGTTAATGAGGTCACAATGCAGAATTTGATGAAGGCAACCCTGCATGCATGTCCAGATACAGGAAGAAGAGCATCCATTTCCCCTTATCTCTTGCACTCAAAGCCAACTAATCCTCCTTTTCATCGCTGCAGACTTAACTCTCCAAGACGTCTTTGCCTGAATTATTGGCTTTTGGTTTTACAGCAAAATGTGATTACCCTAATTTCATCTATAAACCTCAACTTCATCAAATAACACCTTTGCAAACTCCGCCCAAAACCTACAGTTCTCTATGCCAAGAATGTAATTAAAGCACTAGTTATAAACAAGCCAGACTCCTGCAGGAGTCTTTTTCTAGACTCCCATTAGTGTGCCTTCTATCATACTACAAAGTCATCTACCAAACATTCAACTTTACAAGATACCACTTCCCCTTCACAAGCAGACATCAGGCATACCTGTTTAGGCCATACAACAGGCCCTTATACAATTTCCTCAAGCCTGCATTAACATCTATCAACTACCTTGCCTATTCTGGATCTTGCACATACAATATTTCTGTGCAATCATTCTGGCATTGTCTGCTCACAAACCCAAAGTCATCTTATCCCTCCCAAAGCACCTGTGCCATCTCTCGGTTTAGATTATTTTGCATCTAGTGATATGCCCCCCTCATCTTACGGAAACCTGCCTTCAACTAGAACACTATCATAATGGCCCTCCAATTGTGCTCCCTTTAACAAGGTTTGGGTAACTTTCCTTCCATAAACGCACACTTGCACCACACAAATTTGTGAAGTAGTTTTACATATTTATTTAGGGTACCAATGTCTGGAATGTGAGTAAATGCCCTCATAGTTTCTACTAGCAGAGTAGTCAGAACATTTCCAGTAACCACCCTCTCATCTACTCCACCCCTTTTTGTAAATATACTACTGTGGAAATTCTGACCACCTGGTGTAATTGGCACATAAGTTCCATATTCACCCCTCAATGTCCACATATCCTCATAAAGATTAATTCCAGCCTTAGACCCACCATTTGGAAAACGTGTATAAAAATAGTTCAGAGTATTGAATTAATTGACTCCAAGTCGCTGCCAGAATCAACATATTTGTAATTGACCTTTGGCCGGCAAAGTTACTATGGAGTATTACACAAGACTGCCTCACTGCGTCTAGAAGTAAAATTTCAGTTTTCTGTACCTAAATACTAAATCAACGTATACAAGAGAGATATATGCTTCACAATTTTGGTAAGGAAGGTAATGCCAAACTTGCCAGAATTCGTGAAGGAGAGCTGTTCAGAAATAGTTTTGAAAATCAGAGAGACTCTCTCAACTGTATACCAACATTTTGTTTTAAAAACATTAGGGCCAATTCACAAATCCATTATTGAGTACATGAAATAGTACTGCAGATGTATAAAATGGGCAACTTCCTATTGGTAAAAGTGCAAACAGGGCACAAACCTTTCTCTCTATATTAACTTATATACATTTTCCCTGAATATGCTCATTGTAGATGTTTTGGGGCCAAGTTACAAAAGCATTTAACAAAAAACAACATGACCAAGTAAAGTTTAACACCATAATTGCCTACGTTCCACCATCCACAATGAACTCTGTTGTGCCGAATGCATATGTCTAAAGGGGCCTAGCTCCTTGAATCTGGCATGTTCCTAAAGACATTGTAGAATATCAGTAAAATGTAATCTTATTAGCACAGTAGGTTGAGTAGCCATAAAGCAGATATGTACCTGTTGGATATGACATTGTTGTAGTAGCACACCAGGTTTTCATTGACAACATCTTTGTTTTGATTGATAAATCTCTCCTGATGGCCATATGCTCGGATTGTCGATGCTCCTAGTAGAGATTCACCGAAGTGCGAAATTACAGGGGACCGCGATGCTCCGTCTAGTCGTCGGATTTGTCGTGAACTAGCAATATAATATCGCTAATAAAAAAAAACAAGCATGCATAGTAAAATAACTTCAATAAATATTAAATAAAACTTGAAAAAACAAGTAAAAAGATGTAAGCTAAGTAATTTTGGTATACTGTTAATATTGATTGGTATTTTTCCTCATAGAACAAAATAAAAAGCAAATTCAAATGAGCCGTGATCAGCTGCAGGGATTCCCATCCCACTTTTACGTCATGTGGCCTAGCAATACCTTACTGGAGAGATTGGTCAAAGGGTGATTAGTATCTAACTATGACTATGAGGAATCACATCCCAGACACGTTTGAAAAAGTGCCTACTGGCAGGTAGACCAAGTTTATGAGCCTCACCATGCAAGCCATGGCAACAATGATTTAACGTTTTAAGGATTTGAGTTACAAAACAATGCACATACTATAGGAGAGACCCTGGCCCACCTGGACTGCTGCGAAGAGAACTGAAAAATTAAGGAAGGTGATATAAGTGGTCAAGTGGTGTAGGTAGGTACACAAGGACAGATTCCCACAGAGCAGGCCACCACTTTACAAGTGATACTGGAAACATGTTAGAGGGAATGGAAGCACTGGACAGGATAAAAAACTCAAACACCTCCAACAAACCTATGGTAATATTGAAGCCTACTCTGAAGTCAACAAATAAGTCAGTGAAAGGTTTGGTAGTTATGGAAGAAATATAATGAGTTGTACAAGAAAGCCCTTGCAAGTGACATGAATGACCCCTCCCACCCCATGTTTTGTAAGCAACCAGCAGTTAATTATATTCCAATGCTGGGGTGATCTCCTAGGTCCAGAGGCAAGGCAGCAGAATGATCAAGTTAAGTCCTTTCTGAGAAGGACCCGTCCCTGGCCTCCAATTATAGCAAGAGTGGAGTGGAAATAAATGCTTCAAGGAAATTCTTGTAAGGTTAAACACCTTGACCTGCAAACTGTGGGAAGGCTGCCGTCCAGCCTAGTCAGGAGCTTACAAAATGAAATAATGGAGTTGACAAGAATTTTGGTAGCATGCAAATCGGGGCTCCAAACAAGACTGACAAGCTTAGACTCTTTTCAAAACAGAGCTGCAGGTAAAAGTTATCCATTCAAATTTGGTCAACAAGGCATCAGACACCGATTTGCTTGAGGGCCTTTGGCATCTCCGCAACCAGTCAGAAACAACACAGACAATAAAGAAAAATAATCAGCCGATACTGATCCACTTGCCTGAAAGCATTAAAGTATGTACCTTGGCTAAGAAGAAGAAGCTAGTGATGACAAACATACCTAACAGTTTAAAGAGACAACCAAGGCATACCCTTTTGAAACAAGGCCTGCTGTGGCTCAAAAAGAGTCAGGGGCATCAGGTGGATCTTAGCTAGGAGCCGAGCATCTTAGAAATGGGTCAAGACACTCATCCAGTAAAGGTGCAGTAAGAGCAACTTTCAAATTTTAAAGACGAGCAAAGGAGTTGAAATGGAGCTGTTTTGTGACTTTCATTTTTTGATCTAGCAGTGACTGAATAGTTGGATTTTCAAAGTAGAATGCCAAAGGACCTCATTCTCTACTCAAATCATAGGTTATTCTCTCTACTTTAGTAAAGGAGTAATTCCACTTCTATCAAGAAATATTCACCCATTTTAGTCAATCCCCAAAGGACATTCTCTCTTTTTTTAACTAATAGCTATTTCCCCATAACTCCAGACCTAAGACCTGAAAATCTTTATGAAGATTGTATGTATTACCCCTTTCATGTCATCGAATGGATTCAATAACTGTAGTTTGTATATTCTTATACATCAAAAGAAAGTTGGCCGAAGTGTGAAACAAATAATATTTGTATCACCATGACAAATGAATATATACAAAAAATCGAAATACTTATTTTAAGAGGTGTTTGCTATTCGTGCGCATTTTCCAAATCACACAGGATGGAATCATAGAATGATCATCTTATCACAAATTTCTCTCAGTCTCACAAACACTATCTACAAGAATGAATTAATCAAATTAATGAATGGGGCTAAGTCAGTGCTAGAGATTCTCTGCCTATTTAGATCTGGCAGTCTATGGAGGTGGAGAGAGTTAGAAGAAATAAGGTATCTCTTCTTTCTTTTTATAAAACATTTTATTGGCTTTTTGTGTTATGAACAACATAAATAAAACATTGCAGAAGATGTCTGCTATTCCTATTACACATGATTTCACACATTTACCATTACATATAGAATGCAGGCTTACATTTTCGGAATAGATTCTTCACTCAAAGTTAATTTTGCTCCACCCACAATCCTCAAAGACATTTTTTTTAAATGTCATTTATTAGAGGAGCATCAATCCCAAAAAAAAACATGAATGTATATGGAGGCAATGTTTACAATGCATAAAGACAGGTTAATACATATAAAAAACGAAATAAATATGAATTACTTAATCCAAAAGCCCATAAAACATTTTATTAATTGATGGGCTCTCCACGTGATCACATTATACCTTGCCGGATTTTCTATGATTTTAAATATCCCATTATCGTACTTCTACAAGGTAAAAAAGTGCACCTTTTGAGTTCATTCTATCTATCCAGTTGGCCACAGGTGCCTAGATAAGGGTTCCCGGCTTTCTCGCCTTACGACCCTTACATAGATATAGATTACTCTTCAAGTGATACATAGACAAGTCTGGCTAACTATTCATGATATTGGGGGGGATCTGGATTGAGCCAAACAGTAGCGTACATATACGAGCCAACGCCATAACCGCGAAGATAAAATATAGTTAATATAGTTGTCTCTTGTCCTTAGCAAATCGTTTGTCAATTTCAAAACAACATCAGCTGAGGCATGATCAAGACCTGTGTATTAAGTATAGCCCTCAGATACCTACAAATTCTTTCCTTGAGGGCCTCTAACTTTGCAGAGTTAAAAAACATATGAGCTAAATCTGCTTTATTACTGCTACATCGGAGAAATTTAGCGTCAGGTCTTTTTCCCCCAACTAGACATCTTAGCTGGTGTGTAATACAAATTGAATAATGTTTTATAGTGTTGGCTCTTCAATCCTGCTGATAATAATATCTCCTGGCCCACCTTCAATGATTTCTGAAAATTTATCTCTTTGACAGCTAATCTCCTGTCCCAGTTTTCTGCTTGCTTTTCTAGATCGTCCGGCATTAAATCAATCAGAGATTTATAAAAAAAAAGCCTGACCTTTACTCCCCTTAGGCGACCGAACAAGTCACTAGTGGAACATGCTCTAATGTCAATTTATCCCTGTCTATTTTTAACACAAAAACTCTAATTTGCAAATACTTTAAAAAAACTCAATTTAGTCAACCCAAATTTCTGTTGCAGTTCCTCATACAAATACACGTGTTCCTGATTGAATTGATCCCTGCTTGCACCCAGATGAGACAACTCTTGTCATATAAGCAGTTAGGAAAATGGATGGTCGCCAGAGGGGAGTATAATAATTGTACTGCCCTATACTCAGCTTCTGCTTAAGTTGTACCCAGATTTTGAATGCAGCCTTGAATACCTTAAATTTGAGTTAAACAGTCCTTAAAAAACAAGCTTTTGCCTCAACTCATAAATAGATGGTAGTCCTTCGGGCTCCCATTCCTCTCTCTGCCGCCCGGTGATTAAAACCGCCACATGCTGTAGTATAGCCACCTCTATCTCTAGGGAGCATCACATTTCTTCGAGCTCTCCTCGCCCTTTTGTAGTCCCATATAAAGTTACAGCAGATGGCCTTGAGTTTTTTTAAACCATAACTGTTCTTTTTCGAGAGGAATTGCCCTAGAAAATATAGAACCTTTAGCAGGAGTAGCATTTAAATTACATTGACCTGGTCTATGAGTGTTAAACAAATTATTAACCTGCGTCAGATCCCTCCTACATTTTGCTAGCATTGGAGTGATACTTAATTCTACTCTATTTTCCACTCTGACTGCTATAATCACTCCTAAATATAGTGCGCTCTCAACCCTATATCCGTCTTCTGTATGGATTTCTTTATTGCCTACTATTTTCAAATGAAAGCCCACTATTATACCAAACGTTTCCATCTCCATTTCTACTGCACTTGTAGCCCCTTCTGGATTTGGAGTCACAAGTGCGATATCATAGGCATATGCCAAAATCTTAGTATTAAATCCATTCACAGCGACCGGCCTTTTAGAGCATTATTTTCAAGAATGTGGAGCAAGGAGGGGTGAGCATGGGCATCCCTGCCTTTCTCCTCTTGTGATCTGAATCGTGACAGATTCCCTCCCCATAATTTGCAGTCTGGCAGTGGGTTTGTGATATAATGTCTGAATAATGACGGGACCTAGCCCTTTCTCTTACGTAGCGCCCATAAATAGTTCCATGCGACCCAATCAAAAGCTTTCTCGGCGTTGAGCAGGATCATAACCATGTGAAACTCTAAAACCCCTGCCGCACCAAACAATGTAATTGCTCGCCTAATGTGGTCAGTAGTCCCTCGGCCCCGGATAAATCCATGCTGCCAAGGAGAAAACATTTTGGCTATGATCCTGCCCAGTCGTGTTGTGAATATCTTAAATAGATCTTCGCGTCACTATTAATCAGTGAAATAGGCCTATAAGACCCTCGGTTTAATGGGGGCTTCCCTTTTTTTAATAAATATCATGATGTTCGTGGCTGTCCACGAGACTGGAGCTGAAATCTCCAGCTGGACTTCGAGGAAGGTGTTAATCATGTCCCCAGCCAAAACAGAATAAAATACCTGATAAAATTGCAGTAGTATCTTGTCAGGTCCTGCCGTCTTTCCATATACTAAAGAGCTAAGAGCTAGTGTGACTTCCTCTGGAGTGATTGGTTGATGCAGAGTGCCTGCGCCTTCTTCTCCAATACCCCTCCATTTACTATATCTAGATACTGCTCAACATCGGCCAGAGGAGGGGAATGGTCTTCCTGATAAAGTATTTAATAATATTCCTTAAAAACTCTAACAATCATAATATTCCTTAAAAACTCTAACAATATCTTCCAGAGTTCTAGCCAGATGTCCCTCCTTTTCCATTATAGCACTAATACTGCCATGTACCTCCTTCTGACGTGTACGCAGTAGCAGGAGGCTGCTTACACTTTTGCTATATTCATAACTCTCCGCCCCCCCGTGCTTGGTACTTCTCTTCTATTTTCTTGATGTAAAAGAGCTAATAACAGCCTGTTCCAGGGGACATGCACTAGGTTGTATGAGGGAGACGCCGCCACATAAATATGTGAAGTAAGAGAGGTGCCTCTTCCCCCTCTTGGACCAGATAAGAACGCCTACATAAGAATTAATGTATTCTACATTTTAAAAAGGACCTACACATCGCCAGTCCTTGCCGCATAAATAGCACTCCTTAGCGTGAGTGTTAAAAATGCAATTCATGTGGTAATAATTTTTTATCACACTTTTTCACATCATTCACATTTATTTATTTGAGAGGTCCTGAAGAAAGCCCGTATATATTTTTGTTAAGGGCTGAAACATGTCGACCTAAGGATAATAAAACAACTACGCAGAATATTAGTAGTTTCTTATCCACTCTCATGTCTTTTTTTACTATATCCCAGACTACCACGAATAAAAGTAACGGGTAGTATTCTGGAGGTATTTTTATATTTCACTCACTTCATCACACTCACATTCACCTTGAAACCCGCTCCACTGTAAACAGGTGTTGTAGCACAGCCGGGTAGCATTCGGCTACCCAGCTGGGACCCGATGATGAAGCATGACACCAACCAGGTTGGTGTGTGAGGGTTTTCTTAACAAACCTTCGAGGTGCCAGACATTTTATGTCAGACAGTCATTTTTTTCATATTTCTTGGCCGTCTTCTTTGGTTATATCATTCATAATCTATAGCAATATCTTAGTAGCATGACTAACTACCCATGACTGATTTAGATGAGAACTGACTGTACAACATATTACCGCATGCTTAGCTTGGGATCCCCTCGCATTCTCTCCCCAGATGTCTAGCCAAAACAATCAATTTTTTGGGCTATTTCTATTGGACAATAATCATCCCTCTTGGTATTCAAACTCTTTGTTTGGCTCCCATTTTTTAACCCCTCCCCCCTTATCACCCTAACCCCCTCTATGACACCCTCCCCGCTCCCACCCATCTGCCCCCTTCCACCCTTGTGAAGCATTCAGACCCATACTGGTCTATGTGATGGCTTGTGCACCCTTCTTGCCACCGAGCCTGGCTATTCTTTAAAAAAATAGAAAAAGAAAAAGAGAGTAAAGCCCTAAAGATGAAATAGAACAAATCTTTTTCATTAACCAAATCGTCACCCTTTTAGTATGTCCCACAGACTTTCATAGTATGCTACTCAACGCATACTCTCAAGGTATTCCTTTGCCTTAATCTCTGACTACACTAGTCTTCCTATTAAAGATTATCTTGAGCCTTGCAGGGTTAATTAAATAAGCTTGTGCCCCCTTATCTTGGAACGGCTTTATCAACTGCCTCAGCCTCCAATGCCTCTCTACTGTGGTCTGGCAAAAGTCCGGTCTTACAAAGAAAGAGCGCCCATCTATACAGCATTTAGAGCCTGGGTGCACTTTTTCAAACACTGCCTGTCTAAGAAGGAAATTACCACAAAAGACCAAGATAGCCTTGGGTTTGAGATTGGCAGACACGCTCCCCTTGTCCACTTGTTTCATTGTAAGTGGAAATCTATGACCTCTCTGAATTTCATGGTCCCAGTTCCACCCTTCAAGGTCTGGAAAAGCATTCCTAAATAACTTAACAAACATCCTTATGTGACTACACTCCATACTTTCTTCTATCCCCAAGATCCTGAGGTTATTGTGGTGCTGTCAGTTCTTGAATTCTTCTAGTTTCCACTGTGTGTCCACTAGTTGTGCCTAATGTGCAGCAGACTGTTCATTTATTGGGATGAGTTCTGTTTCCAGAGCTGCAGCCCGGTTCTCTACAGCAGAGATTCTCTCAGCAATCTCAGAGCATGTTTTTGAGATTTTTCATATTGCCCCCTGAAGTTTCGTGGTTGCGGCCCTGACTCTTTGATTATCAGACTGGGTTTCTTCCCGATGTAGCATTATGCCTTGGTATATGGTTCAAGTGTAGGTATCTCATTCATCCCCGCCTGTGCTGGGCTGCCTCAGAGTCCAGATATACTCTCATAGGCAAGTTGAGTGGGAGCATAGTTCCATTTTAGGCCTCCTCCAGGACCAGCCCTCTGACCCGCCTTTCCAGGGGACTTTTGTACAGTTGACCAGGTATACTCATCATCAATGCCTGCCTCTGAAGAGTCGCTCGCCTTACTCATTAGACTGCTCACAGAGTCCTCTTTCGAGATATCAGAGTCATTACTTGACCTGTCTGATCCATCCAACATTGAAAAGAAGCACTCCACGACCTCAGTGTCCGAGCCGGCCTTGGCAGTGATTACCCCCTCCTTCTATTGATTTTCCTTCACAGTTGTACCCCGGCGGGCACCCCAATGACCAGAGATCTCTTGTCCAAGGAGACCCACCTTCCCTTGTTCTCTGTCTGCAAAGCCTGTATGCTGACCATCCAGACTGTTCTGGGCCTCGATTGTTTCCTGCCATAGGTAATGCAGTGCCGGGTTCCAAGTCTTGTAGATATGGGGATGCGCTAATTAGTTGGGGTTGCGCTAAATAAACTCTGGGCCTGGGCCGCCTCCTTTCCTTCACAGTTAATAGACCCGAGTGGGTTTTACTACAGAAGGCGCTTCAATGCATCTCCACGCTCCCCCTGTGGCTTCGGGGGCTTGCCCCCTGTGGTCCAATCTTCTACAACACACAATGCAGCCTTAGCGCCATCACTAACCTGCTTTGCCATGCTGGTTATGAGAGGGGCCCCCTCTGAAGTCATTACAGAGTGTTGAGCAAAATCTCCAATCTGTAGCTCCTCCGTCGCTCCAGCCAACAATGACCCAGTGATAGACAGTGCCTGCACCGGCTGTTCCAGAGAACCTTCCCCCTCTTGGTGGTGCTTGGCACAGATTCCTCTGCCTCTTTCAAAACTATTGGGGTACCCTCGTGCTGGGGCTGGTCTACTGCTTGCTCCTGTGCCACTTTCTTTAACAGGTCTGTAATGGTTAATATAGCTCCGACAGTGCCAGCTACAGAGGTGGCAGATGCACCTGCCTTGTTGCCTACCTGGGCCATGGCCACTGTTTTGATTGCTACCGAGACTCCCTGTACTGGTAGCTACAACTATAAGCTGGCTGGTGTATTACTGGGGGTGCCCCTGGACAAACTCCCATGCCCTGTACCAGCTCCCAAGTTGAGAGCTGTTCCACTTCGAAGCTTCACAGCCCTCGCATTCTTTGGGGCCTGTTAGACCTATCATCCTTAGGATGGTCTTCCCCCAACTTTTTGCCTTCTTACCTCCACTGAGCACTTTACCACTGCTAACCAGTGCTAAAGTGCAGGTGCTTCTCCCCTAAAACATGGTGACATTGGTGTATACCTGATTGGCATATTTAGTTTACCTGTAAGTCCCTTATAAAGTGGTATACTATATACACAGGGCCTGTAATCTAAATACTACTAGTGGGCCTGCAACACTGGTTGTGTCACCCACACAAGTAGCCTTTTCAACCTGTCGCAGGCCTGCCATTGCAGGGCCTGCATGCACAGTTTACTGCCTTTTCGATTTGGCATTTAAAACCACTTGCCAAGCCTTAAACTTTCCTTTTACTACACACAGGTCACCCCTAAGGTAGGCCCTGGGTAGCCCTAAGGGCAGGGTGCTGTGCAAGTGTAAGGTAGGAAATGTACTTTTCAGTTTTACATATCCTGGTAGTGATAAACAGCTAAGTTAATTTTTCAATACTGTGAGGCCTACTTCCCTCATAGGTTAGCATTGGGAATTCCTTAAAACACTTTTAAGCTGTAATTCTTGATTAGAAAGGAGTAGCTAAATCATGTTTCATATCTTTGGAATGGTAATGATAAATCCTCTTTTGTGGTAAAGATGGATTTAACATTACCATTTTAGAAATGCCACTTTTAGAAAGTGGACATTTCTCTGCTCCTACACTTTGTGCATTCCCTCTAGACAGCCACACACAAAGGAAGGGTGGGTGTGATGGAAGACTCAACTGCATTCTGATAGCCTTCCAGAGAGCAAGCTCACACTTGCATCTGAATAGGCTGTATCCTGTCCCCACACAAAGGACTGATTACCCCACCCCACAGACAGCCTGGTAGACATTCAAAGGCATATTTGGGTATAAGTACTGGGGCTCTCAGCCTACCAAATCAGTATACTACCGGACCTGGGAAGAACTCTGCTGAAGTAAAGACTGCTGTGCTGTAAGGACTGCCACTTTGCCTTGACTGACTGTTGTGAGGAACTGCTTCTCTGCTTTGCTGAGCTTCTCTGCTGCCTGATGATCTCTGCCCTGCTGAGGACAAGGACTGGCCCCATCTCACTTGAACCCAGAGTGACTCCAAGGGCTTGCTGGCTTACCTCCTGTTTTCTGACATCTCAGGGACACAAAAGACGTCCTACAATTCTGCTGATGCTGCTGGACTCTGCCATCTGGAAGACCTACCCTTGCCTGAGGTGTCCCCTCCGGTCCTGGGCCTCAAAAGGGGGTTCTGCAGCTGATTTTCTACAAAACCGATGCACCGTCACCACTGCGCCAATCCGACGCAGTGCCCTTCTACATCAACACTGTGCCGATCCAAAGACATCTCTGCACGGCTCTATGACACAGTGCCGATCTGAGGTCCAGACAGCGAGGTTTGACTCTGACGCAGCGCCGATCTGAGGTCCCGACTGTGAGGCTTGACTTCAACACATGGACCAGATTGCGTGAATCAGAGCCGACGCATTGTACTCTCGACGACAACGCTTTGTCCATCATAGATACTTTCTCAGCGGACCCTGCATGGGTCCTGTAGCCGGCCTGCCCGTCATCGCGGTCGGCCTGAACTTTAGATGTACCCTGGTCCCTTGCTAACTCAAGTAACATTTTAGCGTTAATAACTTCGAAGCACTGTTTTTGCATTTATTCTTTAAAAAATAATATCTCGACTTCTACTGAATTGAGTTTTGTGATTTTGGTGTTGTTTTACTCTGACACTTGAATTGGGATAGAGAAGCACTCCTATATTTTTCTTCCTTTCTTGTTAATTACAA
Organism: Calotriton arnoldi; assembly: GCA_963921515.1. Lineage (NCBI taxonomy): Eukaryota > Metazoa > Chordata > Amphibia > Caudata > Salamandridae > Calotriton > Calotriton arnoldi. The sequence goes on along the minus strand of CAWUFW010003770.1, from coordinate 1,331,861 downwards.
ATAAATTTGGTGTGCTACAGAGGATGGCATGCTGTCTAATCATGCCACTAACTTCACAACATAATTCAAGTACTAAGCACTTGACCTCCGTGCACAATAGCCTGTTTGCTGTTGCTATATTTGCGTTACACACATTACTCAAAATTATCCAATAATCAATCCGTGATATGATATTGAAATACCTCGAAAATATACACCATAAAACATTAACTTATATTCAAGATTCACAGTAAACATTTAATCTGTTTTTTCACAAATAAACGTTCTACAGAACAACATATTTCTTTTTGGAATTCAATCCATGAAAATGTTCATTTTGATGCCCGCCCAATGCATTTCGGGCCACACTGGCCCTTCTTCAGGGGCTAGTATCTGTAAACAATACAAACAATGTTCTCATTTAATATAACGTGCAGGAAAACATTATATTTGAATATACAACAATTCTAAATCTATTACAAAAATTATTAAAGTAATACATTAGAAAAAAGCACATATGACAACCATTTCTATGTTACTGCCTTAGCTTATAGATAAGATTCTTAAAAGAAAACAGAGAAAAGAGGAAAACCCACCATTAACCAAAAATCAAACCAGTGAAAAAGACCGTAGGAATCACAGAAATAGCCTTCACCAAAACTAATCCTCTAATATCTACACAACCACATGCGTGATCAAACTCACTCGGGTGTATGTACCTGATTTCAATCCATAAAGCTCTAAATCCTAAAAAATATATATATATACCGGTGTCAGAAACCAAGATGTCATACTCGTTTCTTTCGATATAAACAATAAGGAAACATAAACTAACCTCCTAATGTTAGTCCGAACCATAAACACAAATAATCGTGTCGAATTCAAAGTCCCATGGCCTCCAGTACCTGAAATCACCGTAAATAATTGTTAAAATCCCTAAATCAAAAACCTCGTTGTTAACAATCCAAACATTTTCTACACTTAAACCACTCTCACCTTTCCAACTATGAAAGCCACCTCGTATTCAAACTCAAACGATCCCCGAATTCCGCGCTCTCTTCTGCTTAGAGACGCATATTATTGCCTGTACGTGTGACGTCGTTTTAAGAACGACGTTATAGAAAGCAGACTACCAAACTCGCCACAACCTTATGAAGATAAGCGCCATGTTTTAACTATTTAATTCTCAGCGCCATGTTTGAACAAACTAGATACCTCTTATTTCTCTCGAAATAGTTAATCCTAAACAAACCCAAAGCTATACTTATCCACATCCAAAAGAAAACGCTCTGACTCAATAAGAAACTCTAGATGAAATACTCAACTTAAACCTCACCTCGTGACTGGTAATCACTATAATACTAAACCCCATAATAGACAGTTCAGAAAAGAAGAGAAAAGAAGACAGAGACAGACAGAGACAGATACACATGTTGCTAAACACCATTCAACAATATATCATAAAAACAATGTGCTCCCGTTGAAATGAATTATCAAAATGCTACATTTAGACAATTGATAGCAGCGCCTAAACAACCTGACAATTTATTTACAAAAAGCACCCTAAATCCACTTTATCATTGATCCCTTTGGGATCTTGGGTTCGGTGCGGATGCAAGTTCAGAATGGGACGAATGAGTGTATGATTACTGATGGGCTTGTTTGAGTGAGTTGCATATTGAGCAGTGAGGGGGACAGGTGAGTGAAGTGTCACATGAGTGCAGGATGAGTAGTGTACTCGTGTGACTGCAGGGTGAGGTATAGGATGAACAGCGCAAGTGCATTGTGAGTGCAGAGTGATCACTGTGAGTGCAGGGTGAGCGGGTGAATGGTGTGAGTGCATTGTGATCGCTGTGAATGCAGGGTGAGCGTGAAAGTGAAGGGCGAGAATGACGAGTGAGTTGTCTGAATGCAGAGTGCATTCCCAGACACTTGAAGTAACTCAGCATGTTATTGACGGTGGCGTAGGGTTTAAGATCTAAGTTAAACTATTGCTATTATGGCATTAATCGGGGATCGAGGAAATAAATAATGTGCTGATCCTGCAACAAACTTCCAGTCCTATGGTTAGGGTTGCCAGCAGATTATTTTGATGGCCCAGTCGGTACAAAAATAAGCAGTCACCTAAAGCTGTATTTTAAGCACTTATCTGTGCATACTTCGAACAGCAAATATAAATAGAAAGCACTTTTAATTGTGTTCTAGGGCTGCCTCAATGATCCATGACTGATAATTAAAGAGAACAAAGACAGAAAAGTCACATAACCAATGCATACATACTTTTTTATTTATAAGTCTATTTAGTGTCAAGAGGAGGTCTTTGCAGGCTCTTTAAACAAAACACGGCAGGCATTTTTCTTTTGGCAACCCTACTTTATATTCCTTTTCATGAAATGCATTCTCACACTGCAGCAGTAAATGTAAAATACAAATGTAAGGAATAGGCAGAGTGGGGGCCCAGGGGTACTGGAACCAGGAAAAAAACTAAGCCTCTGTAACCAGTTTACAAAGGCATGTAAATATGCAAATGGTCTTTAAAGACCTGTGAAAAACTCGGGCGTGCCGGAGATAAGACTTCAGACACTGCCCAGCTGAGCCCCCAGCAGCTCAAGTTGCACTGCAGCAGCCCCGGCTGAGACGCAGGACGGGGGAAGAGAGGGGGCTGAAGCCCTTGGGCCTCGACAGAAGTGTGACTGGGAAGGCGCGACCCCCTTTGCATCGCTCCACGGCCCCCCTGGTGGTCGCGCCCCACAGTTTGAAGACCCCTGGTCTACATATTACTTACGAAATTTACTAGGAGTCAATGTAATACTCTTAATGTGATGGACACAAAGTTTTCTTCCAAGTATTAGTGTTGCGGCAGGGTTTTACATAATTGTAACCGATTCTTAGGAAATGTTAGATGCTGGAATTTCCAGTCTAGGTGGCAGTACCAAATAGTAATGACACATCTTTTGTGGGGGTTAGAGGTAGCACCGACCTGAGACCCATGGCCATTTCTAAGTCAAGGGTGCCTGAGTGCTTAATTAGGGTTAACACTTATAGAGCAACTTTATACCCCCAGTGGATCTAAGTATAACCATAACATCATAAATGAGGGAAATCATTTACAATTCTTAATATTATTTCATATACATGTATTTTAGAGTCTTCAAAGGTTATTGACCAAAGGCAGGTTTTTTCGCAATTAATTCTGTCTGATAGCCAAGGCTGAGGTTTTTACAAATTTTCACACATAAGTTATAACTGGGTTTGGCTACATTACTGTGCATGAATAAACCTAGCCATTGTTTTGTTTGTAACTATGTCACATAGAGAAGTGCACATTTCTAATAATCTTGACTAATGAATATGCGGTGTGTAATTATTTCATTTTCAACTGAAAATCTGCTATGTGTCCTAATTGACTTGTATCAATTTAAAGCACATTTTGTAGACATGCAATTAGTGATGCACAGACGCGCACAGGTGTCGCTGTCAGAGCAGTCTGTTGATGATAGACGCTTAGGGCCTATTATGATGTCGGTCGGAGACACTGTGGCGGAAACTGGACCGACCGACCTCCGGTCGGCGGTCCCATGGTGCAGTCGCATCCTCCCATTTCTCTATGGGAGCTTGTGTTTACGGCCGTAACACAAACTCCTATAGAGAAATGGGATATTGTGTTAATCCCTGCACCTCGTGGCAGGCACCTCAAGGGGCCCCCAAACACGCTTTCTGACAGGCTTTCCGTGGCAGGTTTCCGTCAGGCATGGGAAGCCTGACAGAAACCGTGCATCGTAATCCAGGCGGCGTAAAACGCAGTCCATATGGATTACGGGCCGGTTCCAACAGGCTGACGGGCTCCTTGAGCCCGTCGGAAGCCAGCCGGAATGACCTGTCGGTTTCACTTCCAATCGGCTGTATTGTAATCAGCTGGTCCGAATGGACATAACATAACATAACTTAGAGCATCAAATAAGCTTATAATCCATTAAAAGTGAAAATATTTGAAAACAACCAGCCTGTTACGTTGCTTAGCATGTTTAAAACATGCAATTTTCGCTCTGTCACTGAGTAAATAAAATGCGCTGCTTGTACTTTTTTAAGTTGGGATTTTCTGTGTTAAGAGTGAGGGATGGCACACAAAAGCACTATTGGAAAACAATACAAGCAGCACATTTTGACAGCATGCTTAAGTTCATTATTGAAAGACATAAGCATCTCAACAGCAGTCCTGTGCATTCAACCTTTACGTCCGCTTTGATAAATCTAGCAACATAACTGCAATGAAACTACTTTTTGGAGTTTGCCACCTGACACCTCCTGCCACCGAAGGCAAATGTCTGGATGTCCAGGTCCTTGAGCAAATGGAGAGTGATGGAAAACAGAGGACCAGGGTTGGATTGGGAACTTGAAGTGTTAGTAAAATATGTTGTTGCCATGGCCAACAGTGATGATAAAGAAATAAACGGGAATGCTAAACCTGATGTTGCTGGAGGGTCCCTTGTAGCATGGAGAAATATAACAATGGATATTATAGATCCAATTTAGGGGTAAGACAGCAGGTACTGGCATGCTATTGCGGTGGTGGAAACACATAAGGTGGATTGAGGTTAAGTGCATGCAAAGGGTCTCCATAGATTTGGTGGTTGAATATCTGGAGAGGTTGTTTTGGAGATCGGGTCTCCAAAAGTATGGTTGTACATAATGGGGCCTAGTCCCTCTCTATCCAAGAGGGAAAGCATGGGGTTCATTGCCAAAATACCATTTTGTGATATCATCTGAGTAACTCACAAGTGAAGGTAACAAGGAACTTACATAAGGTGAGTGTGTGGCGGAGGAAGCAAGTACACCATCTGTGACAAATGTAATGTAGAGGAAAGCTGGAGAAAGTTAAAGGATAATATTTTGGAATGGAAGCACTGGACAGGATAAAAAACTCAAACACCTCCAACAAACCTATGGTAATATTGAAGCCTACTCTGAAGTCAACAAATAAGTCAGTGAAAGGTTTGGTAGTTATGGAAGAAATATAATGAGTTGTACAAGAAAGCCCTTGCAAGTGACATGAATGACCCCTCCCACCCCATGTTTTGTAAGCAACCAGCAGTTAATTATATTCCAATGCTGGGGTGATCTCCTAGGTCCAGAGGCAAGGCAGCAGAATGATCAAGTTAAGTCCTTTCTGAGAAGGACCCGTCCCTGGCCTCCAATTATAGCAAGAGTGGAGTGGAAATAAATGCTTCAAGGAAATTCTTGTAAGGTTAAACACCTTGACCTGACCTGCAAACTGTGGGAAGGCTGCCGTCCTGCCTAGTCAGGAGCTTACAAAATGAAATAATGGAGTTGACAAGAATTTTGGTAGCATGCAAATCGGGGCTCCAAACAAGACTGACAAGCTTAGACTCTTTTCAAAACAGAGCTGCAGGTAAAAGTTATCCATTCAAATTTGGTCAACAAGGCATCAGACACCGATTTGCTTGAGGGCCTTTGGCATCTCCGCAACCAGTCAGAAACAACACATACAATAAAGCAAAATAATCAGCCGATACTGATCCACTTGCCTGAAAGCATTAAAGTATGTACCTTGGCTAAGAAGAAGAAGCTAGTGATGACAAACATACCTAACAGTTTAAAGAGACAACCAAGGCATACCCTTTTGAAACAAGGCCTGCTGTGGCTCAAAAAGAGTCAGGGGCATCAGGTGGATCTTAGCTAGGAGCTGAGCATCTTAGAAATGGGTCAAGACACTCATCCAGTAAAGGTGCAGTAAGAGCAACTTTCAAATTTTAAAGACGAGCAAAGGAGTTGAAATGGAGCTGTTTTGTGACTTTCATTTTTTTGATCTAGCAGTGACTGAATAGTTGGATTTTCAAAGTAGAATGCCAAAGGACCTCATTCTCTACTCAAATCATAGGTTATTCTCTCTACTTTAGTAAAGGAGTAATTCCACTTCTATCAAGAAATATTCACCCATTTTAGTCAATCCCCAAAGGACATTCTCTCTTTTTTAACTAATAGCTATTTCCCCATAACTCCAGACCTAAGACCTGAAAATCTTTATGAAGATTGTATGTATTACCCCTTTCATGTCATCGAATGGATTCAATAACTATAGTTTGTATATTCTTATACATCAAAAGAAAGTTGGCCGAAGTGTGAAACAAATAATATTTGTATCACCATGACAAATGAATATATACAAAAAATCTAAATACTTATTTTAAGAGGTGTTTGCTATTCGTGCGCATTTTCCAAATCACAGGATGGAATCATAGAATGATCATCTTATCACAAATTTCTCTCAGTCTCACAAACACTATCTACAAGAATGAATTAATGAAATTAATGAATGGGGCTAAGTCAGTGCTAGAGATTCTCTGCCTATTTAGATCTGGCAGTCTATGGAGGTGGAGAGAGTTAGAAGAAATAAGGTATCTCTTCTTTCTTTTTTATAAAACATTTTATTGGCTTTTTGTGTTATGAACAACATAAATAAAACATTGCAGAAGATGTCTGCTATTCCTATTACACATGATTTCACACATTTACCATTACATATAGAATGCAGGCTTACATTTTCGGAATAGATTCTTCACTCAAAGTTAATTTTGCTCCACCCACAATCCTCAAAGACATTTTTTTTAAATGTCATTTATTAGAGGAGCATCAATCCCAAAAAAAAACATGAATGTATATGGAGGCAATGTTTACAATGCATAAAGACAGGTTAATACATATCAAAAACGAAATAAATATGAATTACTTAATCCAAAAGCCCATAAAACATTTTATTAATTGATGGGCTCTCCACGTGATCACATTATACCTTGCCGGATTTTCTATGATTGTAAATATCCCATTATCGTACTTCTACAAGGTAAAAAAGTGCACCTCTTGAGTTCATTCTATCTATCCAGTTGGCCACAGGTGCCTAGATAAGGGTTCCCGGCTTTCTCGCCTTACGACCCTTACATAGATATAGATTACTCTTCAAGTGATACATAGACAAGTCTGGCTAACTATTCATGATATTGGGGGGATCTGGATTGAGCCAAACAGTAGCGTACATATACGAGCCAACGCCATAACCGCGAAGATAAAATATAGTTAATATAGTTGTCTCTTGTCCTTAGCAAATCGTTTGTCAATTTCAAAACAACATCAGCTGAGGCATGATCAAGACCTGTGTATTAAGTATAGCCCTCAGATACCTACAAATTCTTTCCTTGAGGGCCTCTAACTTTGCAGAGTTAAAAAACATATGAGCTAAATCTGCTTTATTACTGCCACATCGGAGAAATTTAGCGTCAGGTCTTTTTCCCCCAACTAGACATCTTAGCTGGTGTGTAATACAAATTGAATAATGTTTTATAGTGTTGGCTCTTCAATCCTGCTGATAATAATAGCTCCTGGCCCACCTTCAATGATTTCTGAAAATTTATCTCTTTGACAGCTAATCTCCTGTCCCAGTTTTCTGCTTGCTTTTCTAGATTGTCCGGCATTAAATCAATCAGAGATTTATAAAAAAAGCCTGACCTTTACTCCCCTTAGGCGACCGAACAAGTCACTAGTGGAACCTGCTCTAATGTCAATTTATCCCTGTCTATTTTTAACACAAAAACTCTAATTTGCAAATACTTTAAAAAAACTCAATTTAGTCAACCCAAATTTCTGTTGCAGTTCCTCACACAAATACACGTGTTCCTGATTGAATAGATCCCTGCTTGCACCCAGATGAGACAACTCTTGTCATGTAAGCAGTTAGGAAAATGGATGGTCGCCAGAGGGGAGTATAATAATTGTACTGCCCTATACTCAGCTTCTGCTTAAGTTGTACCCAGATTTTGAATGCAGCCTTGAATACCTTAAATTTGAGTTTTTTTTTAATAACTTGGTTAAACAGTCCTTAAAAAACAAGCTTTTGCCTCAACTCATAAATAGATGGTAGTCCTTCGGGCTCCCATTCCTCTCTCTGCCGCCCGGTGATTAAAACCGCCACATGCTGTAGTATAGCCACCTCTATCTCTAGGGAGCATCACATTTCTTCGTGCTCTCCTCGCCCTTTTGTAGTCCCATATAAAGTTACAGCAGATGGCCTTGAGTTTTTTTTAAACCATAACTGTTCTTTTTCGAGAGGAATTGCCCTAGAAAATATAGAACCTTTAGCAGGAGTAGCATTTAAATTACATTGACCTGGTCTATGAGTGTTAAACAAGTTATTAACCTGCGTCAGATCCCTCCTACATTTTGCTAGCATTGGAGTGATACTTAATTCTACTCTATTTTCCACTCTGACTGCTATAATCACTCCTAAATATAGTGCGCTCTCAACCCTATATCCGTCTTCTGTATGGATTTCTTTAATGCCTACTATTTTCAAGTGAAAGCCCACTATTATACCAAACGTTTCCATCTCCATTTCTACTGCACTTGTAGCCCCTTCTGGATTTGGAGTCACAAGTGCGATATCATAGGCATATGCCAAAATCTTAGTATTAAATCCATTCACAGCGACCGGCCTTTTAGAGCATTATTTTCAAGAATGTGGAGCAAGGAGGGGTGAGCATGGGCATCCCTGCCTTGCTCCTCTTGTGATCTGAATCGTGACAGATTCCCTCCCCATAATTTGCAGTCTGGCAGTGGGTTTGTGATATAATGTCTGAATAATGACGGGGCCTAGCCCTTTCTCTTACGTAGCGCCCATAAATAGTTCCATGCGACCCAATCAAAAGCTTTCTCGGCGTTGAGCAGGATCATAACCATGTGAAACTCTAAAACCCCTGCCGCACCAAACAATGTAATTGCTCGCCTAATGTGGTCAGTAGTCCCTCGGCCCCGGATAAATCCATGCTGCCAAGGAGAAAACATTTTGGCTATGATCCTGCCCAGTCGTGTTGTGAATATCTTAAATAGATCTTCGCGTCACTATTAATCAGTGAAATAGGCCTATAAGACCCTCAGTTTAATGGGGGCTTCCCCTTTTTTTTAATAAATATCATGATGTTCGTGGCTGTCCACGAGACTGGAGCTGAAATCTCCAGCTGGACTTCGAGGAAGGTGTTAATCATGTCCCCAGCCAAAACAGAATAAAATACCTGATAAAATTGCAGTAGTATCTTGTCAGGTCCTGCCGTCTTTCCATATGCTAAAGAGCTAAGAGCTAGTGTGACTTCCTCTGGAGTGATTGGTTGATGCAGAGTGCCTGCGCCTTCTTCTCCAATACCCCTCCATTTACTATATTTAGATACTGCTCAACATCGGCCAGAGGAGGAGAATGGTCTTCCTGATAAAGTATTTAATAATATTCCTTAAAAACTCTAACAATCATAATATTCCTTAAAAACTCTAACAATATCTTCCAGAGTTCTAGCCAGATGTCCCTCCTTTTCCATTATAGCACTAATACTGCCATGTACCTCCTTCTGACGTGTACGCAGTAGCAGGAGCCTGCTTACACTTTTGCTATATTCATAACTCTCCGCCCCCCGTGTTTGGTACTTCTCTTCTATTTTCTTGATGTAAAAGAGCTAATACCACCTTTAATCACAGAAAGGTTTTGGAGGATCCCCTGGTCTTCCTGTCCTTCCGCTATTGCCTTACATGCAAAGCTTTGAGGTCCCCTAGCTCGTTATACTGTTCCCTCACTTTGTCAGCCTGTGTCCTCTGACTATGGAGACTGAAGCTAAGGGTCTCCCCCTGATTCCTGATTTTAATGAGTCCCAAACTACACCTATTGCTGCACTTCCTCTATTACTTTCCATAAAGCCTGTCAGCCATCCCTTCATATGTTCTATATATTCTCAATTAAAGATCAGCCCCTTGTAAAAGGTCCATGTATGAAATGGCCGAATTTCAGCCGCTGACACTCAATTATCAGAGGATTATGATCCGAAAATATCTTAGGATGTTTCTCGATGCATACCTCCCTCACAAGCCCAGATGTAACCAAAAAATAATCTAGATGAACACATTACTTATTGGGGTATAAAGAAAAAGTATAACCTGGATCTGGTGCCCTTAACCTAGCCCAAACATCAATAGGTCAACGATCCCTCATAAGCTGCTGTCCTGCAATATACAACCTAGGTTTCTGACCCATATACCTACCAGGATGTGGAAGATTCTGAGTAAGATCCATATGGATGTTAAGATCCACACTATGAAAGGAGTTGGCCACGAAGCCAGCTCCACGTCCAAATGTTACACAACTGCTAATTCATCCATATTAGAATCGTATATGGAGCAGATAGTGAAACACAGCTCAGCAACCTGGCATTCCACCATTGCCCATCTCCCTAATTTATCCAAGAGGTTGTGCTTCACCACATAAATGTTCCTTCGAGCCAAAATTGCCACACCCCTCGTGGTGGTTCACTGCATGGTACACACCAATAAAGTGTACCCAAGGGTCTCTAGCAGATCCCTCCTTGCCCCCTCTATATGTGTTTCTAGTAGACAAATAATGTCTACACCCAGAGTTCTCAGCCACCTAAGCCTTCTTTGATCTATAATTTAGACCACAGACATTAAAAGTACATATATGTAATTTCCTTGTTCATGCCATTCATAATCTATAGCAATATCTTAGTAGCATGACTAACTACCCATGACTGATTTAGATGAGAACTGACTGTACAACATATTACCGCATGCTTAGCTTGGGATCCCCTCGCATTCTCTCCCCAGATGTCTAGCCAAAACAATCAATTTTTTGGGCTATTTCTATTGGACAATAATCATACCTCTTGGTATTCAAACTCTTTGTTTGGCTCCCATTTTTTAACCCCTCCCCCCTTATCACCCTAACCCCCTCTATGACACCCTCCCCGCTCCCACCCATCTGCCCCCTTCCACCCTCGTGAAGCATTCAGACCCATACTGGTCTATGTGATGGCTTGTGCACCCTTCTTGCCACCGAGCCTGGCTATTCTTTAAAAAAATAGAAAAAGAAAAAGAGAGTAAAGCCCCTAAAGATGAAATAGAACAAATCTTTTTTCATTAACCAAATCATCACCCTTTTAGTATGTCCCACAGACTTTCATAGTATGCTACTCAACGCATACTCTCAAGGTATTCCTTTGCCTTAATCTCTGACTACACTAGTCTTCCTATTAAAGATTATCTTGAGCCTTGCAGGGTTAATTAAATAAGCTTGTGCCCCCTTATCTTGGAACGGCTTTATCAACTGCCTCAGCCTCCAATGCCTCTCTACTGTGGTCTGGCAAAAGTCCGGTCTTACAAAGAAAGAGTGCCCATCTATACAGCATTTAGAGCCTGGGTGCACTTTTTCAAACACTCCCTGTCTAAGAAGGAAATTACCACAAAAGACCAAGATAGCCTTGGGTTTGAGATTGGCAGACACGCTCCCCTTGTCCACTTGTTTCATTGTAAGTGGAAATCTATGACCTCTCTGAATTTCATGGTCCCAGTTCCACCCTTCAAGGTCTGGAAAAGCATTCCTAAATAACTTAACAAACATCCTTATGTGACTACACTCCATACTTTCTTCTATCCCCAAGATCCTGAGGTTATTGTAGTGCTGTCAGTTCTTGAATTCTTCTAGTTTCCACTGTGTCCACTAGTTGTGCCTAATGTGCAGCAGACTGTTCATTTATTGGGATGAGTTCTGCTTCCAGAGCTGCAGCCCGGTTCTCTACAGCAGAGATTCTCTCAGCAATCTCAGAGCATGTTTTTGAGATTTTTCATATTGCCCCCTGAAGTTTCGTGGTTGCGGCGCTGACTCTTTGATTATCAGACTGGGTTTCTTCCCGATGTAGCATTATGCCTTGGTATATGGTTCAAGTGTAGGTATCTCATTCATCCCCGCCTGTGCTGGGCTGTCTCAGAGTCCAGATATACTCTCATAGGCAAGTTGAGTGGGAGGATAGTTCCATTTTAGGCCTCCTCCAGGACCAGCCCTCTGGCCCGCCTTTCCAGGGGGCTTTTGTACAGTTGACCAGGTATACTCATCATCAATGCCTGCCTCTGAAGAGTCGCTCGCCTTACTCATTAGACTGCTCACAGAGTCCTCTTTCGAGATATCAGAGTCATTACTTGACCTGTCTGATCCATCCAACATTGAAAAGAAGCACTCCACGACCTCAGTGTCCGAGCCGGCCTTGGCAGTGATTACCCCCTCCTTCTATTGATTTTCCTTCACAGTTGTACCCCGGCGGGCACCCCAATGACCAGAGATCTCTTGTCCAAGGAGACCCACCTTCCCTTGTTCTCTGTCTGCACAGCCTGTATGCTGACCATCCAGACTGTTCTGGGCCTCGATTGTTTCCTGCCATAGGTAATGCAGTGCCGGGTTCCAAGTCTTGTAGATATGGGGATGCGCTAATTAGTTGGGGTTGCGCTAAATAAACTCTGGGCCTGGGCCGCCTCCTTTCCTTCACAGTTAATAGACCCGAGTGGGTTTTGCTACAGAAGGCGCTTCAATGCATCTCCACGCTCCCCCTGTGGCCTCGGGGGCTTGCCCCCTGTGGTCCAATCTTCTACAACACACAATGCAGCCTTAGCGCCATCACTAACCTGCTTTGCCATGCTGGTTATGAGAGGGGGCCCCCTCTGAAGTCATTACAGGGTGTTGAGCAAAATCTCCAATCTGTAGCTCCTCCGTCGCTCCAGCCAACAATGACCCAGTGATAGACAGTGCCTGCACCGGCTGTTCCAGAGAACCTTCCCCCTCTTGGTGGTGCTTGGCACAGATTCCTCTGCCTCTTTCAAAACTGTTGGGGTACCCTCGTGCTGGGGCTGGTCTACTGCTTGCTCCTGTGCCACTTTCTTTAACAGGTCTGTAATGGTTAATATAGCTCCGACAGTGCCAGGTACAGAGGTGGCAGATGCACCTGCCTTGTTGCCTACCTGGGCCATGGCCACTGTTTTGATTGCTACCGAGACTCCCTGTACTGGTAGCTACAACAATAAGCTGGCTGGTGTATTACTGGGGGTGCCCCTGGACAAACTCCCATGCCCTGTACCAGCTCCCAAGTTGAGAGCTGTTCCACTTCGAAGCTTCACAGCCCTCGCATTCTTTGGGGCCTGTTAGACCTATCATCCTTAGGATGGTCTTCCCCCAACTTTTTGCCTTCTTACCTCCACTTTTTGCTGTATCTTTGTGTTGGCCTTAGGACACTGAGCACTTTACCACTGCTAACCAGTGCTAAAGTGCAGATGCTTCTCCCCTAAAACATGGTGACATTGGTGTATACCTGATTGGCATATTTAGTTTACCTGTAAGTCCCTTGTAAAGTGGTATACTATATACACAGGGCCTGTAATCTAAATACTACTAGTGGGCCTGCAACACTGGTTGTGTCACCCACACAAGTAGCCTTTTCAACCTGTCGCAGGCCTGCCATTGCAGGGCCTGCATGCACAGTTTACTGCCTTTTCGATTTGGCATTTAAAACCAATGCCAAGCCTTAAACTTTCTTTTTACTACACACAGGTCACCCCTAAGGTAGGCCCTGGGTAGCCCTAAGGGCAGGGTGCTGTGCAAGTGTAAGGTAGGAAATGTACTTTTCAGTTTTACATATCCTGGTAGTGATAAACAGCTAAGTTAATTTTTCAATACTGTGAGGCCTACTTCCCTCATAGGTTAGCATTGGGAATTCCTTAAAACACTTTTAAGCTGTAATTCTTGATTAGAAAGGAGTAGCTAAATCATGTTTCATATCTTTGGAATGGTAATGATAAATCCTCTTTTGTGGTAAAGATGGATTTAACATTACCATTTTAGAAATGCAACTTTTAGAAAGTGGACATTTCTCTGCTCCTACACTTTGTGCATTCCCTCTAGACAGCCACACAGAAAGGAAGGGTGGGTGTGACGGAAGACTCAACTGCATTCTGATAGCCTTCCAGAGAGCGAGCTCACACTTGCATCTGAATAGGCTGTATCCTGTCCCCACACAAAGGACTGATTACCCCACCCCACAGACAGCCTGGTAGACATTCAAAGGCATATTTGGGTATAAGTACTGGGGCTCTCAGCCTACCAAATCAGTATACTACCGGACCTGGGAAGAACTCTGCTGAAGTAAAGACTGCTGTGCTGTAAGGACTGCCACTTTGCCTTGACTGACTGTTGTGAGGAACTGCTTCTCTGCTTTGCTGAGCTTCTCTGCTGCCTGATGATCTCTGCCCTGCTGAGGACAAGGACTGGCCCCATCTCACTTGAACCCAGAGTGACTCCAAGGGCTTGCTGGCTTACCTCCTGTTTTCTGACATCTCAGGGACACAAAAGACGTCCTACAATTCTGCTGATGCTGCTGGACTCTGCCATCTGGGAGACCTACCCTTGCCTGAGGTGTCCCCTCCGGTCCTGGGCCTCAAAAGGGGGTTCTGCAGCTGATTTTCTACAAAACCGATGCACCGTCACCACTGCGCCAATCCGACGCAGTGCCCTTCTACATCAACACTGTGCCGATCCAAAGACATCTCTGCACGGCTCTACGACACAGTGCCGATCTGAGGTCCAGACAGCGAGGTTTGACTCAGACGCAGCGCCGATCTGAGGTCCCGACTGTGAGGCTTGACTTCAACGCATGGACCAGATTGCGTGAATCAGAGCCGACGCATTGTACTCTCGACGACATCGCTTTGTCCATCATAGATACTTTCTCAGCGGACCCTGCATGGGTCCTGTAGCCGGCCTGCCCGTCATCGCGGTCGGGCTGAACTTTAGATGTACCCTGGTCCCTTGCTAACTCAAGTAACTTTTTAGCGTTAATGACTTCGAAGCACTGTTTTTGCATTTATTCTTTAAAAAATCATATCTCGACTTCTACTGAATTGAGTTTTGTGATTTTGGTGTTGTTTTACTCTGACACTTGAATTGGGATAGAGGAGCACTCCTATATTTTTCTTCCTTTCTTGTTAATTACAAATAAATTTGGTGTGCTACAGAGGATGGCATGCTGTCTAATCATGCCACTAACTTCACAACATAATTCAAGTACTAAGCACTTGACCTCCGTGCACAATAGCCTGTTTGCTGTTGCTATATTTGCGTTACACACATTACTCAAAATTATCCAATAATCAATCCGTGATATGATATTGAAATACCTCGAAAATATACATCATAAAACATTAACTTATATTCAAGATTCACAGTAAACATTTAATCTGTTTTTTCACAAATAAACGTTCTACAGAACAACATATTTCTTTATGGAATTCAATCCATGAAAATGTTCATTTTGATGCCCGCCCAATGCATTTCGGGCCACACTGGCCCTTCTTCAGGGGCTAGTATCTGTAAACAATACAAACAATGTTCTCATTTAATATAACGTGCAGGAAAACATTATATTTGAATATACAACAATTCTAAATCTATTACAAAAATTATTAAAGTAATACATTAGAAAAAGCACATATGACAACCATTTCTATGTTACTGCCTTAGCTTATAGATAAGATTCTTAAAAGAAAACAGAGAAAAGAGGAAAACCCACCATTAACCAAAAATCAAACCAGTGAAAAAGACCGTAGGAATCACAGAAATAGCCTTCACCAAAACTAATCCTCTAATATCTACACAACCACATGCGTGATCAAACTCACTCGGGTGTATGTACCTGATTTCAATCCATAAAGCTCTAAATCCTAAAAAAAAATATATATATACCGGTGTCAGAAACCAAGATGTCATACTTGTTTCTTTCGATATAAACAATAAGGAAACATAAACTAACCTCCTAATGTTAGTCCGAACCATAAACACAAATAATTGTGTCGAATTCAAAGTCCCATGGCCTCCAGTACCTGAAATCACCGTAAATAATTGTTAAAATCCCTAAATCAAAAACCTCGTTGTTAACAATCCAAACATTTTCTACACTTAAACCACTCTCACCTTTCCAACTATGAAAGCCACCTCGTATTCAAACTCAAACGATCCCCGAATTCCGCGCTCTCTTCTGCTTAGAGACGCATATTATTGCCTGTACGTGTGACGTTGTTTTAAGAACGAAGTTATAGAAAGCAGACTACCAAACTCGCCACAACCTTATGAAGATAAGCGCCATGTTTTAACTATTTAATTCTCAGCGCCATGTTTGAACAAACTAGATACCTCTTATTTCTCTCGAAATAGTTAATCCTAAACAAACCCAAAGCTATACTTATCCACATCCAAAGGAAAACGCTCTGACTCAATAAGAAACTCTAGATGAAATACTCAACTTAAACCTCACCTCGTGACTGGTAATCACTATAATACTAAACCCCATAATAGACAGTTCAGAAAAGAAGAGAAAAGAAGACAGAGACAGATACACATGTTGCTAAACACCATTCAACAATACATCATAAAAACAATGTGCTCCCGTTGAAATGAATTATCAAAATGCTACATTTAGACAATTGATAGCAGCGCCTAAACGACCTGACAATTTATTTACAAAAAGCACCCTAAATGATATTTTCGAGGAATTTCAATATCATATCACGGATTGATTATTGGATAATTTTGAGTAATGTGTGTAACGCAAATATAGCAACAGCAAACAGGCTATTGTGCACGGAGGTCAAGTGCTTAGTACTTGAATTATGTTGTGAAGTTAGTGGCATGATTAGACAGCATGCCATCCTCTGTAGCACACCAAATTTATTTGTAATTAACAAGAAAGGAAGAAAAATATAGGAGTGCTCCTCTATCCCAATTCAAGTGTTAGTTATTTCTGTCTTTTTAAGAGGAAGCACCCAAACATGTCTTTTGACGCAATCACCAGTCTTACGGAGAATAGAGCCAATACATTGGCTTATACAAATGAACAAGCATCGGAAATTTACTCTTTAATTCAAGAGGTTAAATCTTTTAACGTGCAGGGAAACACTGTACAGCAGCAATTAAAACAACTAGAGTTTCTTACTAGAAGACAATTGAATCAGCGCCTACACGCTTCTACACTTGTGCAGTATCATCGTGCTAAAATGATTCCTAGAGGTTTGAGACTGTCTATTAAACCTATGCTTTTTAGGTTTCATCTTAAAAAGGATTTCATGGATCGATGGTACGCAGTACTTAATAAATGTTCATTAGATTTGCTTTTATTACTAATAGAAGTATTGGCAGTAGTTATAAGAGAGATCACTGAAGAAATTACGGTTCTCCAAACTGACTTAGAAGCAAGAATGGAAACGGAAGATTTGAATAAAGTATTGGAAGAAATCAACACTAAACTGGATGTTTACTCTAAAGAATTACAGGAAGGAAAGTTAAGAAAATATAAAAGAGATACCCTGGATTATAAACTTAACGAGGTGTATACTTGGGCAGAAGTATATGCCCAAAGAAAAGTTTTCTTTAAGAAATCTTCAAATACTTCATCAGAAGAAAGTGTGGCAACAGAGGGTGATACAAACACAAATAGAGCACCTTTACAGATTGATAAAGTCAGGGACTTAGCGCAAGTGGAAACAGGAGGAGAATTGAGAGCACATTCTTCAACGTCAAAGTCTTTTTTGGTACAGGAGACGGACACCAGTCAACCGCCAGGCAGACCCGGAGGAAAACCAGGAGAAGTAAAAGAAAGATTAAGACAAAATTTGAGAAGCCAGAAAATGACTTAATAGTTAATATTTCATCAATTGAACTGACTTCCCATCAAAAAAGGACTCTTAACAAAGGATTAGGATATGTTCCTACGTACCAAACAAGTACATTGGAAAACGAAAGTGCGTTATACAAGTTCATGAGGATTCTACGTTTGCGATACTTTTTTTCAACTTTGACTACTTCCGAATCAGAACGTTCAGAACTAGAATTTACGGAATTTAAACGAAAATCAACTTTTCAAGCCCCTACATCTCACAAAGTCCTGGATGCATTTGAGAACTTAGTAAAAAATGATCTCTTGAAAATTAATGTCAAGAGATCTAAAAATACAAATTTTACCAAGCATGAATACAATACTATGAAGTCTTTGGCACAGGACGCCAGAGTTGTGATACAGAAAGCTGATAAGGGAGGAGCCATTGTTATTATGGATAAGGCATTTTACACTCCAAAGGTTGAAGAACACATCACTGATTCAACTACCTATCTTTTACTTGATCAAGACCCTACACAACAATTGGTTTCTACTTTGGACAGCATATTAAACAAAGCCATGGAATTTGTTTGGATAACAAGTACAACTCGTTCGTATCTAACAGAAGTTAATCCAAGGAGACCTGGATTTTACATGTTACCCAAGATCCATAAAGATCTTCATGACCCGCCACTAAGACCTATAGTTACAGGATGTGGGACTATTTTTGAACCGATCGGCCAATATATTGATCATTTTTTGCAACCTTTTGTCCAGCAATGGGCATCATATGTAAAAGACACTACTCATTTTCTTCAGAAGTTGCAAGCAATTCAGATAAAAGATAATATGATTATATGCACTTTGGATGTAAAATCATTGTACACCTCCATTCCGCATTTTGGTGGAATGGAAGCAGTAGAATGGGCTCTGCTTAAACAACCGGCAATTGGAGCAGATAAAGTGTTTGTGCTGGAGATGCTGCATTTTTGTCTCCATCACAGCTATTTTGAATGGGAAAATCATTATTATTTACAACTGAAAGGCACTTCAATGGGCTTTGCTGGGGCCCCAGCGTATGCGAATACCTATATGGCAAATTTTGAGGAGGCACACATTTATAATGACATTGAATGGACTGAGAATCTATTGTTATATTGTAGATACATAGATGATATCTTTCTAATTTGGAACAATAGCTGGGACCTGTTGGAAACAAAGATCACTCAATTGAACATGAAGGATGAACATATCCAGTTAACCAGCACTATCAATAGACAATCATTATAATTTCTGGATGTACTAGTAACTATAGATAATGGCACCATCTTGACAGAGGTTTATCATAAACCAACGGATAAGAACAACGCATTATTATTCACTAGTTTCCATCCCCAGAATTTGATTTACAATCTACCATTTTCACAGTTTTTAAGAGCAAAAAGGATTTGTTCAGAAGAGACGACTTTACAGAAAAACATCATTATTCAAAAAGAAAGATATATGTCTAAAGGTTACCCTGAGAGTGTTTTAAATGATGCCACTTCAAGAATGGAACTCAGAACGCGTCAAGAGTCTTTTGAACAATCAACCTAAAACTAAAATGACTAGACAAGTTTTTGTGTCAAAATACTCCACTTGTTCTAAACAAGTCAAAAGGATTATATATCATCGATGGGAGATCCTGGAAAATGAAAGCGATTTTCAAGATCTATTCAAGGAGAAACCTTTATTTTCATATAGAAGATCCAGAAATTTGAAAGAAATGTTAACGTATAAACCAGCAGCAACCAGTAAACAGTTTAAGGGCACCAGACGATGTCAAAATTGTGTGCATTGTAATAATGTGATTTGTGGAGATGGGGTTCAACACCCATTGACAGGTGAAACGATTAAACTAAAGCATAATGCGGATTGTAATTCAAAAAACTTGATATATGGCATTAAGTGTCCATGTGGATTATTATATATAGGCAAGACTGAGAGAAAAATAAAAATCCGCATCTCCGAACAGAAGAGTACCATTCGTAACTGCAACACTAAAAGTAGTCTGGCTGTACATTGGATGAAATTTAGACATTCTATAGCTCAAATCAAGTTCCAAGTGATTGAGATGGTACATCCTACTCCAGGCAGAGATTTGACTAGAACATTGCTACAGAGGGAAATATTTTGGATAAGGAGGCTAGAAACCCAAGATCCCAAAGGGATCAATGATAAAGTGGATTTAGGGTGCTTTTTGTAAATAAATTGTCAGGTCGTTTAGGCGCTGCTATCAATTGTCTAAATGTAGCATTTTGATAATTCATTTCAACGGGAGCACATTGTTTTTATGATATATTGTTGAATGGTGTTTAGCAACATGTGTATCTGTCTCTGTCTTCTTTTCTCTTCTTTTCTGAACTGTCTATTATGGGGTTTAGTATTATAGTGATTACCAGTCACGAGGTGAGGTTTAAGTTGAGTATTTCATCTAGAGTTTCTTATTGAGTCAGAGCGTTTTCTTTTGGATGTGGATAAGTATAGCTTTGGGTTTGTTTAGGATTAACTATTTCGAGAGAAATAAGAGGTATCTAGTTTGTTCAAACATGGCGCTGAGAATTAAATAGTTAAAACATGGCGCTTATCTTCATAAGGTTGTGGCGAGTTTGGTAGTCTGCTTTCTATAACTTCGTTCTTAAAACGACGTCACACGTACAGGCAATAATATGCGTCTCTAATCAGAAGAGAGAGCGGAATTCGGGGATCGTTTGAATACGAGGTGGCTTTCATAGTTGGAAAGGTGAGAGTGGTTTAAGTGTAGAAAATGTTTGGATTCTTAACAACGAGGTTTTTGATTTAGGGATTTTAACAATTATTTACGGTGATTTCAGGTACTGGAGGCCATGGGACTTTGAATTCGACACGATTATTTGTGTTTATGGTTCGGACTAACATTAGGAGGTTAGTTTATGTTTCCTTATTGTTTATATCGAAAGAAACGAGTATGACATCTTGGTTTCTGACACCGGTATATATATATTTTTTTTTAGGATTTAGAGCTTTATGGATTGAAATCAGGTACATACACCCGAGTGAGTTTGATCATGCATGTGGTTGTGTAGATATTAGAGGATTAGTTTTGGTGAAGGCTATTTCTGTGATTCCTACGGTCTTTTTTCACTGGTTTGATTTTTGGTTAATGGTGGGTTTTCCTCTTTTCTCTGTTTTCTTTTAAGAATCTTATCTATAAGCTAAGGCAGTAACATAGAAATGGTTGTCATATGTGCTTTTTTCTAATGTATTACTTTAATAATTTTTGTAATAGATTTAGAATTGTTGTATATTCAAATATAATGTTTTCCTGCACGTTATATTAAATGAGAACATTGTTTGTATTGTTTACAGATACTAGCCCCTGAAGAAGGGCCAGTGTGGCCCGAAATGCATTGGGCGGGCATCAAAATGAACATTTTCATGGATTGAATTCCATAAAGAAATATGTTGTTCTGTAGAACGTTTATTTGTGAAAAAACAGATTAAATGTTTACTGTGAATCTTGAATATAAGTTAATGTTTTATGGTGTATATTTTCGAGGTATTTCAATATCATATCACGGATTGATTATTGGATAATTTTGAGTAATGTGTGTAACGCAAATATAGCAACAGCAAACAGGCTATTGTGCACGGAGGTCAAGTGCTTAGTACTTGAATTATGTTGTGTTGTTTTACTCTGATCCATATTCTCTATTTTTATAAACCCATGTGGAGCCTTTTTGTGGTGTTTTCATTGTGGTCCTGCGTGTGTGTTGTGCACAAATACTTTACACATTGCATCTTAAGTTAAGCCTGCCTGCTCTGTGCCAAGCTACGAGAGAGGGAGCACAGGTGTGTATCTAGCTTACCCTGGCTAGGATTGCGGTCCCTACTTGGACAGGGTGCAAACCTCTGCCAACAAGAGACCCAATTTCTAACAAGGCCATTATCCCATAGGACAGAGTCCGCCCACTTCTCTTCCAGACACAGCTATCCCGGCTCCTACTACCATCAACCACACGCAACAGACGCCGGACTTCATTGACAAATGGGTGCACCGAGGTGAGTCTCCTTGCTTGCCTAATCCAGCAGGCCAACCTCCATGTGTAGTGATGTTCTATCGACTCATGTCCAAATAGTACATTTTGTCTGTAGCCTCCTATTAGATTCATAACTTCCAGGCTGGCTTCGGTGCAAAGAAGGGCTCAAGTTCGGCCGTTTCGCATGACTGCCATCTTGCCTCCCTCAGGTGTTACCCCCAAAGACATTCATGTTTACAAGGACAGCCTCTAAGATCATAGATCTGTTTCTCCAATATTCTGAAGTGGTTGAGGCCTGCTCTCCAATTAGCCACACTGAACTATACGTAGGTTAAGGGTAATAGTGTGTAGCATGACCTCAGACAGAGTCCTTGCCACTACTTCTCAGTACCTCTGAAGATCCCTACAACTCGATACCAAGTGTAAGAAGCTTTCTCTTCCCTTCTAGCATCTGAG
Organism: Calotriton arnoldi; assembly: GCA_963921515.1. NCBI lineage: Eukaryota > Metazoa > Chordata > Amphibia > Caudata > Salamandridae > Calotriton > Calotriton arnoldi. Next base: position 1,309,837 of record CAWUFW010003770.1, on the reverse strand, counting down.
GCAAGTCAGAGATGTTTTTTTGCCCATGAGCCAAAATTGTTCTCTAGTATAGTCCACATGATGTAGATATTTGAATTGTATTAACCTGTATTGTGATGAACTTGTTATGGCCTTATGAACCATTAACGCAGTCTGCCAGGCTTAGGGGCTGATTTAGATCACGGAGTACAGATTTTGATCCATTAATACTCCGTCGCACTGAAGGGGAAACTGTACTCTTGATTTAGAGATGTCCATGCCCCAGTGGACATCACTTACACTGGCAGAAACTGCTGTCACAGCGGTTCCTGTCAATGCATGTGCTGTGCGGCTCCATCAACATGACAGTGCTGTACAGCACACTTCCATTATCTTTTTTTATTTTCAAAATCCCAAAGTGGGATTTTATTTTTGAAAATAAAAAAGCAATGAACCCCTCACAATGGGAGCTTCTCTCATGGCGTGGGGGTCATTAAAATGTTTTGGAGGAGTATGTCAGCAGCAGAGACTGAGAAGTCTCCGTTGCTAACATAATTACATTCTGCCCAACTCTAAATGAAAAAACAACAGTTGATGGACAGAATGCAGAACAATGTCATACATTCACCCCAGTACAGAGATCTGGGCCTAAATCCATCGTTTTTTTGCTCACCATGCCATTCCAGTTTGAACCCAGCCATATGCAAATCAGTCTTGACCCTGTGCCTCATGGGAACAGTCCTCTTTGGTTTTGCTGTGTTCGCCCTAAGTTGGCAGGGTATGCCCAGACGTGGGTTCCTTGCTCACTTTGCCACTGGATTCAAGATAGCCTGGCTGATGACGGCTTTAAGCCAGAAACCGGTCCCAGGATGCTTGTTTCCGGTCCAGAGAAGACATGGCTTGGCAGTTCGGGCTGGACTGTTCCCATGAGACACAGGGTCAGACTGATTTGCATATGGCCATGTCTGAACTGGGGTGGCGGAGTGAGCTAAAGAATGATGATGGATTAAACCCAGATCAGTTGACTGGGGGTGAGTGCTTGCAATGTTCAACACTCCGTCCATCATCCTCTTTGGTTTTGCTGTGTTCGCCCTAAGTTGGCAGGGTATGCCCAGATGTGGGTCCCTTGCTCACTTTGCCACTGGATTCAAGATAGCCTGGCTGATGACGGCTTTAAGCCAGAAACCGGTCCCAGGATGCTTGTTTCCGGTTCAGAGAAGACATGGCTTGGCAGTTCGGGCTGGACTGTTCCCATGAGGCACAGGGTCAGACTGATTTGCATATGGCCATGTCTGAACTGGGGTGGCGGAGTGAGCTAAAGAATGATGATGGATTAAACCCAGATCAGTTGACTGGGGGTGAGTGCTTGCAATGTTCAACACTCCGTCCATCATCCTCTTTGGTTTTGCTGTGTTCGCCCTAAGTTGGCAGGGTATGCCCAGACGTGGGTCCCTTGCTCACTTTGCCACTGGATTCAAGATAGCCTGGCTGATGACGGCTTTAAGCCAGAAACCGGTCCCAGGATGCTTGTTTCCGGTCCAGAGAAGACATGGCTTGGCAGTTCGGGCTGGACTGTTCCCATGAGGCACAGGGTCAGACTGATTTGCATATGGCCATGTCTGAACTGGGGTGGCGGAGTGAGCTAAAGAATGATGATGGATTAAACCCAGATCAGTTGACTGGGGGTGAGTGCTTGCAATGTTCAACACTCCGTCCATCTTCCTCTTTGGTTTTGCTGTGTTCGCCCTAAGTTGGCAGGGTATGCCCAGACGTGGGTCCCTTGCTCACTTTGCCACTGGATTCAAGATAGCCTGGCTGATGACGGCTTTAAGCCAGAAACCGGTCCCAGGATGCTTGTTTCCGGTCCAGAGAAGACATGGCTTGGCAGTTCGGGCTGGACTGTTCCCATGAGGCACAGGGTCAGACTGATTTGCATATGGCCATGTCTGAACTGGGGTGGCGGAGTGAGCTAAAGAATGATGATGGATTAAACCCAGATCAGTTGACTGGGGGTGAGTGCTTGCAATGTTCAACACTCCGTCCATCTTCCTCTTTGGTTTTGCTGTGTTCGCCCTAAGTTGGCAGGGTATGCCCAGACGTGGGTCCCTTGCTCACTTTGCCACTGGATTCAAGATAACCTGGCTGATGATGGCTTTAAGCCAGAAACCGGTCCCAGGATGCTTGTTTCCGGTCCAGAGAAGACATGGCTTGGCAGTTCGGGCTGGACTGTTCCCATGAGGCACAGGGTCAGACTGATTTGCATATGGCCATGTCTGAACTGGGGTGGCGGAGTGAGCTAAAGAATGATGATGGATTAAACCCAGATCAGTTGACTGGGGGTGAGTGCTTGCAATGTTCAACACTCCGTCCATCATCCTCTTTGGTTTTGCTGTGTTCGCCCTAAGTTGGCAGGGTATGCCCAGACGTGGGTCCCTTGCTCACTTTGCCACTGGATTCAAGATAGCCTGGCTGATGACGGCTTTAAGCCAGAAACCGGTCCCAGGATGCTTGTTTCCGGTCCAGAGAAGTCATGGCTTGGCAATTCGGGCTGGACTGTTCCCATGAGGCACAGGGTCAGACTGATTTGCATATGGCCATGTCTGAACTGGGGTGGCGGAGTGAGCTAAAGAATGATGATGGATTAAACCCAGATCAGTTGACTGGGGGTGAGTGCTTGCAATGTTCAACACTCCGTCCATCATCCTCTTTGGTTTTGCTGTGTTCGCCCTAAGTTGGCAGGGTATGCCCAGAGGTGGGTCCCTTGCTCACTTTGCCACTGGATTCAAGATAGCCTGGCTGATGACGGCTTTAAGCCAGAAACCGGTCCCAGGATGCTTGTTTCCGGTCCAGAGAAGACATGGCTTGGCAGTTCGGGCTGGACTGTTCCCATGAGGCACAGGGTCAGACTGATTTGCATATGGCCATGTCTGAACTGGGGTGGCGGAGTGAGCTAAAGAATGATGATGGATTAAACCCAGATCAGTTGACTGGGGGTGAGTGCTTGCAATGTTCAACACTCCGTCCATCATCCTCTTTGGTTTTGCTGTGTTCGCCCTAAGTTGGCAGGGTATGCCCAGACGTGGGTCCCTTGCTCACTTTGCCACTGGATTCAAGATAGCCTGGCTGATGACGGCTTTAAGCCAGAAACCGGTCCCAGGATGCTTGTTTCCGGTCCAGAGAAGTCATGGCTTGGCAGTTCGGGCTGGACTGTTCCCATGAGGCACAGGGTCAGACTGATTTGCATATGGCCATGTCTGAACTGGGGTGGCGGAGTGAGCTAAAGAATGATGATGGATTAAACCCAGATCAGTTGACTGGGGGTGAGTGCTTGCAATGTTCAACACTCCGTCCATCATCCTCTTTGGTTTTGCTGTGTTCGCCCTAAGTTGGCAGGGTATGCCCAGACGTGGGTCCCTTGCTCACTTTGCCACTGGATTCAAGATAGCCTGCTGATGACGGCTTTAAGCCAGAAACCGGTCCCAGGATGCTTGTTTCCGGTCCAGAGAAGACATGGCTTGGCAGTTCGGGCTGGACTGTTCCCATGAGGCACAGGGTCAGACTGATTTGCATATGGCCATGTCTGAACTGGGGTGGCGGAGTGAGCTAAAGAATGATGATGGATTAAACCCAGATCAGTTGACTGGGGGTGAGTGCTTGCAATGTTTAACACTCCGTCCATCATCCTCTTTGGTTTTGCTGTGTTCGCCCTAAGTTGGCAGGGTATGCCCAGACGTGGGTCCCTTGCTCACTTTGCCACTGGATTCAAGATAGCCTGGCTGATGACGGCTTTAAGCCAGAAACCGGTCCCAGGATGCTTGTTTCCGGTCCAGAGAAGACATGGCTTGGCAGTTCGGGCTGGACTGTTCCCATGAGGCACAGGGTCAGACTGATTTGCATATGGCCATGTCTGAACTGGGGTGGCGGAGTGAGCTAAAGAATGATGATGGATTAAACCCAGATCAGTTGACTGGGGGTGAGTGCTTGCAATGTTCAACACTCCGTCCATCATCCTCTTTGGTTTTGCTGTGTTCGCCCTAAGTTGGCAGGGTATGCCCAGACGTGGGTCCCTTGCTCACTTTGCCACTGGATTCAAGATAGCCTGGCTGATGACGGCTTTAAGCCAGAAACCGGTCCCAGGATGCTTGTTTCCGGTCCAGAGAAGACATGGCTTGGCAGTTCGGGCTGGACTGTTCCCATGAGGCACAGGGTCAGACTGATTTGCATATGGCCATGTCTGAACTGGGGTGGCGGAGTGAGCTAAAGATGATGATGGATTAAACCCAGATCAGTTGACTGGGGGTGAGTGCTTGCAATGTTCAACACTCCGTCCATCATCCTCTTTGGTTTTGCCGTGTTCGCCCTAAGTTGGCAGGGTATGCCCAGACGTGGGTCCCTTGCTCACTTTGCCACTGGATTCAAGATAGCCTGGCTGATGACGGCTTTAAGCCAGAAACCGGTCCCAGGATGCTTGTTTCCGGTCCAGAGAAGACATGGCTTGGCAGTTCGGGCTGGACTGTTCCCATGAGGCACAGGGTCAGACTGATTTGCATATGGCCATGTCTGAACTGGGGTGGCGGAGTGAGCTAAAGAATGATTATTATTATTATTATTAATTCAATTTATAGAGCGCACGGCTACCTCCTGCGGAAGTGTCCCGGCGCTAGCGGTAAGTGCAGATAGCATACAGAAGCAGAAAAATTATGCAGTCAATTGGGTTAGACTGAACAACCAGGTTTTTAAGGCCTTTCTGAACAGAGGCTCTGAGCTCGCCTTTCGAAGATGAGCTGGCATGGAGTTCCACAAAGCGGCTGTTTTCACAGCAAAGGCACGGCCCCCATCCTGGACTTTTTGAAGCGTGGGGTCACCATTAAGTCCTGATGGTTTGACCTTAGCGATCTTGATTGGCAGTACTTCCGAAGTCTAAGCTTCAGATATTGAGGACCCACATCTCTCATGGATCTGAATGCTAGTACCAATGCCTTGAATTCAATCCGTCTTCTGACAGGGAGCCAATGAAGGCTACGCAAGTGAGGAGAGATGTGGTGACGAAGAGGCACATTTCTGATCAGCCTCGCTGCAGCATTCTGTATAATCTGCAATTTTCTCAACAAATAATCTGGGAGCCCCAGGTAAAGACTATTTGCGTAGTCCAATTGAGAGGTAACAAGTGCATGGACTACACTTTTTCTACAATTCATTGGCAGTAAATGCAGAACTCTGCGTAAACTTTTAATTTCCAAAAGCATGCAGAAGAGATTTTACAAATTTGGGCACTGCCCGAGAGATTAGCATCAAATCTAAATCCCAGGTTCCTGGCAGAGTGCACCGGGCTAGGAGGGGGTTAAGCTCTGCCGGCCACCAAAGTTCCGAGGAAGGTGGAGATGGTTGATTAAAAAACAGAACCTCGTTTTTTTCTGTATTCAACTTCATGCAATTGTTCGTCATCCATGTCAGGATTTTACGTAGACATAGTTTAAAATTCATAAAAGCTACCTCCGTGTGTTCTTTAAAAGAGAACACAAGCTGCGTATCATCAGCGTACGAGACCACCTTCACCCCACACTGTTCAATCTGCGTGGCGAGAGGGGCCAGGTACACATTAAAAAGGGTGGGGCTCAGCGCCGATCCCTGTGGGACCCCACAGCTAATGGATCTAGAGGCTGAAATAAAAGGGCGCAGGAACACATTTTGAGAACGGCCCTCTAAAAAGGAGCGGAACCAGTTTAGAACGGTGCCCTTCACACCAAGGGACTCAAGTCTCTCTAATAAGATGTGGTGTGACACAGTGTCAAAGGCTGCGGACAAGTCCAATAGCACTAACATTGCACTTCTGCCTTGGTCCACCGTTTCCCGTATGGTTTCCGCCACTTCCAGAAGGGCCGTCTCTGTGCTGTATCCCTTCCTGAAACCCGACTGGGAGTCATGGAGAAGATGGTTGATCTCCAGAAACTCTGACAATTGCATTTGGACTACCTTTTCCAGCACTTTGGCCGGTGCCGGGAGGAGAGAGATCGGTCTAAAGTTTTTAGATCTGAAGGGTCCGCGTCATCTTTCTTTAAAATAGGTTGGACATAGGCCGTTTTCCATAACACTGGAAAAGTGCCCCGGCTCAAGGAGGAGTTCCATAAGACATTCAAGACGGGATTGAGCCGAGGAGCCAGTAATTTAAAAAAATTAGCCGGACAAGGGTCGGTCGGAGCACCTGATTTTATTTTACTGAGTTCCGCCAGTGAAGTAGTTGTGCATAAAAGCTGAAATTCCGACCAGATATTAGACGAATTAGAACTGTGAGTTGATGTTGCTAATAGTGGAGGGAACCCAGTTATGGGGAAAGAAGAGTATATTTTCTGAATCTTATCGTGGAAAAAACTGGAAAGATCTTCACATAGAGAGGCTGAGGGGGTAATAGTACTCTTCAGGGCTGATGGTTTCAAAAAGCCTTGAACAATCTTGAATACTTCTTTGGTAGAATTATCTGCAGTATTAATCTGGTTGGCTATATAGTCTCTAATTGTGTTACGTTTAGAAATATGAAATTTCTTTAATGCCATTTTATATCTACATTTGGCGTCAGTGTTATAGTTTTTTCTCCACAAGCGCTCCAGCTGCTTACATGAACTTTTCTCCGTCCGGAGTTGAGTAGTGAACCAGGGGGCAGAGGGACTTTTTCTGGACAACTTCATGCTTTTAAGTGGAGCAACCTTGTCCAGGGCCGATATGATCCAGTTGTTGAAGAGAGAGGCGTCTTGACTAGGCTCTCCCGTCAGTACTGGAACTGTGTCATCTAGCACACAGCCAATGATCTCTGGTATAACCTTCCTCCAATCCCTTCTTGTTTCAGGTGTGGGGCTAACCTGATTCGTATTAGAAGGGATAGTTAAGTAAAAAGGAACTAAAAAATGGTCTGACCAGGTCAATGGGAGAGGAGTGTCAGCTCTTAAAGAGGGGATGTTGGTAAAAATAAGGTCCAACATGTGACCAGCCACATGTGTAGGGGAAGAAACTTTTTGAGTCAAGTTCAACCCTTTAAGGGTGTGTAGTAGTTGAACGGCTAATGGGCATATATCATTGTCCATGTGGACATTGAAATCTCCAAGGATGGTGCAATTTGCGTGTTTTAAAGAGAGATCAGCAATAATATTAAATAGTTCAGACCACTGAGCAGTTGGTGAGTCTGGGGGTCTATAAACCAGTAATCCAGCAAATGGGAAAGTGGGGGAGATTTGGACACAAAACGACAGTGCCTCAATTATCCCAGTATTCTCTATTTTCTTCACCGTAATCTCCCAGTCCCATCTATGGATCACCGCAAGTCCACCTCCCAGTCTATTACCAGGCCGATTGGCTACTGTAATCCTGTAGCCTTCTGGGACCGCTAAAGATAGATCAGGAAGAGAATGATCCCTTAGCCAGGTTTCGGTTAAAAACATAAGGTCCCAAGAGCAAGACTCTAAATGGAGCCAAATGTCATCAGCATGCTGATGGATTAAACCCAGATCAGTTGACTGGGGGTGAGTGCTTGCAATGTTCAACACTCCGTCCATCATCCTCTTTGGTTTTGCTGTGTTCGCCCTAAGTTGGCAGGGTATGCCCAGACGTGGGTCCCTTGCTCACTTTGCCACTGGATTCAAGATAGCCTGGCTGATGACGGCTTTAAGCCAGAAACCGGTCCCAGGATGCTTGTTTCCGGTCCAGAGAAGACATGGCTTGGCAGTTCGGGCTGGACTGTTCCCATGAGGCACAGGGTCAGACTGATTTGCATATGGCCATGTCTGAACTGGGGTGGCGGAGTGAGCTAAAGAATGATGATGGATTAAACCCAGATCAGTTGACTGGGGGTGAGTGCTTGCAATGTTCAACACTCCGTCCATCATCCTCTTTGGTTTTGCTGTGTTCGCCCTAAGTTGGCAGGGTATGCCCAGACGTGGGTCCCTTGCTCACTTTGCCACTGGATTCAAGATAGCCTGGCTGATGACGGCTTTAAGCCAGAAACCGGTCCCAGGATGCTTGTTTCCGGTCCAGAGAAGACATGGCTTGGCAGTTCGGGCTGGACTGTTCCCATGAGGCACAGGGTCAGACTGATTTGCATATGGCCATGTCTGAACTGGGGTGGCGGAGTGAGCTAAAGAATGATGATGGATTAAACCCAGATCAGTTGACTGGGGGTGAGTGCTTGCAATGTTCAACACTCCGTCCATCATCCTCTTTGGTTTTGCTGTGTTCGCCCTAAGTTGGCAGGGTATGCCCAGACGTGGGTCCCTTGCTCACTTTGCCACTGGATTCAAGATAGCCTGGCTGATGACGGCTTTAAGCCAGAAACCGGTCCCAGGATGCTTGTTTCCGGTCCAGAGAAGACATGGCTTGGCAGTTCGGACTGGACTGTTCCCATGAGGCACAGGGTCAGACTGATTTGCATATGGCCATGTCTGAACTGGGGTGGCGGAGTGAGCTAAAGAATGATGATAGATTAAACACAGATCAGTTGACTGGGGGTGAGTGCTTGCAATGTTCAACACTCCGTCCATCATCCTCTTTGGTTTAACTCTAAATGAGGCAGACGGAACTTCAGTTTGTTGGAGAGTGTACTCCGTCGTCGTTGTGACAGAGTATCTTCTCCTGCAAACTGTAAATGAGGCAGAGTCTCTTTTAAGTTCTGGAAATGTGTTTAGCATGTGTAGGAATGATGTTCTATAGACATGCGCTTTTTGTCAGGGAGCATTAACATTGTAAATTTTTGCCTCTAGTGGGCTGGATTCTGGGAGGCTTTCAAGATAAAACAGGTATGGTGCCAATGTGTCTCTGAGCTGTAGGTGGCAGAAGAACTGAGTCTTCAGCAAAGTCAAATGTTTCTGAAGAACTGACAATAATTTGAGTTCAGTGACACTTGTGGTATAAATGCTCCCGGCCACAGCAGAGTTTTTTGTGTCAGTTTCTTCTTCCCCCAAATTTCCGATAGAGAGTCATTCCATATTTTAAATACTGCGTTGGATGCAGGTGGCACTTTAGGTGGTAGACCTATCCCATACAAAAAAATGCATCAGGTCACAGTGACCTATCACTTCAATATGCTAAGCAGGGCCTAATACGAAAAATACATTTGTTAGTCAATTGTTAGTGAGATGCTTGAAAGTAGGCCCCCTAATCAGTCTTTCGAAGGCGACTTACAGCACTTACCCATGTTGACTATGTGGGGCCTATTGCAACATAAAATAGAACTCAACATATAAGGTAATGTCCTTATTGTATCAGAAGATCACATAGAATACATTGTTCTATTTTGCTGAAGATAGTTTTGCTGGCCTTTTTGTGGTGGTTTTTACAGATTGTCTACATATTACTTACGAAATTTACTAGGAGTCAATGTAATACTCTTAATGTGATGGACACAAAGTTTTCTTCCAAGTATTAGTGTTGCGGCAGGGTTTTACATAATTGTAACCGATTCTTAGGAAATGTTAGATGCTGGAATTTCCAGTCTAGGTGGCAGTCCCAAATAGTAATGACACATCTTTTGTGGGGTTTAGAGGTAGCACCGACCTGAGACCCATGGCCATTTCTAAGTCAAGGGTGCCTGAGTGCTTAATTAGGGTTAACACTTATAGAGCAACTTTATACCCCCAGTGGATCTAAGTATAACCATAACATCATAAATGAGGGAAATCATTTACAATTCTTAATATTATTTCATATACATGTATTTTAGAGTCTTCAAAGGTTATTGACCAAAGGCAGGTTTTTTCGCAATTAATTCTGTCTGATAGCCAAGGCTGATGTTTTTACAAATTTTCACACATAAGTTATAACTGGGTTTGGCTACATTACTGTGCATGAATAAACCTAGCCATTGTTTTGTTTGTAACTATGTCACATAGAGAAGTGCACATTTCTAATAATCTTGACTAATGAATATGCGGTGTGTAATTATTTCATTTTCAACTGAAAATCTGCTATGTGTCCTAATTGACTTGTATCAATTTAAAGCACATTTTGTAGACATGCAATTAGTGATGCACAGACGCACACAGGTGTCGCTGTCAGAGCAGTCTGTTGATGATAGACGCTTAGGGCCTATTACGATGTCGGTCGGAGACACTGTGGCGGAAACAGGACCGACCGACCTCCGGTCGGCGGTCCCATGGTGCAGTCGCATCCTCCCATTTCTCTATGGGAGCTTGTGTTTACGGCCGTAACACAAACTCCTATAGAGAAATGGGATATTGTGTTAATCCCTGCACCTCGTGGCAGGCACCTCAAGGGGCCTAGGGGCCCCCAAACACGCTTTCTGACAGGCTTTCCGTGGCAGGTTTCCATCAAGCATGGGAAGCCTGACAGAAACCGTGCATCGTAATCCAGGCGGCGTAAAGCGCAGTCCATATGGATTACGGGCCAGTTCCAACAGGCTGACGGGCTCCTTGAGCCCGTCGGAAGCCAGCCGGAATGACCTGTCGGTTTCACTTCCAATCGGCTGTATTGTAATCAGCTGGTCCGAATGGAAACCAACGACATCGTAATAGTATATACCATTTGGAATGTACCAGAACTTGGAGCAGTGCTTGACCCAAGAAACGGAAACGAGAACGCTAAGAATCCCCAAACCAGCGGACTATCCTCTGCTAATGTGTGGCAAATACAAAGAGACATGCATCCAGAGATGTCCACAACTGGCTGCTATGATATGTGATGATAAATACTTATAGTTGTGAGCACAAACATTACAGCATGTACCACATTGCACTTTGGGGTGACTGATGCTAAAATGTCATCAATGTACTCCCGCCCACTGAAACATTTTTACTCATTACAAATCACATGTATCTGCACTTAGAGCATCAAATAAGCTTATAATCCATTAAAAGTGAAAATATTTGAAAACAACCAGCCTGTTACGTTGCTTAGCATGTTTAAAACATGCAATTTTCGCTCTGTCACTGAGTAAATAAAATGCGCTGCTTGTACTTTTTTTTAAGTTGGGATTTTCTGTGTTAAGAGTGAGGGATGGCACACAAAAGCACTATTGGAAAACAATACAAGCAGCACATTTTGACAGCATGCTTAAGTTCATTATTGAAAGACATAAGCATCTCAACAGCAGTCCTGTGCATTCAACCTTTACGTCCTCTTTGATAAATCTAGCAACATAACTGCAATGAAACTACTTTCTTGGAGTTTGCCACCTGACACCTCCTGCCACCGAAGGCAAATGTCTGGGTGTCCAGGTCCTTGAGCAAAGGGAGAGTGATGGAAAACAGAGGACCAGGGTTGGATTGGGAACTTGAAGTGTTAGTAAAATATGTTGTTGCCATGGCCAACAGTGATGATAAAGAAATAAACGGGAATGCTAAACCTGATGTTGCTGGAGGGTCCCTTGTAGCATGGAAAAATATAACAATGGATATTATAGATCCAATTTAGGGGTAAGACAGCAGGTACTGGCATGCTATTGCGGTGGTGGAAACACATAAGGTGGATTGAGGTTAAGTGCATGCAAAGGGTCGCCATAGATTTGGTGGTTGAATATCTGGAGAGGTTGTTTTGGAGATCGGGTCTCCAAAAGAATGGTTGTACATAATGGGGCCTAGTCCCTCTCTATCCAAGAGGGAAAGCATGGGGTTTATTGCCAAAATACCATTTTGTGATATCATCTGAGTAACTCACAAGTGAAGGTAACAAGGAACCTACATAAGGTGAGTGTGTGGCGGAGGAAGCAAGTACACCATCTGTGACAAATGTAATGTAGAGGAAAGCTGGAGAAAGTTAAAGGATAATATTTTGATAAGGAAACAGGTGGGTGAAAATAAATGTTTTAAGGTGGGGAACAAGGTATAGAAAAGTACAGTGACATCAGTTGATTTGGTCAAAAGACCTTCGTCATGGTCTATCAAGATGGAAGGGTAGTGTTCTCGGGACCCAAGAAGGTTTTACAATAGTTTACTGTGCATGCTGTCTTGGAGGTTGGTTACACTGGAATTATGGGTGAGTAAGAATGTGTTTTATGGCTTTGTTAACTGTTGTGCCAGATATTGTGATAGGTTGCTGAATATAGATGTTGATTGTTCGTTGCATTACAGAGATGCACAGGAGATTATTGCAGAAACACCGGTTGTAATAAAATTGTCTGACATAAATGTTCTGTTGTGGTATGTTGTCACACAAGTTTGGTTCTGAGGAAGCGTAAAAGCTGATCTTGCCTTTACACAACACACACACTGAATTATGACAATGAGAATAAATGTGCACCTTTCACACACCTACAAAAACGACACAGAAGCTTAGTAAAAGTTGATAAGCCAGCACCCTAAAAGCGTGCTTGACTAAGTAGAAACAGTAGGATTAATCAATTCGTGAATTTAAGATGCTTAAGTAACCAGTTACCTTATATTATTTAGCAAGAAATGTTATGAAAGATGCTGATAATTTAGCATTGCTATTTGACTTAATTATAGAGTGTCCTAACAAACTCGACTTTAGTGCAATTCCTAACTGAAACATAGTAGATGTCGGAAATTTTCAGTATAAGTGCTTAACTGTATAAAGATCATTTGTGTTCAAGAATGATTTTATTTTAATGACTTTAACAATTAATTTACATGTTGCTACTTTCCTAAAATAGTGGTAGTAGGCCATACTTGAAGTTGAATATTTCTGTGTACCAATTACTGACAGCATTGCAAATATATGATAAATGTGATTTATTTCATTATGTCTAACCTCAATTAGGAGTTTGCTATACTAAAAGATGAAATGTTGAATATAAACACGTTAAAATGTTTTTCTCCATAGGCTGCATTATTTCATAGCCTTGTAAAATGGACTTTGATACATTTCTCAAATGTTGCTTTATTTGTTTTTGGTTCATGCAACATTCCTTTTGATAACAAAGACAGATCTTTACACCTTGTGTGTGAATGGTGAAAAACTGACTTTTTCCCTATGTTTCACTGAAACATGGACCAACGCCACCTCAGCCCCCGACATCGCCACCGCCATCCCCGACGGATACAAGATCCAAAGAAAGGACCGTCCCCACCGCCAAGGAGGAGGACTCGCCATCGCACACAAGATCTCCCTCCGACTCTCCACCTCCAGTAAAAGCGACCCCCTCTCCAACATAGAGCACCTCCACTTCCAGATCCTAACCAGCCCCAGAACCACACTACGCGGGACCCTCGTCTACAGACCCCCCGGGCCTTGCACCTCTTCCGCCACCAACATAGCCGACCTCGTCGCACCCCACGCCATTGCCTCCACGGACTACATCCTCATCGGAGACCTGAACTTCCACCTCGACAACCGGAGGGACCCCGACTCCGCCACCCTCCTCGACAACCTCACCAACCTCGGACTGAAGCAGCTCGTCACCACCCCCACCCACAAAGCCGGACACACACTCGACCCCATCTTCGCAGGAGGGACCAGCATCCGCTTCAGCCACACCACGCAGCCCCTCTGGACAGACCACCACTGCGTACACTTCACCTTCCAAACCACCACCGCACCCAAAACCGCCCCACGACTGCCCCGAAGGAACTGGAGCAAAATCACAGAGGAACTCCTCAACACCACCCTCCTTCATGACCCCCCCTCCGGCACGACCGACGCCAACTCTGCAGCAAAAGAACTACACCGCTGTATCTCCAGTTGCGCTGACAAGCTCGCACCCCTCCGCCACCACGTCAATCAACGCCCCGCAAAGGCAGCCTGGTTCACCACCGACTTCCAAGAAGCCAGGCGTTCCTGCAGACGTCTCGAGAAACTCTGGCGGAACAAGAAAACCACTGAAGACCAGAACAACTACAGGAACGCCATGAATGAATACCACCAGCTCATAAGAACCACCAAGAAGGCCTTTATCAAGAAACAAATCCACTCCAACGCCAGTAACGCAAAGGAACTCTTCAACGTCATACAGCAGTTCATCAAACCCCCCAGCAAAGCCACTGACGTCCCTCCATCCCAGGACCTCTGCAACAAGCTCAGCTCCTACTTCCACATGAAAATCAAGGCCCTCTACGACAACTTCAGCGAACAGACTCCTGACACCATGTCAGCGGGTCGAAAATAATAGGCTGTACTCCTATAGGGGGTATAGAGGGTTTTATTGAGCGTAGTCCCTTTTTCACTCTGCCCGCCAGGATAGGGAATAGTCAGTAGGCTGCGGCCCGGTGATAGATGGTCAGGTCACCCGGGTTTCCGTCCTTTCCTCTCTGCTCCTCGCGGGGTCCCTCGGGTTTCCTTAGCCTCCTGACTTGGCCTCGGCACTGGATACTCGTGACAGCCAATATAAAGGGGGACACAGAAAAAAGGGTGTGAGCAACGTGTACTATGCTTTGATTGAGGGAAGGGGTAGTGAGGGAGCACCTCCACACCAGTGACGAAGACCGTAGCATAAAAAGGGGGGGGTGACTCGTGGTTGTGAGGGAATAGGGTTTTCTCCTAGGTCTTAGGTACAGGGTGGTGTCTTGTTTACGGCCGGCTTCTCCCGCCTCCCTACCCAGCCCGCAAACTGTTTGCGTACCTGTGTCAGCCACGCTCCTCCTGAAGCGTGGCTGGGCGAAGAGCGGTCCCCGCAGACCCTCGGTCCTCCTGACGTCTTCGGGTTCCGGTCTGTCTCTCCCCCGCCTGATGATGTCTGCGTCCTCCTTCGCTCTCCGTCCTCTTCCTCTCGCTCTCTACCTCTGTCCTCCACGGTAACTCCTTTCTCCAGCTCCTCTCGTCCTCCGGTGAACCAGCACACTCCCTTTCCCGATCCGTCGTCTCTTGTGGTGGCGCTGTAGGCTACGTCAGTAGAAGGGGCGGTGTCACGGTCCTGGCTGGGCCAGTTAAAGGCATAGCAGCCCGCACCTTCCTCGTACCCGTCTTCCTCCGGAGTTGCTGTCATCCACTCGTCATACTGCGAGGGAAGAGAAGGTGAGCAGTCAGGATGTACCTCCCACCAAGCCGTAGTCCGTGACAATGCAACCCCGGACCACCCGCCCCGCGACACACCTCCTCCCCTGGAATCTCCCGATCGGGGAGAGGAAATGTCCTGGACAGGTAATCGGCGCTACCGTTCTCCACACCCCTGCGGTGTTTCACTATAAAGCGATATGGCTGGAGAGACAGGAACCAACGGAGCACTCGGGGGTTCAGGGAGTAATTGCGGCTCATCCATTGTAGGGGCGCATGATCAGTGTAAAGGGTGAATGGGTGACCCTCCAGGTAGTAGCGCAGACTATCAATGGCCCACTTCACTGCCAGACACTCCCTCTCAATGGTGGGATACCTCCTTTCCCGGGGAAACAACTTCCTACTAATAAACACAATCGGGTGGTCAGCCCCGTCCACGGAGAGCTGGGACAGTACCGCCCCAATCCCGTGATCGGAGGCGTCGGTATGTAGAATGAAGGGCTTCGAGAAGTCAGGGGAGATCAATACTGGCGAGGAGGTTATAGCACGTTTCAGGGAGTGGAAGGCTTCCAACATCGGACCCGTGGGATGGAGTAGGACTTGGGGCTTCACATCTTTGCAAAGGGTATCGGTTAGGGGAGCCGCCGTCTCAGAAAACAGAGGAATAAAGCGCCTGTAATATCCTATTAACCCCAGGAAGGCTCTCATCTCTCGTTTGGTGGTCGGAAACGGTGTCTGGGAGATGGCACGAACCTTTTCCTCTTGGGGTGCGATCACACCGTGTCCTAGCACATACCCCAAGTATTTCACCTTTGGTAACCTGCTCTGGACTTTCGGGCGTTTATATGTAGCCCTGCGTCTTGTAGGGCTTTGAGGATCACCTGGAGGTGTTGTAAGTGCGTATTCCAGTCAGGGCTGAACACCACTATATCGTCGAGGTAGGCTGAAGAAAACTCATGAAAACCCTGCAAAACCGTGTTCATTAGTCTTTGAAATGTTGCAGGTGCCCCGTGTAACCCAAAAGGGAGCACCGTGAACTCATAGAGTCCGTCCGGGGTAGAGAAGGCGGTCTTTCTCTGATCTTCCTCACGCAAAGGGACCTGCCAGTACCCTTTGGTTAGATCGAGGGTGGTTATATAACTTGCGTCGCCCAGCTTCTCGATCAGTTCATCGATGCGGGGGATGGGGTAGGCATCAAAAGCGGAGATTTCGTTGAGGCATCGGAAGTCCATACAAAAACGCATGCTTCCGTCCGGCTTGGGAACCATCACAATAGGGGACGACCAGTCGCTTCTCGATGGTTGGATGACACCAAGTTCCAACATGTCCTGTACCTCCCTCTGTATAGCTCTTCTCCTGGCTGCCGGAACCCTATATGGTCGTTTGTGTATAGTTTTTCCTGGTGGGGTATCGATCCGATGTTCGGCTAGATGTGTTTTCCCTGGTTTATCGGAAAAGATAACCTCAAACCGGGCAAGAGTTGACAGGAGCGAGGTCCTGTCTTCGGGGCATAAGTCCTCGTTCACGACCAGATGTTCCAGCGTGCTCTTGTTATCTGTCGGGGTCGAAAGGGTAAGGTGTGCGTTTGAGGGCAACGGGCCTATCCACTTCTTAAGCAGATTTATGTGATACGTTTGACTACGACGCGCTGATAAGCGTAATCTATACGTAGTGTTCCCAAGTACCTTCACGACTTTATAAGGCCCTTTCCATTCCGCTTGAAACTTCTTTGTGGTCGTCGGTAGGAGGACCAAAGCCCAATCCCCCAGACACAGCCTTCTCCACTTCTTCCCCTTGTCGTATATGGCTTTCTGGCGTTGTTGTTTCTCCTCCAAATGGGAGTACGCAAGGTCACGTAGTTTCCCTATCCGGGCTTTGAGATGTTGTGTGTACTCCAGCATGTTTCGGGTGTCCACTGCGTCTTCTTTCTCCCACGCGTCTCTCGTCATCTCCAGTAGGCTTCGAGGTTGCCGTCCGTAAAGCATCTCGAACGACGAGCAACCAAGAGAACTCTGTCTTTGACCCCGTATGACATACAAGGCTAGCGGTAACAGCTGATCCCACTCCTTCCCGCTTGTGCTTAACATCTTCTTTAAGGTGGTCTTCAGCGTCCCGTTGTATCGTTCAACGAGACCGTCGGTCTGGGGGTGATATACCGAGGTCTTGATGTGTCGTAGACCCAAAGACTGACAGACCTCCTTCATCAAGCGGGAGACGAACGGGGTGCCTTGATCGGTTAAAATTTCTTTGGGGAATCCAACTCGGGAAAAGAGTTCTAGGAAGGAGTCCGAGATGTTGCGGGTGGTGGGAGTACGCAGTGGAAAGGCCTCCGGGTATCTGGTAGCATAATCCACTATTACCAGGGCGTACTGGTTTCCCCTCTTCGTGCGGGGAAGGGGCCCAATCAGGTCCATTCCCACCCTCTCAAAAGGGAGACCTATAATCGGTAAAGGTTGTAAGGGGACCGCTGGGGGTCTGTGGGTGTTCGCTTTCTGGCATACTTCACAAGACTGACAGTATACTTTTGTGTCTTTATACACCCCGGGCCAATAAAAGTGCCTGAGTATGTTTTGTGTAGTTTTTCTGCCCCTATGTGCCCTGCCATGAGGTGAGAATGGGAGAAAAACAAAAGCTGCTCACGAAAAGACTGGGGGACCAGGAGTTGGGGAGGGTCGCTTTGGGAACCCTGTCTATATAGTAGTCCCTCCTGGATAAGGAATCGAGGGTATGTAGAGACCCCCGGATCTTTGGTGGCGTGTGCTTGTTCCCAGGCGTTAAACAGTGTTGTATCGTTTGCCTGAGCGAATCTGAAGCTCCTATCCTGTAGCCATGGTTCCGGGGTCGTTAAGGCCGAGAGGTGACTGTCGGGGAGTCTCCCTGACCCTATCTTCCTGTCCCGCCCCCTCACCACCTTGAGAAAGAGATCTAGGAACCCGGGATTATCTGTTCCTATGATCAGTTCTTCAGGAAGGCTATTCAATACCCCCACTTTGATATGGTATGTTTCTCCGTTATCAGGGGTAATACTTATGGCTGCCAGCGGATAGGGTCTTACATCCCCGTGTACGCACCTGATATGTACGGTGGTGTCTGGCAGGACCTGGCTTGGACGTATCAGGGCCCCCTGGACCACTGATTGCCTGCACCCGGAGTCTAAGAGGGCCCTTGTGTGTCTCCCATTCACCCAGACACTTACATGGAAAGCGCTCCCCAGCTCCGCGGTGTACAGGACGGATCTAGGGATATACCCCACTTCCATCGGTTCTTCTGTGGACTTCCTTCTGGGGCAGAAACGGGCGATATGTCCCCAGTCCCCACATTCGTAGCACTGTGGTCCTTTGAAGCTCGGTGGGTTGGGTCTTAGACCACGGGGTCTCATCCCTTCTGGTATGGTTTTGATTTTACGGTCATATTTAGGTTTTTCTATGTCCCCTCCCGGCAGCCTGGGTTGTGCACGAGAGTAGGTGGTAGCCATCTCTATGGCTTGCTCCACCGTGAGATGTGTATGTTGTCGCAACCATTTCTGTGTGCCGAAGGGGAGGGCCTCTAGGTACTGCTCCAGATATATCCTATCCATAATCTCTTCCTTTGTGCTGTGCGTCGGTTTTAGCCATTTATCAGCCGCCATCTTCAGCCGGAAGAACAAGGTTTTTGGGTTCTCTCCGGGGGCACCCTTTTCCTTTCGGAAGCGAACCCGGTATGCCTCTGCGTCAAGTCCCAGATGGTCCAATATTATGTTCTTGACCTCCGCGTATGGCGTGTCTCCTCCAGCGTTAGCGACCTGGTACGCGGCCTGTGCTTCCCCGGTCAGGAGGGGGGCTAGGAAGAACGGCCACCTCTCAGTGGGCCATCCACATGCCCGTGCTGCCCTCTCAAAATTCAGTAGGAAGGCATCCGGATCCTCACCGGGCATGTACTTCTGCAGGGAGAGGCCTGACGGTGCGGGGGCTGCCCCTCGAGGAGTGCCCGCAGGAGACCTCTCAGTCGCCATCTTCTGGAGCCCCTCTATCTGGGCCGTGATGGTATCCTGGAATACGCTCCGGTCGGCCTCGGCCGACTTCATCTGACGTTCTACAGCCCATTCGAGACGTTCCTGGCCTTTTACCAGGTGCTGGATAAGGATGTCCATCCCTGTTGTGCAGATGGGTTGGTTTATGCCCGTATTCTCCACCAGTGTCAGCGGGTCGAAAATAATAGGCTGTACTCCTATAGGGGGTATAGAGGGTTTTATTGAGCGTAGTCCCTTTTTCACTCTGCCCGCCAGGATAGGGAATAGTCAGTAGGCTGCGGCCCGGTGATAGATGGTCAGGTCACCCGGGTTTCCGTCCTTTCCTCTCTGCTCCTCGCGGGGTCCCTCGGGTTTCCTTAGCCTCCTGACTTGGCCTCGGCACTGGATACTCGTGACAGCCAATATAAAGGGGGACACAGAAAAAGGGTGTGAGCAACGTGTACTATGCTTTGATTGAGGGAAGGGGTAGTGAGGGAGCACCTCCACACCAGTGACGAAGACCGTAGCATAAAAAGGGGGGTGACTCGTGGTTGTGAGGGAATAGGGTTTTCTCCTAGGTCTTAGGTACAGGGTGGTGTCTTGTTTACGGCCGGCTTCTCCCGCCTCCCTACCCAGCCCGCAAACTGTTTGCGTACCTGTGTCAGCCACGCTCCTCCTGAAGCGTGGCTGGGCGAAGAGCGGTCCCCGCAGACCCTCGGTCCTCCTGACGTCTTCGGGTTCCGGTCTGTCTCTCCCCCGCCTGATGATGTCTGCGTCCTCCTTCGCTCTCCGTCCTCTTCCTCTCGCTCTCTACCTCTGTCCTCCACGGTAACTCCTTTCTCCAGCTCCTCTCGTCCTCCGGTGAACCAGCACACTCCCTTTCCCGATCCGTCGTCTCTTGTGGTGGCGCTGTAGGCTACGTCAGTAGAAGGGGCGGTGTCACGGTCCTGGCTGGGCCAGTTAAAGGCATAGCAGCCCGCACCTTCCTCGTACCCGTCTTCCTCCGGAGTTGCTGTCATCCACTCGTCATACTGCGAGGGAAGAGAAGGTGAGCAGTCAGGATGTACCTCCCACCAAGCCGTAGTCCGTGACAATGCAACCCCCGGACCACCCGCCCCGCGACACACCACCACCCTCACCACTACCGACAACCGACTGATCATCACCACCTGGAAACCCGCTACCACCGAAGACACCACGAAGACCATGAAGAACACCCACTCAGGAGCTCCCACGGACCCCTGCCGACCGCACATCTACCATAGAACCACCGCCACCATAGCTCCCGAGCTGAGCCGGACCATCAACACTTCCCTCGAATCCGGCATCTTCCCCGACGACTGGAAGAGGGCAGAAGTCAAGCCCCTCCTCAAGAAACCCTCGGCCGACCCGACGGACCTGAAAAACTACCGGCCCATCTCTCTCCTTCCCTTCGCAGCCAAATTAACCGAGAGATTCATCAACGCCCAGCTGACCACCTTCACCGAAGAGAACGCCATCCTCGACTCCTCCCAGTCCGGATTTCGCAGCAACCACAGCACCGAGACCGCCCTCCTCGCCGCCACCGATGACATCCGCATGCTACTCGACCAGGGCCACACCGCGGCCCTTATCCTACTAGACCTCTCCGCAGCCTTTGACACCGCCTCACACCGCACTCTCACAGCCAGACTCCACGACACCGGAATACGGGGAACCGCCCTCGACTGGATCCGCTCCTTTCTCTCCAGCAGAACCCAAAGGATCAGACTCCCTCCCTTCCTCTCCGAACCTACAGAGATCAACTGTGGAGTACCCCAAGGATCCTCGCTCAGCCCCACGCTTTTCAACATCTACATGGCCCCCCTCGCCGCCATCGTCAGACTGCATGGGCTCAGCATAGTATCTTACGCCGACGACACCCAGCTCATCCTCTCTCTCACGAAGAACCCCGAAGACACCAAACTCAGCTTCCAAGAAGGAATGAAAGACGTAGCAGCCTGGATGAGCAACAGCTGCCTAAAGCTGAACTTGGAGAAGACCGAGGTCCTCGTCCTTGGACCCTCCCCCACGGCGTGGGAGAGCACCTGGTGGCCCCCTGCTCTCAGAAACCCACCCACGCCAACGGACCACGCCCAGAACCTTGGCATCATCCTAGACTCCTCCCTCACCATGACCCGCCAGATCAACGCTGTCGCCTCGACCTGTTTCAACTCTCTCCGCATCCTCTGAAAGACCTTCAAGTGGATCCCCCACAAATGCAGACAGACCATCACCCTAGCACTAGTAACCAGCAGACTGGACTACGGCAACGCCCTCTACGCCGGAATCAACAAAGCCCAGCTACACAAACTCCAAACCATCCAGAACACCGCGGCCAGACTCATCCTCGGAACCCCATGACACGAGCACCTGACCCCACACCTAAGAGACCTCCACTGGCTCCCCATCGAGAAGAGGGTAACCTTCAAGCTACTCACCCCCACCTACAAATCCCTCCACAACATCGGACCCAAATACCTCAACGAAAGAGTCTCCTTCCACGTACCCAAAAGGAACCTTCGCTCCACCGACCTCGCCCTGGCAGAGATCCCACGCATCCGCAGAACCAGAGCAGGCGGTAGAGCCTTCTCCTACGTCGCAGCAAAGACCTGGAACGAACTCCCAGTCAACATCAGACACTCTCCCACTCTGAACACCTTCAGGAAGAGACTCAAGACCTGGCTCTTCGACTGACCCGGAGCAGCACCCCCCCCCCGCGCCTTGAGACCCTCACGGGTGAGTAGCACGCTTTACAAACCCCCTGATTGATTGATTGATAGATCCATAAAATTTAACGAGATGAACAAGCTCTTTGGCTATTAACCTGTGAGGATGGAAGGACATCCGTTTCTCGTGACTTATGTGGGCAAATTATGTTGGAGTAACAATTTGTACCTGGAAGAACGATCACATGACGATCAGACCATTGTGGACCAACCATTGATGTCATGATGACAAATATGTATTATAAAACTTCACCATTCAGGAGGAAGAGAGGCAAGATGCTTTTGCACCTTTTGAGGAGAGCTTACGTCTAAGCTCAGGCTGCCCCTTGGCACTTTCCCTTGCCTCCTACCTGCCTACCAAACTATTTCTATTATGTCCCTTTGGTTTTTGTCCTTGCTGATGAACTTGTTTGCCAGATGATTTGGGGCAGTCTGGTGAGATACCAGACTTGAACTTTCCTGATGTATGCTCCATTTCCCCTAGCCCCTTCTCCGTGGACTTTGCCCCTAGTGGACTTTAACTTGATCCCTTTGCCAATGCTTAGAGAACCTTTGAGAACCAACTTCTTGCTTTGTTGGTGGTAGAGATTGTATTGCTAACCAAAAACCATCCCCTTATGGAATCGTTATTTAGGGACAGATTACTTTAACTAGATGTGTGATTTTATATTTCGAACTGTTAGATTTATGACTGAACTTCTTAAAATGTTACTTATATGCATTTATTTTGGATCTTTAAAACAATAACTAAGTGCTCTAAAGATGTCTGAGTCTTATTGTGTCTAATGTTATTTTACAGAAAGTGGGCTAATTTCAATAGAGACAGTCATAGATTATTTTCAGAACATCAGGTTCTTTTGCTCTTGTTCTGTGTAGCCACGGCAGAGCTTTTAGTTAGCATGCTTGTTAGACTAAACTTCTTCAGGAGGTTTGGTCTACTAGTTGCCATACCTTATTTCTTTAGTATGGTCTAGAGCATGGGTACTCACAAACTTTCTCTCAGGGGCCAAATTTACAGTGTGGTTTGTGGCCGAGGGCCGCACTGGTGGGGGCGGGGTCATTGGGGGGGGGGGGGGGCTAGAGCAACAAAACAAAATATTACCATGAGGTGGAACACAGGCCCCTGCAGCGGACGCCTTCGTCCACTGAGCCACCGGACCCGGCATACACATCTCTCTCTCCCTCCCACTCTCTGTCTCCCTCCCTCTCTCTCTCACTCTGTCTCCCTCCCTCTCTCTCTCACTCTCTGTCTCCCTCCCTCTCTCTCTCACTCTGTCTCCCTCCCTCTCTCACTCTGTCTCCCTCCGTCGCCCTCCCTCTGTCGCCCTCCCTCTGTCGCCCTCCCTCTGTCGCCCTCCCTCTGTCGCCCTCCCTCTGTCTCCCTCCTCCCTCTGTCTCCCTCCTCCCTCTGTCTGTCTCCCTCCTCCCTCTGTCTGTCTCCCTCCTCCCTCTGTCTGTCTCCCTCCTCCCTCTGTCTCTCTTCCTCCTCCCTCTGTCTCTCTCCCTCCTCCCTGTCTCTCTCCCTCCTCCCTCTGTCTCTCTCCCTCCTCCGACTCCTTCCCTCTGTCTCCCTCTGACTCCTTCCCTCTGTCTCCCTCTGACTCCTTCCCTCTGTCTCCCTCTGACTCCTTCCCTCTGTCTCCCTCTGACTCCTTCTCTCTGTCTCCCTCTGACTCCTTCCCTCTGACTCCTTCCCTCTGTCTCCCCCCCTCTGTCTCCCCGGACTCCCTCCCTCTGACTCCCCCTGACTCCCTCCCTCTGTC
This sequence comes from Calotriton arnoldi, assembly GCA_963921515.1. NCBI lineage: Eukaryota > Metazoa > Chordata > Amphibia > Caudata > Salamandridae > Calotriton > Calotriton arnoldi. The sequence goes on along the minus strand of CAWUFW010003770.1, from coordinate 1,286,495 downwards.
TCCCTCTGTCTCCCTCCCTCTGTCTCCCCCTGACTCCCTCCCTCTGTCTCCCTCTGTCTCCCTCCCTCTGTCTCCCCCTGACTCCCTCCCTCTGTCTCCCTCTGTCTCCCCCTGACTCCCTCCCTCTGTCTCCCTCTGTCTCCCTCTCTCTCTGTCTCCCTCCCTCTCTCTGTCTCCCTCTCTCTCTCTGTCTCCCTCCCTCTCCCCTCTCCCTCCCTCTCCTTACCTCTGTCTCCCTCTGTCTCCCTCCCTCTCTCTGTCTCCCTCCCTCTCCTTCCCTCTGTCACCCTCTGTCTCCCTCCCTTCCCCCCCACTCCCTCCCTCTCCTCCCTTTCCCCCCATCTCTCTGTCTCTGTCTCTGCCTCTATCTGTCTGTCCCTGTCTCTGCCTCTGTCTGTCCCTGTCTCTGCCTCTGTCTGTCCCTCTCTGTCCCTGTCTCCCTCCCTCTGTCTCCATCTCTGTCTGTCTCTGTATGTCTCTGTCTCTGTCTGTCTCTGTCTGTCTCTATCTCTGTCTGTTTCTGCCTCTGCCTCTGTCTGTCTCTGCCTCCGTCTGTCTCTGCCTCTATCTGGCCCTGCCTCTATCTGGCCCTGCCTCTATCTGGCCCTGCCTCTATCTCTTTCTCTATCTGTCTCTCTCTCTCCGTCTCTATCGCTATCTGTCTCTACCTCCATCCGTCCCTGCATCTGTCTGTCAGTCTGTCCCTGTCTCTGCCTCTATCTGTCTCTATCTGTCCCTGTCTCTATCTGTCTCTGCCTCTGTCACCTCACCCGGCTCTCACACCCTGCTGTCCTTGTCATTCTCTATCTGTCTCTGCCTCTATCCCTGTCTTTATCTGTCTCTGCCTCTATCCCTGTCTTTATCGGTCTCTGCCTCTATCCCGGTCTCTATCCCTGTCTCTGTCTCTATCCCTGTCTCTGCCTCTGTCCCTGTCTCTGTCTCTGTCCCTGTCTCTGTCTCTGTCCCTGTCTCTGTCCCTGTCTCTGTCTCTGTCTCTGTCCCTGTCTCTACCTCTGTCCCTGTCTCTACCTCTGTCCCTGTCTCTACCTCTGTCCCTGTCTCTACCTCTGTCCCTGTCTCTACCTCTATCCCTGTCTCTACCTCTATCCCTGTCTCTACCTCTATCCCTGTCTCTACCTCTATCCCTGTCTCTGCCTCTATCCCTGTCTTTATCTGTCTCTGCCTCTATCTTTATCTGTCTCTGCCTCTATCCCTGTCTTTATCTGTCTCTGCCTCTATCCCTGTCTTTATCTGTCTCTGCCTCTATCCCTGTCTTTATCTGTCTCTGCCTCTATCCCTGTCTTTATCTGTCTCTGCCTCTATCCCTGTCTCTGCCTCTATCCCTGTCTCTGTCTCTATCCCTGTCTCTATTCCTGTCTCTGCCTCTATCTCTGCCTCTATCCCTGTCTCTGCCTCTATCCCTGTCTCTATCCCTGTCTCTGCCTCTATCCCTGTCTCTGCCTCTATCCCTGTCTCTGCCTCTATCCCTGTCTCTGCCTCTATCCCTGCCTCGATCCCCGTCTCTGCCTCGATCCCTGTCTCTGCCTCGATCCCTGTCTCTGCCTCGATCTCTGTCTCTGCCTCTATCTGTCTCTGCCTCTATCTGTCTCTGCCTCTGTCACCTCACCCGGCTCTCACACCCTGCTGTCCTTGTCATTCTCTATCTGTCTCTGCCTCTATCCCTGTCTTTATCTGTCTCTGCCTCTATCCCTGTCTTTATCTGTCTCTGCCTCTATCCCTGTCTTTATCTGTCTCTGCCTCTATCCCCGTCTTTATCGGTCTCTGCCTCTATCCCTGTCTTTATCTGTCTCTGCCTCTATCCCTGTCTCTATCTGTCTCTGCCTCTATCCCTGTCTCTATCTCTATCCCTGCCTCTATCTCTATCCCTGCCTCTATCTCTATCCCTGCCTCTATCCCTGTCTCTGCCTCTATCCCTGTCTCTGCCTCTATCCCTGTCTCTGCCTCTATCCCTGTCTCTGCCTCTATCCCTGTCTCTGCCTCTATCTGTCTCTATCTCTGCCTCTATCTATCTCTGCCTGTCTCTAACTGTCTCTGCCTCTAACTGTCTAACTGTCTCTATCTGTCACTGTCTCTGCCTCCGTCACCTCACCTGGCTCTCACACCCTGCTGTCCTTGTCATTCTCTGTCACCTCACCTCACCCCTCTCCCCCTCTCCCCCCCGCCCTCTGTGTGGCGCAGCCCGGGCTGAGACAGCTTCACGGGGGGCACGCACACATCCGCACCGAGTACTTCACAGGTCTTTAAAAGACCATTTGCATGATAACGAGGCTTTGTTGTATTTCGCCTCTTCTTAGCGCCCCTGCAGCTCCACTCGGACGATCCCTGGAATCGCCCGGCCCCCACAGAGCAGAGTCTGTGTTTGCTGACACTGTAAAAAAGATTTTTTTAAAACAGGTACGTTGTCTGTAAGGTCCGCGGGCCGCCAAGGAAGGCTTGCCGGGCCGCTGGCGGCCCGCGGGCCGTACTATGAGTACCCGTGGTCTAGAGAGTGATTTACTTGAACTTGATTACCAATTTGTGAGTTGGGTACCAATTAATGGTCCTCACTGGCTAGCTGAAATTTGGACATCCTGTTTCCTCACCCCTCACTATGGCAGAGAGAGGTCCATCAGAGGACCATCGCCTCTGAGGTGAAGTAGTGAGTCTGAGTAAAATCCTACTCCGTGGGCCCAGTAGGAGTGTTAAGGTTCAGGTCTAGAGACAAAAAGCTTCCTGTGCTAACAAAACCTGGTAGCAGAGTAGTGGTTTTGTCTAGTTACGTGAAGGGTTTAGGGTGTCCAAAATAGATTCCCTGTCCAGTCCAAAAGCCCAAAATTCCCATGGTTCGGAAGAAGGATTGATGGAGTAACTGGCAGATTTCGACGACGTGTAACAGCAAACAGAGTGTGAGCATTAATAGGATTGCACATTGCGATTGTTTTGGCTTAAGATTGCGGTGTTTTAAAATGGCTTTGTGTTGATTGAGAGAAGTGACAAAGTGATTAAAGTTCATGTATGATTGTGGCGCCTAATGCATAGAAGTTGAAGTTGTTAACGGGTCCGTTTGTGGCCTAAGATCCCGGGATGATAATGTATACCTAGGTGGTGGTCTTAATGTAGAAGATACTAAGTTGTCTGCTGTGTTGTGGTGTTTGTCGTGAGACGTCGTCAATAACATCTTATGGAAAGGGATTACCTTTTGAGTGTTAGTGGTAATTGATTGGCATAGTTGATCTCAGGTGCACAGGAAATACATCTATCAATTAAGGGTGAAATCACGCTGATCGAGATTTCATTTGAAGTGAATGAGAAAATAGGCATAGAAATAAGATTATTTCGTATTACTTTTTGAGTGAGAGACATTCTTCCTTTAGTGGAGCAGACAGTTTTATGTTGAAACGCTTGCATATTGTCTTGAATCTGCTTAGATAACGTGCTGAAGAAAATTGTAAAGGAGGGTGAGCTGCTGCAGGGAGTGAGTTTGACGTCAAAGTGTGTTGCGCTGTGAATTGTCGGTTGGTGTAGAGCAGCGCTGGGATTGGTTGACATCGTCCTAGAAGTCGCACAGTTATTGAACAAGATTGACAGACTAGAGATTTGTGGGAGAATATAATTTCCTCATTTTACGGAAAACATTTGTGAAGTATGAAACTGAATAAAAATTAAGATTTTCAAAGCTTTACGAGAACTGATAGAAAGAGATGTGACCATATCTGCTAGAATAGGAGAAGATACACCACCTGAGGGTACGTCAGGATACATAGTATTGTTGGACAAAGGATTACATCCATGTGTTTGGCTTAAACATTGGCATGATATTACAGAGAATGACGAGAGCTTAAGGTTTCCTCGTTATGGGACAAATAAGTTCAGAATCATTGAGAATTTGAGGAGGAAATTATACAAGATGAAACCACCTCCTACAGCAGCACAGATTGAAGCATTAAATACTTGGGAACACTTAGCTCATCAGAAAGAGAAAGAAAAATATCATACATGGTATAAGAAAACCCTAGATCACTATGCAGAAGCAAAGAGCATGAAGAGCAGATATTGTTCAGGGAACAAGAATGTATCCCTGGATACCGGCAGAGGGAGAAGTTGAGGGAAAACGAAAAGAGAAAATTAAACACACTGAGATAGAAAAGGGTGATGCATAAGTGGAAGAAGAAGATACTGACATAGATGATGATCTGTTAAATGACGTATTGTTGAGACGTCCACCACCATACAATAAATCTCAGAGTGAGATTATGGTAGATACAAATACAGCTGAGATTCCAAATGCCCCTGTTATGCCTGAAGTACCAAAAGAAATTACACTGATTTCTCCTGTAAGAGGGGGAACAGAAATTCCAGTTCCATTGAACCCATATGAATTGAATGCTCAAGATGCTTTGACTGTTCCTGTTACTATAGGACCTGCTGTATCTCTTTATAAATCTGGGTTACAGGTAAATACTGCACACACTTTGACTACCTACAGGAATGAATAATGCACATGTAATACACTAGATTTGACAACTGGATCTTTGCTTCAGACACCAATGGTTTCGACTCAAAGTGATACTGCTGGTACTGAAAGTACAAGTTCTAATTTAAATCAGACACAAATTGATCAAAGAAGCAGAATGGTTCAGCGGTTAGCACCTTTTTATATCCCCAGAACAGGCGCACCTCCTTAAATAAGTAATCATGCTACTGAGATGACTGCACCAGTGGGAATTTCAGTTCCTGATGCATCTTCATTAGACATGCAACCTGGAATGGATAGAGACTTGATTATTGGAGAAATGCATTCAAGAATTTTAAGAGAAACATCTGGACTTACTCCACGAGAGTTAGGTGATAGCGTTAGAGGGTTTAGTACCCCAATTAATAATAATCAAAGTTCTGACACAGCTCTAGCCTCAGGAAAGGGAACAATACTGTATGTAGCCAAACTGAAAGTAGAGTTAGAAGATATGATTTGCAAACTCTTAGTCCATCTTGATTAGGCACTTGCGAGGAAGAAGAACTATTGTTCCTATGCAAAGATATTACCAGACGAGCGAGACAAACACATGAAAGCTAGTTGAATTTGCTCAGAAATATGAAATTTACAATCAGAAATCAAAGGTCCTACAAAGGACATGCAGATTTTGGTGACAAAGATTTTTCAAATCTGAGTCCAGCTGGAATGAAATTACAGATCAAGGAACTGATGACATTGATTAAGAAATAGAACAACAGAGATAGCTGGGAAGGTAGATGGACGAAAAGAAGGAAGTACAGAAAGTTAGGATGCAGAGACCTCTGGTCGTGATTGACGAAGAATTAGGTGAAGGACAGATGCTTCCTATGCGGGAGGTACCTGGTGGAGGATACCTGCATGTGCCATGGAATAGTGGTTATATTTTGTCACTTACGAATTAATTTCTGAAATTGAGATAATCCAGTGGAATGGTACAGGCAGATTGTAAAGGTTTGTGAAAATCTCAAAAGTCCTGTGGAAAGATTTGAATACCCTATTTGACATTGTAGTTCCTGGAGATTTGTGAACCAAGTGAAAAAGTTCTGTAGATGACCCTGAAGCAGAACCAGAGAGGGATCGTAGAACAGGTGCTCCATCTCCAGTGGTATTAAAGAAATACGAGCAAGTGATTACTTTTCTGAAAACAAACATTTCTCCTAAACAAATTGAGTGGCAAAAGATTGACAGAACTACTCAAGAACTTAAAAATACAGTTCATGCTTTTTACGAGAGATTGATACACGTTTTCCGACAGTATAGTGGAACAGACGACGTGGCAGAAAAAGATATGGGGCATTTTGTTTATAAATTCGTGAATGGTTTGCGTCCTGAGATTGCGTCTATTGCGGATGTGATTTGCTATGTAAACTAAATTGTTCCATCGATTGCACACCAAATGGTATTGAGTTTTATACCAATGATGAGGATGTTGTTTTAACATTTCCCGACAGAGATCTGACATGGGAATGTATCCCCTTCTAACCAAAGAGGATCTACCTATTGAGCTGAGAGACACCATGTTGCCTAAAGTCTGGGACTTTACAGGAAAAGATACTGGACAAATTTAAGGTGTTGAACCAGTCCAAATCACAGTCAAACCCAATGCCGAATATCTAAGAATCCCACAATACAACTTTACTCAAGATACTATTGCCAGAATTACTCCTGTGATCGACTCAATGATTGAGCAAGGGATCCTAAAGGAGATAATGGGGAGTCCATGTAACTCTCCCATTATGGGCTTGTAGAAGCCGAATGGCAAGTACAATATTGTGCAGGATTTGCAGAAAATGAATGCCATTGTTGTTCCATGTTGTCCTGTGGTACCGAATCCAGCTGTGATCCTATTTCAAATTCCATGTGAAGCTGAATGGTTTTCAGTCATTGATTTGTGTCAAGCTTTCTTTTCCATTCCTTTGCATGAGGATAGTCAATGCCTCTTCACTTTCAATTTCGGCAATGGCATGGTGCCGAGTCCCACAAGAGTATACGGAAAGCCTGCCAATTTTTAATTAGATACTCAAGAAAAATATTGAGTCTCTGGTGACCCCAAATCACTTAGTTTTAATGCAGTATATTGACAACCTACTGGTGGCATTAAATACAAAGGAAGTTTGCAAGACTGATACCATTGCCCTGTTGAATCATTTGGCTGAAAATGGACATAAAGTATCCCGACCAAGATACAGTTTTGCCAAACTGAAGTCCTGTACTTAGGACACCACATTGAAGTAGGAGCAAGGAAAGTGTTACAAAAGAGAATCGTAGCAATTCTAAATATATGTCCGCCAACTACCCAGAAATAAGTCAGCATGTTCTTAGGAATGGTGGGCTATTGTCAACAATGAATTCCAAACTTCTCATTGACCGCAAAACCTCTCCAGAGGTTGACACACGGAGATGTGTATGATCCGGTAGCTTGGGATGACAGTGGTATGACAGCCTTTACTGAGATACGAGAATGCCTTTATAGGGCACCGGCTCTGGGAAGGCCTGATTACAACAAGTGCTTTGGTATATTTTGTAGTGAGAGAGAAGGCTGCACTCTTTCAGTACTAACACAGATGCACGTAAGCAATCGCAGACCTGTCGTGTACTTTTCTGCAACTCTTGATACAGTGGCTGCAATGTTGCCTGGATGTTTGAAAGCAGTTGTGTCGTGTAGTTCCTATAAAAAGTATACAGGATCTGTGCGTTTAGACAACATACACTGTAGGATTGGTGTCTGACGAACTCTGATCACCCCCACCGGGTATGTTGGCCTTTTGTACCAACTCGCTCACAGTGCCACTAGAATCCTCTTACCAAGGAGAGAATAGTTCTTGGCAACCATCGAACATGACAACCCTGATCCCTCAGGACCGTGGAAACAATATACTACCTTTCGCTCAGTCACTCGTGCTTACTTAGTCTGTCTCAGAGAAATACACAGAATAAACAGGCTGGGCGTTTTCAATAAGAATTTATTGAACAGTTGTTATTCTGGTGTAAAATAGATGAGCTGCAACAACCGCTAGGCAGTATAAGATATAAATGATTAGCAGTACTATAAAGGTAAACGGATGGTATAGTTCTACCATCTTACAATAATCATGAATACATACGAGTATATAAAATACATGATAAAAAGATGCGTACTCCTACAATGCTTCCCTAACTAGATGTACCTAGCATGTATGTAGGTGTTAAGCCAAGAATCCCTCTAGGATTTAGTCAACCCCATTACCTGAAGTGAGAGACTGTGGGACCCCGTCCTGGTCTCGAGTTGGACACCCCGCAAGGGATGTTTTAGACCACTGCGAGCTAGAGTGTCTGCATGCAGGAACCTCAGCGCCTCTGGTCAGTGTGTCGGCCGGGAAACCTCGGTCTCCTCTGTCTTATCTTAGCAAGATGTGATGTATATATACCCATAGGTCTCCCCAGGGGTCCTACCTTGCTGTGTTACTGTGTCGGCCTAAGGATGACGTTGGGCATGAACTTTGTACATAGATTATATACAGGAGATGGTAGTCCTGCTGTGTTTCCAAGAATCCTCATGCATAATGTATGAGATTTTGAACTAGGGAAAACCCGCATTCTGAAAGCAGTGTAATATCTAGGTAAAAGGTCAGTCCCTGTAAACCGTGACAAGTGTAATGTAGGGAGAGAATATAGGTGAAGGGTAATGAGATTACCTAGGCCTATATTATGGCACCTATATGGAATATAACACCCACTCCTCTTCCGAATGGACGACATAGTTGAATCCTAAACGTACTACTAGGTGGACTAGATACTTGTATGCAAATAGATAAAACATCAGTTTCTTATTATGTTATCCTCGACATCCCCCGACGCAGCCACATCACACCCCACCTGAGAGACCTGCACTGGCTCCCTGTCAACAAGAGGATAACCTTCAAGCTCCTCACCCACGCACACAAAGCACTCCACAACTCCGGACCAGCCTACCTCAACAGACGACTCAGCTTCTACACCCCCACCCGCCAGCTCCGCTCGACCAGCCTCGCCCTCGCCACAGTCCCCCGCATCCGGAAAACGACCGCCGGCGGCAGATCCTTCTCCCACCTCGCCGCCAAGACCTGGAACACCCTCCCCACCAACCTCCGACAGACCCAAGACCTACTGGCCTTCAGAAGACTCCTCAAGACCTGGCTCTTCGATCAGTAGCAGCACCACCCCCCTCTTCCCCCAGCGCCTTGAGACCCTCGCGGGTATGTAGTGCGCTTTATAAGTGACATGATTGATTGATTGATTGATTGATTGATTGATTAAAAACATTGTTTTTAAAACGTTAAAAAGGCTCTAAAAAATAAAAAAAATTAAGTAAAGAGAATATTAGAAATTTGACATTCTAAGCTATAGTTCTAATATGTCCGTAGGTATAGTCCGAACTACTACAAGCATTTGAAAGCCATACTTGCTACAAAGGAATGTCAATTTTGATATGGAGTTCTAATTTTCCGTTTGCTTTCCAAAAGCCGAATTTTTTCCCAGAACACGACGGGCCAAATGAGTCAAATGTTTATGTGTCCTGGCTGGTAGGCGCAACACTTTCGTTGCTGGCCTCCACAGTCGACGGTCCCTGTAACACCTCGCAGATTTTGTCAATTGAGCACAGATGATCTTCCGTACTGTCCACAGCCGGTGCTGGGGCAGCCTGTGCGCCATCCAAGGCCTGGGTGTCAGAGGAGGAGCCGGTGTCCATACCAACAGGAGCAGATACTACCTGTGGTGGCTCTAGGAATGCCGCCATCAACATGGGAATACGCTGGGGACACTGCAGAACATGGGCCGTTATCGGGTCCAGTAAAGCATCAAGGTCCGGTTACACACATGATGGGAGTGTCAGACAGAGATTCAACACGCATTCTTCTCCGCAAAACAGGCATCGGAGGACAGGTAAGATGCAGTCCGTCCAGACTGGTCTAAATGACAAGAACCAAGAAGCACTTAGTTCCCTTAGGCGAGGTGTGCCTAGAAGTTGTACCATGCGATCACGGTATTTTCTCTCCAAGAGTACTGTTTCCATCTCCTTGGTGACTGGGACCTCCATTGCGTAGCAGAAAAATGACAATCAGGATACCTGCTATTAGAAACAGGATCAGCGGCAGTCCTCCAAATATGCTTCCAAATACGGAGTGTATAAAGTTTGGTATAACTCCGAGGACTGTCTGAAAGGCGCTTAATAGTCCAGAACCTATGGTCTTAAATAGGTGGACAATGCCAGTCGTATCAGACATGTTAAAGATACGACTCACCATTTCTACGAAATGGAAGGGGCAATTTGTACGTATAAGTGCCTGCATCTCTGCCGAAGACCTTGCGACTTGAAGATCAAAAGTCTCTCGAGCGGAGGTTAAGGGCACGGGTTTCTGTATAAGCATGGCTTTCATTCTGCTCAAAGCATCAAACCGTATTAATGAAACATTTAGTGAAGGTCATAACGGCGCCTCCCTGACTGTATGTGTTGGTGGAAACAATACTTGCATACAGCAAGTAACCCTGGAACTCACGGTTACCAGATATGCGATGCCCGGAAGCATCCCACAGCAACCTTGATCGTTCAGCATCAAGTAACTCCCATTAGAAAGTAGCCTGAACACTGGAGTGATCACGGCAGCTGGGGCACCCTTTAAGTGACAGGATAAGTTTGCTACCGAACCGTTACAGGACCCATGAAGCACTATATACTGGCATATAAGTGATCCACTTAAAGTATTCTCACAGTTTGTACCGCTCAAACACTTCTTTTTCCCCACTCCAGCATCGAAATCTGTACGGTAATTCCCAAGATTCCTTGATGAATTCCCACCCATTTCTTCATATCTGCCTGCCTGCATTTGTTCAAGGCAATATTGGAATTGAAAAGTTGTGACCGGAAGAGTTATGTGGCCATGGATTAGCCATTCCGTGCTTGGTGACTCTGCCACTGTAAATGCTAATCTATCCAGTTTTTCAATACGCAGCATTGTATATTTTGCTCCCCTTTGTGCCATTTCTATCTGTTTTTCTGTCAGATTGTACAAAGAAAACAAGAGACATACTGTTTATGAAATGCCAAGGCACATAGCCTGCGCGCAAAGATTGCAGCGTCCAGCTTAATAACATAATAGAACGTAATTGTGATTGCCCTTGTTGTAATATGGACAGATCCTGTTCTAGTACATCAATAGCAGAAGATACAATGTTGCCTAGAGAATATATTCTGGAGGTTAGTGTTGTTAACCCATTGTCAACCACTGCTACAGCTTTCTCTAGGTTTATACGATCTATTTCTCGCAATCTTTCCGTGGCCTCTTGCAATGTTATTTTACAAATCTCATTGTAGACAGCATAATAGAAATGTTTGTGACGTGGCTTCCTAGGACCTAATAAAAAATCCTGTAGGTCCACATCCTCTGAAAGTAAGGATAAGTGTTGTTTCACATGTGTAAGTGTTGAGGTTTTTAGCCAATCGAGGCATAACTTCCCAACACTGTAAGATGTCACTACCCCTGGGTGTTGTTTCTGTACATAATGTGGATCTGGCCTATTAATACTAAATCCTTTAGTTTTACCCAAGAATCTTTCCTGACAGTCATTGGTGTCTACGGGCCAAATCAACCATCCCTTCCAATCGGGGTCTGATCTATTGTATTGCACGAAGTCATCTAGTGTAACCTCTTCTTGTGATGTTATATTACCCTCAGTGTGTGATGGTGTGGGCATCCGAGGTGTATTCAAATCTTTATTCTTGGCTAATCCAAGACAGGTCGTTTGTTGCTCCGTTTCATTCAGAAACATTATTTGCTGAGGAATAAGGCATGCTCTAAATAGTGCCTCTGTTCCCTGGACCTGCCACTCTCTAGTACCCCAGACCGATTTTTTTAATTTTTTTAAACATTTTATTGTTTTTTACATGAAATAATACTGATTACTGAAATCTGAAATTGAAATAATATACAAAATACACAGTTGTGTCGATCGCCTATACAGTTCCATTCTAAATTTGCATTGTTCATATCTCTCACATGCCCCCCCTTAGTGTACACACAGTAGTGACAGGTCACCCAAGAATAACCTCGATCATGTCCGTTATTCGCTCAGGTCTGGATCCGACTCTTCAGGCGGTGGGGTACAAATATTTCCTCTAAAAGCATTCTACTTCCCCCATACTCGAGTCCATTTTTTGGGGCACCCTCTGTGGATGAAAACCGCCTTTTCAGCCACCTTTGCACTGTCCATGTCACTACACCACTGCCGCTGTGTGGGGATGACCTGCGCTCCCTAGAGTTGAGCTATGTTGCGTTTAGCTAGCATCATACCCAAAGTCGCCCAGTCCTGGGCCGCGTGGTTAAGATCCGTCGGTTCCCAAATGTTGAGAAGACATCTCTTGGGGTCTGGGGAGACAGTGGGTCCACAAACCTGTGTGATTGAATCCATGACACCCTCCCAGTAACGCACAATCTTGGGACTGTCCCACAAGGTATGATAGAAAGTACCCGGTGTCCCGCAGCCCCTCAGACACAACAGGGTGTCGGCTCTACCCATTTTGTGTAGTGTCGTCCTAGTGTAATATGTTCGGTGTAATATTTTGAGTTGTACTAGCTGCAATTTAGATGGTATTGCCACTTCTCGTGGGGACGCTAGCGCCTCCTGCCAGTCCCTGTCGTCCAGCTCCCCCAGCTCAGTCTGCCATTTCTCACGAAGGGCAGCCGTGCGATCCCGCTGGTTATTAACAATTTTGCGATACGTCAGGGAGATGGCTTTTTTGGTCATGTAGTCCGTGAACAGTCTGTCCTCAAGTGGCGAGGACTCAGGGAGATCAGTGCCTGGTGGAATAACTTTCAAGAGCGCATGTTTAATCTGTAGATATCGGTAGTATTCTGTCGATGCCATCTCATATGTCTCTTGAAGTTGGGAAAATGAGATGACCCCACCAGTTCGCCAGAGGTCCCCTATCTTTGATATACCTATGAGGTCCCATCGGGCGAAACCTTTGCTATTTCTGAGCCTACCTAGTCGTCTGGTTTCCCAAAGTGATGTGTGTTGCGTTAAGACCCCTTCCCAACCCAGCGCTCGGAGAGCAGTGAACCAAACATGTACCGTATGCGCAGTCGGCCCCACTATCGTGCTTTTGCAGGATTTATTATATAGGGCACCCAGAACGCCTCCAGCACCAAGAGTATGTCTATCCATGCGAAGGGCTGGTTCGTCTTGCGGGGCATGTAGCCACTGGTTCACCACAATGAGCTGTGAGGCCCAATAGTATGTTTTTATATTGGGTGGGGCAATCCCGCCATCAAACCAGCCCCTTACCAATTTGTGCATGGCTATTTGAGCCGGCTTCCCGTCCCAGAGAAGGTGGCTTACAGCTGCGTCAATCGCTTTGAAGTAGGAGTGAGGGACCGGGAATGGGGTATTCTGCAGGGCATATAGAAACCTGGGGAGTGCCATCATTTTGAACAGAGCTGCGCGACCCAGGAGCGTCAGGGACAGGGAGTGCCAGTGCTTCACGTCTCGGCGGAGTCTGTTCAGGGGTTCTAAAAGGTTTCTCTCAATAAATTGCGAGGGTTGGGAAGTAATATATATTCCCAGATAATTAAACCTCCCGTCCACCACCTGTATCAGGCAACTCGGAGGTAGCCGCTGAGGAGGGCCCCTAAGCACGTAAAGGACCGACTTGGCCCAGTTAATGGTATAGCCCGAAACTCTACCATAGGATGCGAAGATATCTAGCAGTACAATTATTGATCTTCTGGAGGATGCCATATAAAGTAAGATGTCATCAGCATACAGGGAAATGCGATCCTCCCATCCCTCCGTCCATTTGAGCCCGCGCATCTTTGAGTCCCTCCTTATCCAGGCCGCAAGCAGCTCCAGTACCAGAGCAAACAGGAGGGGGGACAACGGGCAACCCTGTCTCGTCCCGCGACCCAGAGGAAAGTCGGCTGAGACTCGTCCATTGACCACCACATGCGCCAGAGGCTGCGTGTATAGGAGTCGGATCCAGGCACAGGATTTGGGCCCAAAGCCAAAGTGTTATAAAACTGCGAAAAGAAAGGGCCATTCAACGAGATCGAAGGCCATACGTGCATCCAAAGAGAGTATGACCGCCTCTTCCTGAATAGTTGGTATGCGAGCCAGTACACTGTGGAGTCGTCTGAGATTAAGTGCCGTGTTCCGACCCGGCATGAAGCCTGGCTGGTAGGGATGCACTAGAGTGGTAAGGTATGGTTGGAGCCTAACGGCCAGTACTTTTGCGAGTATTTTGGCTTCTGCATTCAGCAGCGAGATCGGCCGGTAAGAGGAGCACTCCTGCGGGGGTTTACCGGGTTTCGGAATTACTACAATTGTCACGATGCGCTGATCTCTGGGAAGCATTCCCACCGCAAGACTGGCTTCGTACATTTTGAGCAAGTGCGGCGTGAGTTTGCACGCTTCCCTTTTGTAGAGTTCGACGGGGATGCCATTGGGACCTAAAGCCTTTCCCGACTGGAGCCCATTGATGGCTCGTGTTAGTTCGTCAGGCGTCAAATCTGTCTCTAATGCTTGAACCTCATGTGGTGCAAGTCTGGGCATCTGTATATCTTTAAGGAATGCCAGATACTCCTCTTGTGTGGTCACGGCCTTGGGAGTATATATTTTCTCATAGTGAAGTGCAAACGCATTCTCTATCCCTTGCGGGTCCGTAAGTGCCACCCCACCGTCTGAGTTCAGTTGTGCCACCCAACGCCCAGCACGCTCCCTTTTGTCTAACCAGGCCAGAAGTTTGCCCGCTTTATCGCCGACTTCATAAATAGTATGCTGTATTTTTGTTACTTTGGCCTTGGCCTCTTCCCACATGTAATCCCTGTATTCCTGCTTTGCGAGGCTCAGCTTATGAGTTGTGCCGTCACTAGGGTCGGAGGCGTGCTCGGCCTCGGCCCGCTGTACCGCCTGTTCAAGGGACATCACCTGTTTGGCCTTGTCACGCTTATGGGAGGTAATTAAGGATATTGCTTGGCCACGCATGACTGTCTTATAGGCCTCCCACAGGGTCACTGGAGAGGTCACTGAATGCTCATTTTCGGTGAAATATTGCCCAGTGGTGTTGTGTAGGCCTTTCCAGATTGTGGGGTCTCTCAGAAAGCCAGAGTATATGGGATATATGCGACGCCTCCCCCGGAAGCGAGAGGTATATTTTAACATAATCGGGGAATGGTCGGAGATACCTCTGGGGAGGTGCGAGATCTCGGACACGTCCTCCAAGCCGGTTGACAAAGCAAGGATGTAATCTATCCTGGACAGACTATTGTGCGCACCCGAGTGGAAGGTGTATTTATTGTCGCTTCTGGGGAAAGTGTTAGCGCCAAACGTCTATCAAGCCAAAGGCGTCTAGGAATTCAGCCAGTCGAAGGTGGGTCCTGCATTGTGCCCTGGGAGGTTGTCTGTCAAGCGTGGCGTCGAGCGTGGCATTAAAGTCGCCCCCTATGATCAGTTCACCCCGTGGGAGAGCAAGCAGGAATTTACCAAGGGCCAGGAGGGCTAGGTTAAGCAGCGCAGGCGGGATGTATACAGAAACTAAAGTGTATGCACGCCCTTCCCATTGACATGCAATAGCTGCGAAACGCCCCTGATCATCCGTCCAGGACCCAGTTATAACAAGTGGGAAGTTTTTGCGAACCAAAATTCCCACCCCCGTGAACCTGAAGTGAATTCAGAGTGTGTCGCCATTTTAAATCCCCATCTATCCAAAGCCTTACAGGCTGATCCCATCAAGTGTGTCTTCTGGATGAGGGCCACTGCCGGAGCATGTCGTTTGAGATATTGCAGCACCAGCCCCCTCTTTATCTTATCACATAAGCCATTTACATTCCATGATATAATGGAGAAAGGGGGGCCTAGCCCACTAAAGATCTCGGGTTGAGCCTGCATGAGGTCGATCAAGTCGTCTCTTCTTGTCAATAGGTGAGGAGGTGACTATGGTGCATGGAGAGCAATGCGATGCAGGCAGCGTGCACAAACTGTGTATAGACGTAATCAGCATATGGTGTATTAGCGCAAACAAAATAAACATAAACTTTAACTGGTCCCCGTCCCCCACCCTCCACCCTGCCTCCCTGCAAGACGGACATACAACTACCCGCCACCCCAACTTCGCAGAGTGCTTATTACCCATAACTTGTACTTGCGTGAGGGGGGAGTAGTCCAGAGATCGCCCCGAGCCATCCCCATGGTAAATAACAAAGCAGTTCAGTGAAGTCCGTCTCTAGGTGGATGTTGATGCATCGGTGCTAATACGCCAGTGGGGGCAGACCTTCAAAATGAACCTGGTCAAAAACAGTAGTCTAGATCTTCCGTATCAACAGTGCTGTAACTCTGCACGTTCCCCGCGGCGGCCTCCCTCCTCGCTACAGATCTGGAACATGGGCGCCCATTATGTCCTCATTATCGGGTCTCCGCCTGCGTTAATTCCTCCGTGGAGCCTGTGTCTCTCGAGTCCTGCGATGCCGCGTTCAGCCGGCGTTGTTGTTGTGTCTTGTTTGGTCTTCGCGGCCCTTGGGCCGTTCGCCATCCCTCCAGCCAGTCATGGGCCTCCTCGGGCGTCTCAAAGAACCATGTTTTACCATCCGCTACAACCCGCAGCTTTGGCGGGAAGAGCATGGAGTAGTTGAGTTCTTGGCGTCTGAGTTCTTTTTTAACCTCCAGAAAGCGCCGTCTTTGTTTAGTAACGGCTGCCGTGTAGTCCGGAAAAAATGAGATTACCGAGTTCTCCAGCCGCAATGGAGGAGCCACCGGCGCCGTTTGCAGTATAGAGTCGCGGTCTCGAAAGTTAAAGATGCGGGCCAAGATTGGTCGGGGTGGGGCCCCTGGTCGTGGTTTGCCACCCGGTATGCGATGGGCCCTTTCCACCTAGAAAAAACTGGACAGTCCTCGAGGCTGGAGCTGGGTCTTGATGAGATCTTCGACAAATAAATTAATTGCTGGGCCCCCTTTACCTTCCGGTACGCCAATAATTCGAACGTTATTACGTCTCGAGCGACCCTCCTGATCGTCCAGCTTAGCCGCCATTGTGTTCCGCTTCGAGTTGGCGCACTTGCCGTTGCAGGACCGTAGTGTCGGCGGAAAGAGCCGTTGTAATAGTTTCAACTTCTGTCACTCGCGCGGTCATTTTCTGGAAGTCGGCCCGCAGGAGCGAGACGTCTGTGGAAATTGTCCCCACTGTAGCTTGCACTTTATTAAGGGCGGACATGATATCCTGGAGCGTGACCTCTGCCTGCCCCTCAGGCGCTGGGTTCTTTTCTTGTGTGGCGGTCCGTTCCGCCATGTCCGGTTGGTCCTTGGCGTAGGCATATTTATCTAATTTGAGTTGCTGTGCGGTGCGTTGGCCCCGGCCCCCCATTGTGGTCAGTCCGGTGGGGAGTCCCAAGAAGGTGGTCGAGTGCGTGGCAGTATTCACCGCTGCCTGCCTAGAGACTATGGGCCACCCGCGGCCTTTCGGGTTTCCTGCCACAGATGTACAGTTTCATTAAAGAGGGACCCCCCCCGCAGAGTCCAAACCCAAGCAAAGCACCGTTGTGGGTTAGGTCTTATGATGGGTTTCAAACAGGTTCACTAGGCCAGCCAAGTCCTCCGGGTCCTCAAGCGATCAACTGCAGCAGATTTCTATCACTCACACCGGCAGTGCATTTTATTCCCATGTGCTCACCTCCAGTGTGGCTGGCATTCTGCAGGATAGGCACACCGGCCACGTCGCACAAAGGTCCTTCAACTCCTACAGAGCCGGGAGTGCTACTCCGTGAGTGCCATCGGGCCCCGTACGCCGTCCCCGGCGCAGCCATTAGGCACAGTCAGCAGTTAATCGCGGGAGGCGGAGGCACTACGCGGTCGGCATCAGCAATGCCAGCCACGCACCTGCCGTACCGCCGTTACCGCACACTCCCCCGTCGTCTCCTCTGCAGGACCTGCTACGGCAGCGCTGTCTCCGGCACCGGGGTGAGACCCGACGCGGCGCGAGCAGAGCGTCGCGCGGAAGGCCCCCCGCGGCTACAGATCTCCGCAGTCTATTGCCCTGCAGCGCTCCATAAATATGTGCCGCACTTGTCAGTTCAGCCCCTCAGAGGCATTTAGTGCGCCGGCGTCTCGCCACCTTTCCTCGGGCGCCGGCTGCTCGCTGCCTTCCCTGCCGGGTATATGTGCCACTCGAGGCCCCGGCTTCAGCCGCCGATGCAGGCCGCGTCCCAAAGACACGACGCAGGATCTGCACATTTCACTGCACGGATCTCGTAGAGGGATCCAAAGGCGCCCCACCGCTTCCGACGCCTAAATCACGACAATTCGTTGCATTGCAGTGACAGATTGTTGAACGGATCGCCGGGGATGTCTCTGCAACCTCGGAGCCTCCCTAGGCAGCGGCCATTTCGTAGGCTGCTAGCCACGCCCCCCCGACCGATTTTAAGTCTATGGTGTCTTTCCATAAGTCAAAACCCTGTTCAGACAATTGGGCAATAAAGGTAGCGGAATAAATCTGTTTGGTGCTTGTTAACATATTTTTCCGTGCTGGTGTTGGTGCAACCTTATAATAATATGAGGCTGGGTCTGATTTTGAACTGCTTTTCGGTGGTGTTGGGCAATGTTTCCATTGGTGGTATGTGAAAACATTTCTGGGATTAGCAGATTTATGCAGAAAGTGATGACCATAATGTTGATAGCAATACATTGTTTCAATATCTGATGTGCCCTCTAACATTTCATTATTAGAAAAAGCAGCAGATTTTTCTAAATCAGACAACATATTATTAACAGTTCCATAATCCCAATAATCGGAAAATGTACTGGAGGTAATGTTATCACTTAATGAAATCTTAAATAAATGTGGTATTTTTATAGGTTCGGTCGGGCCAAATATATCGTAATCAACCTTGTCCCATACTGTACCGTCAGGTATAGGAACTGCTGTAATGTTCACTGATGATAGGTCTCTTTTTTCACGATGTGATGATAGATGTGGTTTCAGAATCACATTCACTTCTTGTGCTGAAGAGCTTTCTCGAAGATAAGTTCCATTTATAAGCATACTAAAGACAATTACTAGGCCTATCCAGAAAAGAAAGAAAAGTACCCCGGAAGTTACCCAGAGTTCCACCCAAGGTGATACCAGATAAGTCTTTTTAAGAAAGTTCAGAAAATCTTTGAATCACTGTAGACAAGGTTTCTGGGCTGGCATCGTTTCAGGTTCACTTGGATCCAATGAAAAAGTATCAAAGTCAATGAAATAGCCAGATGCAGTTCGATCAATTTTCGGTAATCCGCAGGTTTTGTGGAAACTGTAGCTTGCTCTCGTTGGGGCATGTTAACGTAGATATCCGTGTTTGGTCGAATTGAAACTTATCTTTCTGTTGAGTTCTCATTTTGAACTTCGGTGTTGAGAGGAACGAGTTCCATTGCATTGTTGCATAGTCCTTCATTACGTGTAGGTGACTCTTCAAACGTGATGAGTCTTTCTGTTTGGACTTCTTGTATAGTTGTGAGAGGAGGGTGTCTGTTACTCCGGAGGCCATGCGGCCTACTACTCAGTATCGGCCACATAGTGTGGTTTGATCAGATCAATTGAGACAAATCTTTTCTCCTTTGTACCGGCAAGAGGTGGCAGAAGTACTGTTCTTGTTCCTTCAACTGCCAGGACAGGCACAGGCTTTCTGTATGTTGGCCCAAATTCTTTTTTGTCTGCTATTTTCTCTCTGACCAGATCCCCAACTTTAGGGATCCAGACAGGTCTTGCCGTGACACTTTTTGCTTCCCTAGTGGCGGTCCTTTTTTCACCTGGACATTACTCTGTAGTGCCCTGTATTCATTTAGGTCCTGTAAAACAGCCAAACGTTTATGGATGTCAAAAGGTTTATCATCCGCCACTGTGCCTTCACAATCAAGATCAGGTACCCACATTCTCGTCCCAAATAGGACCTCAGAGTGACACCCCCTAGGGAGCTTCTTGGCTGATTATTTAATGCCCTTTGAACTCCATACAGATGTTTTACCCAATTTCCACCCGAGCCTAATACTCTAGCTGTTAAAGACTGCTTTAAGTCCCGGTTTTTCCTCTCCACAACCGAATTTCCCTCGGGATGGTACGGAGAGGAGTACCGCAATGTTACACCCAAACTTCCCATGGCTTCCTTGTAAGCCCTAGAGCTAAACGCGGGTCCACGGTCAGAATGTAATGTGTCTATTGCGTATGTCCCTATAAAGACTCACAAATCTTTTATAACAGTTCGAGCGTCAGCCGAGCGCTGGGGCCACCCCCATAGGAACCTAGAGCAGGAATCCACTGCAACCATGATATACTTGTAAGCCCCATCAGATTGTAAGGAGCCGCAGTGGTCCAAATAGACACACACCAGTGGTTTGTCTGACATTAGTAATGGTGTCTGCGCTGGACGTGTTAAGGAGGAGCCTTTCATCTGCTGGCAGATGTCGCATTTCAAGACGCAGTCCTTAGTCTGCTTTCTTAGTCCTGGCCACCAATAGTGCTGTTTCAATAGAGAAACAGTTGCTGTAACTCCTGTGCAGACCCTATACCCTTGTGTGCTGCTAGAATTAATCATAACCTACGATCCATATTTGGTATTACTCTATCCCCCACTCCAGGAATTTGAGCAAATGGAACATTGTTTGCATCTAACTTGTAGGAGTACTTGAGTGGAAACCTTTTCGGTACTGCTGAGTTATTGAGTGTAGCAATAATCGCAACCATTATTTCACCGTCTATTCTCATTTTTGAATGAGTGATTGCAGCTACGGAAGCCGTATGTACAGCCCCCTTTGCTGCTTTGTCAGCCAATGAATTCCCTTCAACATGAATGCCATCACATTGATGACTCAGTGTATGTATCACGTGAGCCTTTTTAGTTCGTTTTTCAACTCTACTACCTGTTCCCATAGCGTTTTGTGCTTTATTGTGCCACCTATTACATCCTTACACCCGTTTTGTCCCCAGTGATGTAAATATTCATTATATGACTGTACACCGTAAAAGGAATCACACACGATTAGTGTGGGGAATTCTCGATCCGTATTTACCATTGCCAGTATTAGTGCTTTTAGTTCTACCAGCTGTGCCGTGCAATCTCCTAGAGACTGTGTTTTTGTCCACTTCGGGTGAAACTTTCCATCCTGCATGCATCCTTTAACGATAGCACACGCGCCGCTGTATTGCAGTTTACTCTCTATGGCTGGTTGCACAGAACGGTCAGTGTAAATTATATATTCATACTGATCTAGAGGCATTATTTCATTTGGTAGAGGATATTCTTGTTCGTATTGCAGAAATGCTTGTGTTTTTAGATTTGGGTCGTACCTGTATTCTACATCTGTTGCAGTGAGAGAATTAGCCCATTGTATCCATCTTGGATGTAAGGCTTTAGCGTTGGGAACGCTTGCCTTTGTCGCAGCCTCTAAGGCTGGAACCGGCGTAACGACTATTATACGTTTCCCTTGAGCCAGGGCTCTTTCTCTGACTACAGCAGTCTGTAATGCTGTTAGAATGTTTCCAGTTGATGCAAAATGCATCTCAGCATTTGTGTACAAATGTGATTTGTACGCTATTGGTACTGTCTCACCTTCATTATATGTTAGATAGGTGTACCCAGATTGACCCGCAACTATACGGATCACCAGGTTGTGTACATTTACGCGTGTCTGTAAGTGTTTTGAAGCTATCATGTCAGCTTGTAAGGAACGAAGAGTATCTGTGTGTTCCTGTGTCCACTGTCTAACTAAAAAGTCAGGTTTTATCAAATCGTAGAAAGGTTTTACTCTTTCTGCGTAATCTAAAATGTATGTTCTGCCAAAGTTCAGGAATCCCAGGATTGATTGTAAATTTTTTAATGATTTTGGAGGTTGGAGCAGCGCGCACTTTTCTAAAAACTGAGCTGCTTGGCTTTTTCCTTCAGTTGAAAGCTCATATCCTAGAAAAAGGACATAAAGGTGGGCAATCTTCGATTTTCTGAAGTTGAATTTGTAACCCTCTGATGCAAACCCCAAAATGATGGTGCTTACTCTGTTCAAGTGTTCCTCCAGGTCATCGTCCGTCAGATAGATATCATCTACGTAGGACAATGCCATCTCATCCGGATTTTGAAGTAATTCAGTTACCCTAGCCGAAAACAACCCCGGGCTGTTCTTATACCCCTGGGGGAGTCGACAAAATTGACGCTGGGACCCTAGCGCTGAGAATGCTGTCAAATATCTGCTCTCAGGCGCTATATTTTGGCAAAAAATCAATTTGAGATATCTAGTGTCGTTTTGTATTTTTTCCGCATAATGTTATTCATGAATGCGGCACTGTGTGCATTCTGTACTGCAAATGTTTTAGTGCAGGTGTTTAAATGTCTGTAATCCAACACTAGACGGTATTTGTTGTCCGGTTTTGATACGGGAAACATAGGGTTATTCATTTGAGAGGTGCATGTTTCAATCCCTCTTTGGTATTCAAGTTGATCTAAGATCTCCCTGACCTGTTTTTTAGCTTCTTGCTTTATTGGATACTGCCTTAGGAGTTTTTCAATGGAATTATGTGGTGGGTTGAATCCTCATCCCATCCAACATGGTTTTTGTATAATGCTGGGGCCTGGGCTACCGCCCACACCTGCGCATATGTATATTTTAAATATTTGGGAACATGCTCGGAGAATGCTGGTAAAATTACCGTTTCTCCCCTAGGGCCATCCATGATGAATGCTGGCGGCCAATCCTGTTCAGCTAACAAAATGTCATAGGCAAACATTAGGTTCTCCCAAAAGAGACCTTTAACTGTCCTGCATTTGTCCCCCTCCATTTGGAGTGTTATTTCATACAATTTATGTGGGACACTTACCCTAGTATCAGGTGTTTCCACCGTGATATAATCATTCAAGTCCGCTGTCACCAGAAATTCCATCAGGTTCTGGCGAGCTATAGTTACTTCTGCCGCACTGTCTAGCATCGTCAGAGCCCATGCCCCGTTCAGTAGTCGAGTCCTCAGAATTCTGGGCACATGTCTGATCTTTAGACCTGCAACCTTCTTCTTTTTGAACTGTGGTTTTTGTTTTGGTTTATCTTCTTTTTTGGAAGTATATTCTTGAGCGTGTTGCTTGTCTCTGGACTTTGTACGCTCTTCTTGTCTATCTGACCGTCCTTCTCTCTCTGAGTTTTTCGTTGAACCTTGAAAGGAACGAGAGGAACGTGTATCAGTATCTTGATACCTGTCAGGTTTCTTAATATTATCCCTATTCCTAAGGTTATACCTCCTTTCGGAGGGCTCCTGTGGAGGAGATCTACCTCTGGATTGAGATGTTTTCTTTAACTTTTTGTTTTTTGTTATTGTCCCACTTCTTTTTAGAAGAAGCAGGTGTCTGCTTGAAGGTCTCCTTCTCAGGGCTACCCATCAGTTGTGGTTTTAATGCTTTTCCACCTAAACTGTCCCTGTCTAATTCTGCATACGCAGTTTCTATTATTTTTGGTAGTTCGTGCTCCTGTTGTAAAGGACTGAACTCCCTTAGGCGTTTTCGGATAGCCACTGATGCTGCCTCCCCTTTAATATTTGCTAATATTATGGGTGATACCTGGGCATAGTTACCTAGTAACTTCATCCCTAAGTTCAGAGTAGGCTCTGCTCTGTACTCATTTTGTATTTGTCTTAATACATCTGGTATTACTGCTAAGGACGGTATACCATGAGTTTTGGTATATATGGCAGCTAAAACTGTACCCCAAGAGGTACAGTCCTCTATCTGTGGTGTTATCCCCATGGGCAAGCAGGTTGTCAGCATTCTGTGTTTTTCATAAGCGCTGGTATTTGGGAATAGTGCTTCTAGCTGTGTTATTTTCTGAGCTATCCAGAATGGCATTTGTTCACGTTTTGCGGGCATTTTACCCATTACCGCGTGTAACGTTTGTGGTGTAATCTTCGTTGTTGTGTTTTGAATGTTAGTTATATTTGTTGTTACCATTGCTGGCTGGACTGTAAGTGTCCTCATACCGAATTGTGTCATGTTTCTGTAAAGTTTTATTAATTCTTTGTGAAGTATGAGTAAGTCTGCTGCTGGGATTGTTTTGATGTCAGGATGTGGTGTGTAGGCTGCTAATATTGGCCATGTTGCTCCTTCTCTTCTGAGCGGGCCGAGTCTTACTCTTCTTCTTGTATGGGGTAGGGCGCCTTTAAACCAGTATAAATGTTCCTGGAACGTGAGCGGAACCTCAATGTCCTCATACGGACAATATTCCGCTGGTGGTTCATCTTCTGTGTAAAAATAAAAAGTTTTTGTTCTTGCATTTGCTGCTGGGAATGTAACCCACGAATAAAATACCTCTGTTCTGTATGATTCGTGCGCCTCAATCACGAAAGCTACTATGCCACCCCTAGGTGTTAAACCATGCGCAAACAGCTACCATGCGCAAACAGCTTCAGGGTGACTGCATTTCTAACATTTTCTGCAATCTGAATTGCATCTGCATTTTCCTCACCCGCTGAGAGATTTAGTTCTTGCACAACTCTATCCCCTTCCTCAGTCATTGTTTTTAAAAATAAAAAATGAAAAATAAAAGAGCTTTTCGATGAAACTAAGATATGGTGTCTTGCACAATTTTAGGAACACTGTGTCCTTCAAGCTTGATTAACCAACAGCCAATAAATAGGATATTTCGCCTACTCAGCTGTGGCGGAGTTTTGCCCACCCACTCCAGACGTCTCTGGTGTTTTGTGAATAGGGATTTCTGAGAATAGCACGACTGAACTACTCAGATTCTACTGTTAAATAAGTACCCAACCAACGTTGGCGGCACCATGTTGTGTAGTTCCTATAAAAAGTATAAAGGATCTGCGCGTTTAGACAACATACACTGTAGGATTGGTGTCAGACGAACTCTGATCACCCCCACCGGGTATGTTGGCCTTTTGTACCAACTAGCTCACAGTGCCACTAGAATCTCCTCTTACCAAGGAGAGAATAGTTCTTGGCAACCATCGAACATGACAACCCTGATCCCTCAGGACCGTGGAAACAATACACTACCTTTCGCTCAGTCACTCGTGCTTACTTAGTCTGTCTCAGAGAAATACACAGAATAAACAGGCGTTTTCAATGGGCTTTTTCAATAAGAATTTATTGAACAGTTGTTATTCTGGTGTAAAATAGATGAGCTGCAACAACCGCTAGGCAGTATAAGATATAAATGATTAGCAGTACTATAAAGGTAAACGGATGGTATAGCTCTACCATCTTACAATAATCATGAATACATACGATTATATAAAATACATGATAAAAAGATGCGTACTCCTACAATGCTTCCCTAACTAGATGTACCTAAGTGTACCTAGCATGTATGTAGGTGTTAAGCCAAGAATCCCTCTAGGATTTAGTCAAATCCATTACCTGAAGTGAGAGACTGTGGGACCCCGTCCTGGTCTCGAGTTGGACACCCCGCAAGGGATGTTTTAGACCACTGCGAGCTGGAGTGTCTGCATTCAGGAACCTCAGCGTCTCTGGTCAGTGTGTCGGCCGGGAAGTCTTGGTCTCCTCTGTCTTATCTTAGCAAGATGTGATGTATATATACCCATACGTCTCCCCAGGGGTCCTGCCTTGCTGTGTTACTGTGTCGGCCTAAGGATGACGTTGGGCATGAACTTTGTACATAGATTTTATACAGGAGATGGTAGTCCTGCTGTGCTTCCAAGAATCCTCATGCAGAATGTATGAGATTTCGAACTAGGGAAAACCCGCGTTCTGAATGCAGTGTAATATCTAGGTAAAAGGTCAGTCCCTGTAAACCGTGACAAGTGTAATGTAGGGAGAGAATATAGGTGAAGGGTAATGAGATTACCTAGGCCTATATTATGGTACCTAAATGGAATATAACAGTTGCATCTGCATGTGTGAGTCTTGAGCAGTGTGAATGCATACCATGGGACATCCACTGACAGTGTTCGTGCCGCACTCAGTGGAAATACTGTTGACCAGTACTCGTACATATTATTTAACCAATAGTCGTTTGAGTAATTATGAGCAGATACTTCTGGGTGCAGAGAATATTACACTTAAAAGATGCATGATATTGAACCCGTCCAGTCTTTTGCCATCTCCTGGACATGAAATTGTGACTGACGATGCTGAACATGATTGCCTGGATGTGACTGAATTTTGTATTAAGCCCCGACCTGATATAATGGATGAGCCATTGCCTGATTCTGATCATGTGTTTGTTGATGGTTCTTACTTGCGAGACAATGATGGAAATCTGAAAGCTACATATGCTGTTTGTACTGTTTGAGGTGTTGTGGAAGCGTCATGTTATGTTATGTTAATGAAACTTGTAAAGCGCAGCTGCTGCCCAAAGGCGTCCTGGCGCTAAGCACTACCTGGTGGGTGTCCTAGGCGGAGAATTATACAGGGAAAAGCCAGGTTTTCAGCTCCTTCCTAAAAGAAAGGAGATCCGTGGCCTTTCTCAGATGCACAGGAAGATCATTCCAAGCCCTGGCGGCACAGTAAACAAAACTCCTGCCACCCCAACTGGCTTTCTTAACTCGGGGAATAGTCACTAGCTTTGCTTCCGAGGAACGTAACAATCTTCCAGGAACATACCAGAGTAGTCGATTTCTCAGGTAGACTGGGCCACTGCCCACCAAGGCTTTGAAGACCATGCACAGTGCTTTAAACCGTGTCCGTTGTTTCACTGGAAGCCAGTGGAGATCTCGAAGACCCTTTCCCACTGAGACAAACCTAGGAATGCCCAATAGCAGTCTTGCTGCCGCATTTTGCACAATCTGGAGTCTGTTAAAATGTTTCTTTTGTAAACTCAGATACAGACCGTTGCAATAGTCCAGTCGTGACAAGACGAGCGCCGTGACTGCTGTCCTGAAGGTATCTTTAAGCAGAAATATTTTTATTTTTCTCAGCTTTCTGAGAAGAAAGAAACTGGTAGATACCACCCCGCTAACATGATCACCAAAGGTGAGTTTGTTATCCATCACCACACCCAGGTTCTTTACTTTCACGGAAGGTGCTGGAGGTGTGCCCATTTCCTCTGGCCACCAATCAGGTGACCAGAGGTTAGCCTTATTCCCAAATAGCAAAACCTCCGTTTTTCCGGCATTGAGCTTTAGGCAATTAGATGCCATCCAGCCTGCAACAGATTTCATGCAATCATGACATCTCAGGCTGGTCTCAGCTTCTTTGCCCGGCTGAAGGGACAACACAATTTGAGTGTCGTCTGCATAAGACGTCACCTGAAACCCAAAGGATCTAATCAGGGCCGCCAATGGGGCCACATATATATTAAAAAGCGTGGGACTAAGAGATGAGCCCTGTGGCACCCCGCACGGAAAGGAGAACGGCTTAGACTTATTCTTGCCTATGTCCACCGTTTGGGTTCTATCCGACAGAAATGATTGTAAAATGTTCCAGGCCCTGCCCTGAACCCCTGCTGTAGATAGCCGGTCCATCAATACTTCATGATGGACCGTATCAAAGGCTGCCGAAAGGTCCAACATAATCAGAATCGCAGCGCCTCCTTGGTCCAAGGCCTCTCTTATTTCCTCCGTTGCTTTAATCAAAGCTAGCTCTGTGCTATGTTCAGCACGAAAGCCAAACTGCGTGGGATCCAATGAACAGTTAGTGCGAAAAAACGTGCTAAGCTGGGTGTTCATGGCCTTTTCAATAATTTTAGCTGACAGTGTGAGACGTGAAATAGGTCTATAGCTGTTCATGTCATTAGGGTCCAGTTTAGGCTTTCTTATTAGAGGAAGAATGGAGGCCTGTTTCCACATTATGGGAAAGTGGCCTGACTCAAAAATAGAGTTAATCATAGAAGTCAGAACCGGGCCAATGATCTTAGGAAAGAGTTTAATCACCGAAACTGGACAAGGGTCCAAGGGAGATCCAGATCTACTCGCCATCAAGAGCTTAATAACCTCTTGAGTTTCTAGTGGTGTAAACTCAGCTAGAGTAGATATAGCTTTACTTGCATTGGACTTCGCCTCGTCTAAAGCCTCATTAACCTCTGATTGTTGAGGACTAAAGGACGAAAAAATACAATCGACCTTTTGCCGAAAGAAAGAGGCAAGATTTTCACATAGCTCAGGGCTAGTATGTACATTTGGCCTAGTGGGATTAGTAAGTAGATTTATCGTTTTAAATAACTCTTTAGAGGAGGATTTTTGCCTTATTAATCTGCTCAGAGAAATAAATCCTCTTAGTTTCCACGAGTAATTTTTTGTACCCTGAGAGACTGGTTTTATAGGCCACTTTGTCACTGGCACTATAGCCTTTTCTCCAGGCTCGTTCTAACCTCTTACAGTCAGTTTTTTGCTCTTGAAGGTTGTCAGAGAACCAAGGGGCTGAGGGGGAAGCCCGCTTGGGGGAATACCGTTTAGTCGGGACAAATTTACTGCACGCAGCGTCAATCCATCCAGCGTAAACAGCCGCAGCCTCCTCTGCTCCAGCCGGAAGGAGGGGAGCTGTGTCTTTCAAGAGATTCCCTAATGCGGGATTGTTGGCGTTATTCCAGGCCCTGATAGTTAGTTTGGCCCTGGACTCTGGTTTAGATTGATAATGAGGCGTCCGAGATAGAGCAAATAGGATGGCAGCATGATCAGTCCAGGTAAGAGGCAGGGTCTCAGAGAAGGAAAGACATGAGTTATTGGTAAAAATTCCGTCCAATGTATGACCTGCTACATGTGTAGGTCCGACCACCAGCTGCTCAAGATCCCCCCACTCATAACCAGTTTCAGCCTCATATTATCAGGATCAGTGGGTTCTTCCAAGTGAAAATTAAAATCCCCCAACACTGTAAAGGACTTAGCACAAAGTCCTTCCTCCAAGAGCGAACCAATGGCATCTAGGAACGCGCCTCTGGGGCCAGGAGGACGATAGAGAAGGATAGCCTTAAAAGTGTCATGGGGGGAAAGGCGTACACTAACCGACAGTGCTTCACAAGCTGCATTGGAGGCTATAGAAAAAGAGGGCACTAAAGTATTATGATATAGCACAGCCAGACCTCCGCCCTTCCTGTGTGGTCTATCCAGGGTATGGCAGAGGAAATCTGGAGGAGATGCTTTAACAATATCAGGTCCTGAAGTATCATCAGTCCATGACTCAGTAATAAATGCCAACTTGATATCATACTGCTCAATAAGCAGTGAGCATTCCATGCTGTGCTTAATTAAAGACCTGGCATTGAGAAGTAAACATTTTATGGGAGCCAGTTCAGTTTGTAGTGGTGAACTACCTGGCTGGTTGGCCAGACATTTAATAGGATAGTCAGTGATGCAAGGGAGGGGTAGGGAGCAGTTGGAGCATAGCGCAGCGTGATCCACCGACAAGATGTCAGGCCACAGTTTGGGACAGCTCACCTTGCCACCTCTCGGATCCCACCTTAGGAGAGACTCCCTCGAATATGTCTGTAGATAGGGCTTCGTGGAGCCAGGGGGGCATGCCCTAAGCCCGGGCCGAGCGCGGACGGGCGCAGACGGGCTTGCCTTAGGCGCGCCTTTGGCGCGCCCGCTGCGCGCGTCCGCTGCGCGGTCGCGTCAGCGTGTGTTTTGTAGGTACAGCAGGAAGCCTAGCCCGCTGACCTCCAATGGCTGCCCTGCTCCTGCGAGCACTAGACCGGTAGGGGGAGTGCCTCGTGCAACTCACCGACCCGTCAAACAGCGTGGAATTATAAAAGGTTTTGAGCTAAGATAGTGACGAATTTAAAAGGACAATTTCAGATTCAAATTTTAAACACATTCAAATTTTAAAACACATAATATGATCAGAAAACAAAGCTAAAATCACCAATCAATGCATTTATAGAGCGCGCTACTCACCCGGGAGGGTCTCAAGGCGCTGGGGGAGGGGGGAGTTACTGCTCGAACAGCCAGGTCTTGAGCTGCTTCCTGAAGGAGAAATGGTCCTGGGTTCGCCGAAGGTGAGTGGGGAGGGAGTTCCAGGTCTTGACTGCCAGGTAGGAGAAGGATCTTCCTCCGGCGGTGGCTCTGCGGATGCGTGGTACGGTGGCGAGGGCGTGGCTGGTTGATCGTAGCTGGCGGGTGGGCGTGTAGAAGGTCATGCGGTCGTTGAGGTACTTGGGGCCCAGGTCGTGGAGGGCCTTGTGTGCGTGGGTGAGGAGTCTGAACGTGATTCTCTTGCTGACGGGGAGCCAGTGCAGGTCTTTCAGGTGTCCGGTGATGTGGCTGTGTCGGGGGATGTCCAGGATGAGTCGTGCGGAGGCGTTCTGGATGCGCTGGAGTCTTTTTGAAGTTTGGCTGTGGTTCCGGCGTAGAGGGTGTTCCCATAGTCCAGTCGGCTGGTGACGAGTGCCTGGGTGACGGTCTTCCTGGTTTCAGTGGGGATCCATCTGAAGATCTTGCGGAGCATGCGCAGGGTGTTGAAGCACGAAGATGAGACGGCGTTGACTTGTCTGGTCATCGACAAGGAGGAGTCCAGGATGAAGCCCAGGTTGCGTGCGTGGTCCGTTGGCTTGGGCGCGGTGCCCAGGGCCGGGGGCCACCAAGAGTCGTCCCAGGCGGAGGGTGATGAACCCAGGATGAGGACTTCCGTCTTGTCTGAGTTCAGTTTAAGGCGGCTGTTCCTCATCCAGTCGGCGACGTCTCTCATCCCGTCGTGTAGGTTGGCTCTGGCGGTGGTGGGGTCGTTGGTGAGGGAGAGGATCAGCTGGGTGTCGTCGGCGTAGGAGATGATGTTGAGGTTGTGTTGGCGTGCGATGGCTGCGAGGGGGCTCATGTAGACGTTGAAGAGGGTAGGACTGAGTGAAGATCCTTGTGGAACGCCGCAGATGACTTCGGTGGCCTCGGATCTGAACGGGGGAGGCGGACTCTCTGGGTTCTTCCGGCGAGGAACGAGATGATCCATTCCAGTGCTTTCTCTCGGATTCCGATGTTGCTGAGGCGCTTCACTAGGGTGCGGTGGCAGACGGTGTCGAACGCTGCGGAGAGGTCCAAGAGGATGAGGGCTGCTGTTTCCCGTTGTCGGTTAGGGTTCTGATGTCGTCGGTGGCTGCGATTAGGGCGGTCTCGGTGCTGTGGTTG
The DNA here is from genome assembly GCA_963921515.1 of Calotriton arnoldi. Classification (NCBI taxonomy): domain Eukaryota; kingdom Metazoa; phylum Chordata; class Amphibia; order Caudata; family Salamandridae; genus Calotriton; species Calotriton arnoldi. The sequence goes on along the minus strand of CAWUFW010003770.1, from coordinate 1,255,950 downwards.
GCCCGAAACCCGGACTGCGAGGGGTCGAGGGATCCATTCGTCTCGAGGAAGGCGGCAAGCTGTCTGTTGACGGTCTTCTCGATGACTTTGGCCGGAAACGGAAGGAGCGAGATGGGACGGTAGTTCTTGAGGTCGGTGGGGTCCGCCGTTGGTTTCTTCAGGAGGGCGGTAAGCTCGGCGTGCTTCCAGCTCTCCGGGAAGGTGGCGGTGTGGAAGGAGGAGTTGATGATGTCCCGGAGATGGGGTGCGATGGTGGCGTCGGCTTTGTTGAAGACGTGGTGTGGGCAGGGGTCGGTTGGTGATCCGGAGTGGATGGAGTTCATCGTGCGGGTGGTGTCTTCGGTGCTGATCGGGGTCCAGTTGCAGAGGGTGGTGGTGGCGGGCGTTGGTTCGGCGGTAGGGTGCGTGGGTCTGTGCGTCGAAGCTGTTATGTATGTCGGTGATCTTGCGGTGGAAGAACGCGGCGAGTGAGTTGCAGAGGTCTTGCGAGGGGGTGATGTCGTTGAGCCCGGCGCTGGGGTTGGAGAACTCTTTGACGATGCTGAAAAGTTCCTTGCTGTCGTGGGCGTTGTTGTCCAGTCGTTCTTTGAGTGCCGACTTCTTGGTGGCACGGATCAGCTGGTGGTGTTTGCGGGTGGCGTGCTTGAGGGCGGTCCTGTTGTCTGTGGTCTGGTCGAGTCGCCAGGCTTTCTCAAGAGTGCGGCAGTTCTTCTTGGATTCCTTGAGTTCGTTGGTGAACCAAGGGGTTTTCTTGCTTCCGGGTCTGCTGGGAGGGTTCTTTAGTGGTGCGAGGTCATCGGCGCAGGCGGTCAGCCACTTGGCGAGGTTGCTGGCTGCTTCGTTTGGGTCCGTTGTGTTAGTGGGTGTGTTCTGGCTGAGGGAGGCGGTGAGCTGCTCGGGCGGTGATCTTGCTCCAGCTCCGGCGGGGAGCCTGTTGCGGGTGGTGGTGGGTCGCAGTCTTTCTGAAGCTGAAGTGGACGCAGCTGTGGTCGGTCCAGTGGAGTCCGGTGGCGTGGCTGAAGGAGATGTGCTTGCTGTGCTTGTGTACGCAGCACTTCAGTACACACCCAGCTTGTGCCCCAGGTAGACAGCGCTGCGCGGTCGCGTCAGCGTGTGTTTTGTAGGTACAGCAGGAAGCCTAGCCCGCTGACCTCCAATGGCTGCCCTGCTCCTGCGAGCACTAGACCGGTAGGGGAGTGCCTCGTGCAACTCACCGACCCGTCAAACAGCGTGGAATTATAAAAGGTTTTGAGCTAAGATAGCGACTGAATTTAAAAGGACAATTTCAGATTCAAATTTTAAACACATTCAAATTTTAAAACACATAATATGATCAGAAAACAAAGCTAAAATCACCAGCACTTCAGTACACACCCAGCTTGTGCCCCAGGTAGACATGGTCATGGTTGCAAGGAGTGTATTCAGCTCAAATTGCTGAATTGATTACGCTAGCACAAGCTTGCAGTATTTCAGAACAACTCAGAGTTACCATATTTACATATAGTCAGTACTGCTTTGGAGTCATGCGTGACTTCGGACAATTGTGGTCACAGCGAGGGCTCATGACTTCCTCCGGATTGCCTATATGGTACGGTATAGAGAAAGTGTGAGGAACCTTTTGCGGACTCTACAATTGCCTGTCCCAATTGCAGTAGTCATGTGCGTAGCTCACAGGCATGGCATTGACTATGTGACCGTTGGCAACAGATATGCTGACGAGATGGCCAAGTACTGTGCCATAAATTCCCATTCCTTTAATGGGGAATTATTAGATGAAGCATCAGACGTCACAAATTGCAACCTATTGCTAACTGCAATAGGCACATGAGATGAGGTTAGGGTCAGAAACAGAACAAAGTTAGGTGTGAGCAGGTTTCATCAGAAGGGAGGATGATGTTTGCATTTACACTGATGGCAGACCTGTATTACCTGATAGTTTGTTACCACCTAGGGTTAGATATTATCATGATCCTGCACATGTGGGAAGAGATGCAATGATAGGCCTCTTTCAAACAGCTGTGATTTAACCCTAGATTCAGATTGATTGCAAAAAACCTCTGCCAAAGGTGCATAGTGTGTCAGCAGCAAAACGTGGGAAAAGACGCCTGTTACAACGGGTTATGTAGGGAAATCAGCAGGTCCCTTCAACTGGATGCAAATGGACTTTATTGAAATGCCCCTTTGCAATGGATAGAGATATTTCTTGGTTATTGTCAGCATTTTTTCAACATGGGTGGAAGGTTATCCAACACGCAGGAATAAATTGTTATTAAGGGAGATAATTTCATAGCTCAGCTTCCCGACTTCTCTAGAGTCAGACTAAGGAACTAATTTTAATATTGAGGTCCTGAAATTGTTATGTGCAGCATTACAGGTTGAGCAGAAGCTCCATTGCAGTTACCGTTCAGAGGCTTCTGGGCTTGTGTAGCAAATCAACGGTATATTGATATCCAGATTGGCGAAGGTGTGCACATCAACGTCTTTGAAGTGGTCCAATGCATTTCCTCTTGTGTTGGTGAGCTTGAGAAGTACACCAGACAGGAGAACAGGATTGTCGCCATATGAAGTAATAATGGGCCGAGTGATGAGACAGCCAACTGTTCCTGCCAATGCTTTAGTCAACATAACAGAGGATCTGGTCCTGGACTATTGTAAAAGTTTGGCTGATGTGGTACGTTCTGTGTCTCACCAGGTTGGAGAGGCTGCCCTTGTGACTCAACAGGAGCAGTGCTATAAACTCAGTCCCAGCGACTGGGTCTTGGTGAGAAGCATGTGCGAACATCGTGCTTGGAGCCCCGTTGGAAAGGAACTTACCAGGTGGTCCTGGTAACCAATACTGCTGTAAAGTGCAGAGCTCTCCTAAACTGGGTACATGCTGCCCATACTCACAGGGTCCCATGTCCCCTTGATGATACAACAGCACCTGTCCCTGCTGTGCTGGTGGTAAGAGAGAGGCAGAGGGTGCAGGTCAAGCTTAGTCAAGCTTTTGGGGACCAGCAAGCTGCTGGGACAGTACTCGTTTGGCCTGAGGGGGACCCGAGAGAGTCAACTAGGGTCAGTGCTGAAGGGTCTCAGCCAATAGAGTTGACTAGGAGAAGTGTTGACTCTAACTAATTCTGCACCAAGTTGTACCCAGAGTCGGTTGGCCCAGAAGAAGTGGGATACTGCGACATTGCCTAACAGAAGGAAGAGTGCGAGTACCACAGATGATTCCAGAAAGTTCTGAGAAGTCTGACCAGAGTGACAGTGATGATGACAGGGTAAGGGGTAATTAGCTTTATTGTATGTGATTAATTAAAACCATTACAAAAATACATTGTAAAATTAATATTTTAAAAATACCATAGGCTTGAATAATGTCCAAGTTAGTAGGTTTGCAGGAGTTAGCAATTTAGACGAGCGTTGGAGCTGCGTCTGGTGAAGTGGGGTCGACCATGGTTCAATTTGTTGCCTCCGCCTTGGTCGGTGCGGTTGTTGTGGTGTGTGTTAAAATTTATGATTACTAAAAAAACTATAAAAGTCTCAGAGTTTTGCAGCCACTTGCTCAGTCTATTTCATTTTTGTTTACTCGTCTACAACGCTGATCCCTGTTCCGAAGGACCTCCTGCAGCTGGGCATGGATTTTTGATTGTGGAAGCTGCAAATCCATATTGTGGCAATAACGGCTATTTACACAGTTGATGATGTGGGACTCTTCCCAGCTTTGCTTCTGCTTGTGTCAGGAATTTAACTAATTTCCCATTTCCCTTAGGATTAAAGCATGCAATCACTGCCTGTCTCCTGGTACGGATCCCACGGAGATTAAATTGCGGTTTGAGTAAGCGTACCCTTTCTTCCTTTAGGCTAATGCAAGAGCAGAGTAAGTGTGCCATGTCCTCGATGCCGTTGCTGCATAATCGGCAGGTGTTTGCAGATTGCCCCCTCAACCATGGTGGAAGGTGTGGGATTGCTGGCAGTATTCCTAACCTGTATTTTAAGAATTTTTCTTTTGTCTTCCTAGAGTATCCCAGGCTGAAGTATGCCTGTGTGCCGTGAATTATATCCATTAATTATCATCCAGGCATGGTTTCTTGCAGCAAAAGCGGCTTTGTCTTCCACAAGGGAGAGTTTCCTTATTGCCTTTTTGACTGCTTGCTTGATGACTGTGTGGATCAATTGAGTTTCCCAAAGGTCGGAAAGGCCGGTAGTAGCCAGGGAATCCTTTAAGAATTGTCTAGCCGGCGATATTGCTCTGAGCCAAAGTTCTTGCCAAAGCTGGTGATTCAATGTATTTGAGAGTGCATTACTAATTTTGTGCCAGCAAACTATGTAGGACCCTTGCCTTGCGAGAAATTGTTTGGTTAAACCGGATCTGTGCTGGTGAAGCGTAAGTTGGAATGTTAAACAAAACTCTATAGGCCCTGGCCATGGTGGTATCCAGCATCTTTGAGTCCCTACCCCTCAGTGCTTCACTGCCATAGGTGATGGTGGGTAGGATTTTGGCTTGTGCTACCCGGAGGAGGGGGGAAAAGATGAGGCCTGTTAGTTTTGATTTTAACTGCCTTAATGTTGTTGCTATGGCCATCCCTTTTCTTCCAATCGTCTCGAGTTGGCTGTCAAATTGTCTGCCTACATCGATGATTACCCATAGGTATTTGTAAGTGGGGGTGTTCGCGATTGGCGTTTTTTGCAAGTACCAGGTATAGCTCCGTCGTTTGCCATTTTTTACTGTAAAGGTTTTTGTTTTCTCAAGATTCACTTCTAGATAGTTTTCCGCTGCGTACTCTTGCATTTTGTTGAGAAGGCGTTGCATGGCCACTTGGGTATGGCTTGCCAGGACCACATCGTCGGCGTATAAAATGCTGGAAATAGCTTTGCTGCCCAGTCGAGGGGCATGCGCATTGCAAGTAATTAGGGTTGATGTCATATCTGCCATATAGAGGTTAAACAGGGTTGGGGCAAGCACACAGCCCTGTTTGAGCCCCTTGGTGGTTGGAATGCGCTTTGATGTGTGCCATTGCCCAGTTTGACCTGCACCCATGTATCTGTATGGAGATGTATTAAAAGGATTAGAAGTGCTGACGGGATGCCCGACTGTGCCAGTTTCCTCCACAGTTTTGCTCGGTCAACACTGTCGAAGGCTACCTTGAAGTTGATGAAACTACAATGGAGCACCTGTTTTGTTGATTTTGCCATGTCAATAAGTAGTGACATGGTTAGTATATTGGTTGAGGTGCCTGTGTCCTTGCAAAAACTGGTTTGGCTTGAGGGGATTATTTCCTTCTCCTTGACCCAGTCCTGAAGGTCTCTCAGTAAAGTGCCGGCGAAGTATTTTGCTTCAATGTCTAGCAGCGCAAACAAGTGATTTGTCACCAGAATTATGAATCGGGGAGATTATTGAACCCTTCCAGGAGGCTGGTAGATACCCGAACTGTCTGACTCTTTGGAAGAGGGGGACCAGGGTGCGTGACCACAACTCTGGGTCTTGTTTAAAAAGAGCTGGTGGAATCCCATTTGGCCCCAGTGCCCCTTCTTCCCTTCCTTTTGAGATTTGTTTCTTGATAGTTGTTATGCAGATTTGGTTGTCCACATCCTCCGGGTTACCTTCAGTTTGAGTTCGGTGTGTCAGTTGATCCGAGATAATACTTGGACCGGTCATTTTCTGGTTAAAGTGGAATTCCAAAAAAGGCTGTCCAGGACTTCTCTGTAATATGTGATGATACCCCTCCGTGCGCTGGGTGCAGAGCTTTGTTAATTGTAGCCCAGAAGCGTGTGCTGTTGTTTACTTTGGAGTCGTAGTAAAGTTTTGCCCAAAATGTGTTTTCATTGGACCTGTTAATGTCCCACTTAAGTTTCTGTATTTTGCGTCTGTTGACGTGATCATGAGTTTAGTTTTTGGTCTCCAGGATAGTGCCTCAGTGATCTGAGCAGTTTATTTATCGATTTTTTAAATAATTTAAATTTGTTCAGCTGTGCACTAGGGGCCCACCCTTCCTCTCTAAGCTCGTGGGGTGGCTTATATCTGGCAGTAGAATTAAAGGAACTAGAGAGTTTGGCTGACTGGGTTGTCTTTGAGGTCGGTTTGGTTCTGTAACTGAGTCTTTGCAGCCTGGAGAACCTCCCCTGAGTTTACTAGTGACGACTTGATTCGTTTAAGTTTATTGTACGGCATGCGTGAATGCCAACTGGTTTGAGTGTTGGTTTGTGTGGGATTATTTGGAGTAAGACTTCCTGGAGTCGGTGATCGCTGTCCCCTAAGCGGTATCCTGCTACATAGTGAAAGTGCGGGAGGGAGACTAGGGTATAGTCCAAAGTTGGATTTACGGTTTCCGAGTAGAATGAGGCAGCTGGCGGGGAGACTTCATGGAATCTTCTATTCAGTGCCCTTAGGTTGATGTGCTCCAAGTCTTCCAATAATTTCCTGCCCATCTTGGACGGTCTGCCATGCACGCCTCTTGTTTGGGCTGGTATGTTCCAGTAAAGAGACTGAGCTAGAATGTCCTCATTTTCTGATGAACCGAGAATTTGTTGGTTTAGATCCCTAGAAAGAATAAAGTTGGGAGTCTTCTGCGAGCGGCGAGCTTATGATTGACAGCAGGTGGTCTACTAGGTGCCTAGATTCTTGATTTTTCTGTTTTGGGTTTATATAGGTATAGACGATTAGCACCTCCTCCTTGAAGCCTTTAAGGTTTAAGACAAGCTTATTGGATAAGGGGTAAGGGGGAGAACATTTCCCTTACAATGTACATTTTTATTATTGAGACACAAGTTACTAGACCACCTGATAGGTGCCCTTATTGTGATTTCCTAAGTGCTGGAGTGTGGAAGCAGGTGAACCCCTGTAGTTGGAATGGGTCTGTCGTCCATGTTTCCTGCAATAGGACAATATCGAATGAGTTGAGGTATGACTTGAACTCAGGGTCGGCTACCTTGCTTTTCAGCCCATTGATGTTCCATGAGCATATGCTCAGGGTTGTTTTGTCCTGTTGTTGTTGCCGTTTGTGTTGGATGGTTTGTGATTGGGCGGTCATGTTTGTATTGATGGTTCTAAAAATCTGCTGGCTCTCCGGGTACATGGGAGCGTACTGTTTTTGACCAATTTGGTTGTTGTGTTCCCGTTCCCTTCCAGGGGACTGGCCTAGTGCTCCCCAGAGCACAGAGGATGTAGTTTCTCTGCTATCATTAGTTTTCAACTGCTTAGTAGTGAGTAACGGGACGGGGTATCCAATACTAAGGTAGTGTGAAATGCTTATACCCCATTCTTGAAAGATTTCCCATTCTTTCAGCACTTTGTTGGCTAGTTGAATTGATCTCCAGGTGGCCTTGGTGGTTCCCCTGCCCAGAGCAGAGTCGGCCCTTAGAAATTCTATTGAGAGGAGATTGGTTGTGTTAATTTCTCTTAAAGTTGGAATAGTGGCCAGCAGTTGAAGGATATTTCCTCTGTTCAGAGTGTCACAGTTCCCTTTCGATTTATACTCCGGAGTAAAGAGTAGAGTACTGGTCTCTGTTGGCTGCCAGGCAGGGCCTGCTCTGGGGATATACTTCCCCGTATCAAACCGACTGGAAGGCCGGGGATGCTGCAGGATAATCCTGTGGTCCTGTTGGGCTCCATACTTGCTGGGCGGCAGTGGCCGGCGGGGCCTTCTGTGCCGGGTTCTATTATCATTTCTTTCTTTTGATGTTGCGTGAGGCTGAAGTCCGAATTTGGCGCGGTCTAAATGATTGTGCCAGGGGGCATTGCCTGTGCCATTACTGAGGCTTGGTCAGCCCTGGCATTTTCTCCTATAACTTCCCTTGGGGTTGGTGAATGCAAGGGGCCAGATTCAAGGGTCACTGCTGTCGTTATGGTTGTGTTGAGGAAGTTAGTCTGTGCTTGTGAGGAAGCTGTGTGAGCCCTTACCCTTGCTTTGTCCCATATGGGTTCCCCACGACCCGTCTTTTTTCCTGGTTGAATGCCTGTGTTGAAGATGGCTCCCTTGCTTCTGATGTAGGTGGGTCAGGGCAGCGGCCGCTATGCCACTGGGGCTGATTGAAGTCTATATTTTTGGAGACTGATGTATAGGTTGACCCTCCCAGTGTCGTCGTAGCGGACTTGCTAGATGGTCTTTCTGGTCGGTCGGCCTCCTAGCTTGTGGCGCTAGGCATGTCTGTTGGCTGGTGGGTTGTATCAAGTTGCGTTGCCACCTGGGTCGGTTGTTTAATGTCAATGAGAGAGTGTGCTGCTGCATGGTTTGGGTTGGCCATTTTATTACGGGCTTTTCTCCGGAGCTGGCATCTTTGTTTGGCGTTTTGGACTATGGTTGTTTTACATTGTGGTGATATTGGCGTGGTGTCGTGGTCTCCCCCTAAGTGGTTCCCGGTTGTTAAAGGGATTAGGCTTTTGGCAGTGGCTTGTGTTACATTTGGCTTCTTGGATGCTACTTTTTCTATTTTGACTGTGGTTTTGTTGTCTTTTGATTCTCTGTGTAAACCCTTGAGTACGGTGGACAGCATTGAAGGCAGTGAGGATAGTTTGTCGACAATGGGTCCACAACTGCAGATCAATCTGGCCTCCTGTTGGGCCCGGCTGATAAGTGAGTTTAAGTTTCCCAATTTTTCATCGATCCCTCCTAAAAAAGAGGGCCAAGGTGTTGAGTATTGTTAGTTGCCGGTCCATTTTGTCAGACTGGTATTGGAGGACTTCAGCTGTTCTTTGCATAGTATTTAGTAAGGTGTCCCAAGTGTTGGATGACTGGCTCGGTGAAGCCGGAGTACGGGGTGAGGGCCTGAGGCTTGATGGAACTTTGCTGTTCATGGCATTGCGGACCTGGCCTTGTCCTGCATGTTTGCTGTGTGGACGTGGCACTGAGCTTTGTGGGGAGTCCAGAGTGTAGGATGCAACCAGGTCGGCCCACTCCTGAGATCCTAAGATTGAGAGTGCTTCATGGTCACTCCCTAGAGCTACAAGGGCCGCGTCGCCCCCCTCCATTGGAACTTCGGGGTGCTCCTTTGCAGCTGAGTTTGATTGCTGTTGTGAGGTCCAATCTAAAGTATATTTTTGCGGGAAAGATGAGAGTAGCGGTGTTGTGTATTGTTCGTCAGGAGGGCTGTGTTTTTTCCTCTTCTCCTTTCCAGGTACTTTTTGATCAGTGAGATACGTTTCGGAGTATTCTCCGGGGCTATGTGCTTTAAGTACTGAATGGTGATATGTGAGGGCTTGAGCTGGTTCGCGGTCCCGGTTGATGCTTGCTTGTGTGGATGGGTGAGCCGGAATACCCGACCTGTGGGCTGGTTGCCTGTAGAGAGGGTTGGGTGCGGCTTGGGTGGGTGGGTTTTCCTTGTCTTTTGTTACCCTCATTGGTTGTCCAGCTTTCCTAATTTTGGCTGGGTCAGCCTGCTCCTCCATTGTGTGTGGGGCGACCGTAGATTGCTCAGAGGGTGCTGGTTGGGGAAGTGGTTGGGCAGCAGGTTGGCTGGTTAGTTGGGTGGGGGAAAGAGGCTCCTTAAGGCCATGAATTCCACAGTTTGAGGAGAATACGGAGGAGCCTGCGTCCTTAAGGTAGAGGAATTTAGAGTAGATTGTGGTTGAAGAGGATGTGCAGTAGGCCTCCGCCCATGGATGTTCTTGCTATCAGGGCTCCCCGGTTCCTCCGCCAGTGGACCCTGTGACCCTGGGCCTCGAGTTTTGTTGACCTAGACTTCCCTTTGCATTTGGGCCCCCGTGGATAGGGGGGGGTTGGTACCTGATCCTTCCTAACCTCATGGCGTTGGCTCCCTAAATCCTCCTGTAGGATTAAGCCTTATGCCAGCTTTATTACAGGCTCCCTGAGACTGGCCGAGTAGGCCCGCGGGCTAGGTAGGTACTGGATGGTCCAATGCGCACTAATGGAATCCGTGTGGTTGGGGACTCCGTTCTCAGGGGTTAATAGTTCTTTTGGCGTTGTTATGGGCTGGGCCGGCCTAGCGAAATCTTAGTCTGGTGGCTGAAGGGTAGATGGGAGGAGCTAGGTGCTGGGGGGAGATTGGGGCGCTGACGTGCGGGTTTGTGGGACTGTGGGACGTGGAAGGTGAGGCAGGGGCGACTAACCCCCAAAAGGCTGCCTGGCTCACGCCCACCACTCCCTCCCCGTTCACCAAAGTTCACTAATGCCCCCCAGGCCCCTACTCACTGTTGCCGTCGCTGCTTTTACCGTGGATGCGTTGTTTCCACACGGGGCTCCTCCTCGCCGTGCCACCTTACTGATGCTGCTCTGTGATACTGCCGGCTGCCGATTGGACGGGGGTAATGTGCGGTGATGAGAGCAGGTCCTGCAGAGTGCGCGTCTGAAGAAGAGGGGATGGGAGGCTGAAGATTGGTTCTAAACTGGGTGCAAGTGGGCTCACAACAGGAGCCCACAAGCAGCACCCGGCACTAGCTGGGCCGCCTCCGTGGGTCTCCTGGGGCTCTCACTTGGCGGCAGCTGAGTACAGCTGCCGTGCTTGCACCCGGCTCACACTCCACTCTGCCCCTCTTGCCTCCTGTCTCTCCTGTCTCACCCTAGCAGCCGATGTCCCAACGGGCAGCCTGGGTCGGTCTTCTCCCACACTGCGGTTGCAGCACTGTCAGTAGGACAGGCTGGGCGGGCTGTGGGATGCGCGGGGGGACCAAGTCCCACCCCAGCCAGCTGCCTTGCTGCCGTCTGCCAGGAGAGAGTGTGCATTTGAATGCCTCAGGCTGCCTCAAACTGCGTACTGCTGCTCAACTGTTCCACTCCGCTACCAATTACTGCCAGTCACTGCCGGCCAGCAACCTACCTCTCAGGTGGGCTTGGCTGGGGCTGGTAAGGTCGGATGTTGGCGGGAGGAGATAGGCAGGACACGGCAGGACACAGCTACGGCAGCAGCAGCGGCTCCGGCACAGGCTCCTCCCCCTCAGCATAGCATTGCGTGGCGTCAGGATGCACGGGGGCCAGACATCTCTAGTGATGATGACAGAACATTTGTAAGGAGATCAAAAAGAGTGAGAGTACCCAGTCAAAAGTACTCGTCTCCTGAATGGACTTATCTGGCTGCAAATTAATGGGAGAGGGAGTTTGCTGCCTTTTGTTATAACAATACGAGTCCACCTGAACCTCCTTGAAACAAACTTTGTTGTGGATTTGAATTTCAACCTTAGTGTACCATTTGAACGACTAACACAATTTATCCTAAATATTCTCATCAATGAAGCTGATCTGTGCATTTCTCATTTTGAACAGAACCACTGAAATGTGCCTTGGTATCTTTGTGCCGAACTTTGCAAACCATTCGCTGCTATATTTTTACAATTTTCAATTTTTTAAACGGTCTGAAATGGAAGATGCCAAGCGGTCTAACACTGAAATCTCCCCTAAATGGAAGAGAGTGTATGCAAGAATTATTTCAGTTATTATTTTGATATTAGTTTCATTGATTATTCTTTTGAATTTGCTGCATTATGTACCTTTTGAAAATCCCAAGCTTACCAATTCTTTAAGAACTGCTAAAACTAATGGTACTGATTTTACTGTTTTAAATGCAACACTTTACATCTTGATTTCTCAAATTCTGAACCTGCACTAAATGTTTATACCAAATTGCTAAATGAGTACATGGAAACAATGGATGCTAGTGATTGCTACGTATGTATGCAATTACCTGCATCAATTGCTGATGGTGGGACCTACCACAGCTTACCAGTGTCAACTAGTTTGTTTTATGGTACGGATTGCTTACAATATTATTGTTCAAATCAAGATCTGATCTTTTCTGAGCCTCCTGTTCACATGCTTAAGCTTCGCTTGTTGAAACTATGTGCTATCTTTTCTGACCGACTCAATCTTTCAACATGGCTTATGCACATAGAAATAACTTAAACTGGAAAATAAGGAGAGCTGAGAAGAAATTCATAGATTTAGTAGGCAGTAGACAAAATAAATGTGACTAATAAAACTGATGCATCTTTAAAATTAACTCTTTTTAAATTACCAGGAGAAGAGTAAAAAATAGTAGAAGAGATGGTTACTTTAGCTTTAGACTGGCAGAATAAAGGAAAGCTGTGTATATATAGAAAAAGATCAAATACTAACATGAAATTTGTAGGCCATAGTGAATATGAACATACCTATGATGTTTATGAGATCTGGGGAAGATACTTAGAAGGAGTTGATCCTATTTTTTCCTGGAGTGTATTATAAATGTGGAAAGAATGCCTATTATAAATTGCCGAAAGGATGGTATAGAAGCTGTAGTTTGGGAATTGTTTTTCCAAAAATGTATTATGTGAGACAAATTGGAGATGAATTACAAGAGACGAACAGGAGAATGAAAAGAGGTGTGAGTGATAGTGAAGTAGTAGGTAACATTTTTGGATCTTTAATACCTTCTGTAGGAGTAGCATTAAAACTCGCATAAAATTAGAAAGCTTTCCACTATAGTAGATACATTAGTCAATAGTACAACTGGGGGATTTTCTGTTGTAGATATTGAAATGATTTCAATAAGATCGATGGTGATGCAAAATCGACTTGCCCTTGACATCTTTCTCGCGAAAGAGTGCGGAGTCTATCGGTTGGTAAAAGTTCAACAATGTTGCACTTACATACCAGACAAAAGTAAAGATCTAGAGAGCTACATTCAAAATATTACTGACTTAAACAAAGACCTGAAAGAATAAAAAAATGATAGTGCCTGGGAAATAATAGGTAATGGAATGTCAACTGTTAGCAACTGCTTGGGTAACTTAGGTAATGGACTAGTGATTTCAATTTTGAGACCGTTAGTGGCCATACTGCTGATGATACTAGCTATCAAATTCTGTAAATATAAAAATGGGAAAGAGGAGTGAAAAGAACAAGATCCGATATTGAACTTCAAGACAAACAGTGCAAATATTATGATAAAAAAGCTGAAGACAACACAAATGTGATTTGTGATGACCTGATGTGGATTTTTATGATGACTAAAGTCTCCATCAGAGGGGGGCTTGAAGAAGCATAAAAGTGGATCTTGCTTTTACATAACATACACACTGAATTACGACATTGAGAATAAATGTGCACCTTGCACATGCCTAGAAAAACATCACAGAAACTTAGTAAAAGTTGATAAGCCAGCATTGTAAAAGTGTGCTTGACTAGGTAGAAACAGTAGGATTAATTAGTTAGTGAATTTAGGATTTTTAAGTAACTGATTTCCTTACATTATTTAACCAGAAATGTTATGAAAGATGATGATAATTTAGCATTGCTATTTGACTTCATTGCAGAGTGGTCTAACAAACTCGATTTTGGTGCAATTTCTAGGTGAAACATAGTAGATGTCTGAAATTTTCCGTATATGTGCTTAACTGTATAAAGGTCATTTGCATTCAAGAACGATTTTATTTTAATGACTCTTAGAATTAATTTACATGTTGCTACTTTCCTGAAATAGTGGTAGTAGGTCATACTTGAAGTTGAATATTTCTGTATACCAATTACTGACAATATTGCAAAAAGCTTATATATGATAAATGTGATTTATTTAATTATGCCTAAACTTAATTAGGAGTTTGCTTTACTAAAAGATTAAATTTGAATTTAAACACGTTAAGAGGTTTTTCTCTTTAGGCTGCATTATTTTATAGCCTTGTACAATGGACTTTCATCCGTTTCTCAAATGTTGCTTTATTTTAGGCCTGGGTGGAGCTCGCGACCGAAAAACTCAGCCGAATTCCGTGTAGTTAAGCGAGCGGGCGCAGTATTGCTCAGCCACCCCTAGTTTAGGCTGCCAGTGAGCGCAGCATGTGCTTTGGGAAAGAAAGAATGGGGTTGAAAGGAATGGCAATATTTGAGAGATTTGGGGGAAACAGTACTTAAAGGTGTGTCTTGCCCAAGGCTGATTCGCACACCCTGCAAAGTGTATATTAGTGGCTGCGCATGCTATAAATATATATTTACATGTGTACTCTACCCTCTGTGGTAAGTAGTAGGTTAATTAATAGGACAGAAGATATATAGCCAATGGCTACACAATAAGATTTGTTATATCAGGAGGCTTTGCCTTAATCCCCCTGCCCCCACTTCCTGCGTCAAAAAACATGATTCTGCTAAATTTGCTTAATCAAGCATCTTATGTCTTAAATTCTGTATCTGCAACAAATCAGAGCATGCAGAAACAAATGTATTCATTGCAACTTAAAAGGTGAATATTTGCCAAAAGTACATGCATTAGGAATAACTGGATTAATTGCCTAAACTATATTTCACTTTCATGAAAACACAAACACATGCATTGATTTTCTTACTGTACTAACAGTGTCAATTTGATTTGGCGTATCACCTTCTGTGGTGCCTTGTCTCTTAGTAGTCTTGGAGTGATAGGTGAGGGCGGTGAACAGAGCTGAGAAGTGCTGGGCCCAAGAGTGAAGCCATTCATAAAACCACTAATTGCACCAGGACGAAAGGCTTCACCTTCGAGCCAGATCCAAGAAATTCATCATAGCTGGTTTGAGGCGAAGAAGTCAACTTTAAGGATTCCCCACCAAACACCAGCATGTACTACCATTTGCCTTCTCATTTTATTCAATTCTACTTCTTAATCTGCAGAATACCACCCCCTGCTATACAGCATTGATAATGTTTGTGGTAGGCACTACAGAAATAAGCCCCCAACTTCATGTAAGTCCCACTTGTGTGCCCTGAAGAAATGAACCGGCCATTAGGGATCTCGGCTCTTTCACCCTCAGTGCAGGGTCCTCCAGCAATGTATCCCACTCAATATATTATATTACACAACAACTAAATCGATTGACGCGCTCCTTACCTAAATTCCGGCACCAGGTTGGGCTTCAGTTCTGACCATAAAAGGCTGCGTTTAGGGTCAGGACCAGAGTGTGATGCCACTCATGCCCCCCTGCAAGTTGTGATCCCGGGGTTTATTGCTTTGCAAAATCATGTTTTTGTGGATCAGCGTGTCCAGAGTGCCTTGCGGGGAGGGGTGTGATGAAGTGGGGGGCACCCCGGTGAGTTCATCATACGTCCTGGAGCAGTTCAGATACTGTAGCTCCTGCACCGTAGATGAGCTGCGCATGGCCGTGGACCTGCCCCAGGGTGAACAGATGACGGGGCTCCGCGTGGTGTTGTAAACAACAGGCAGCTGCTCTCTGATAGCTTTCCTTTTCTTGTGCCTCACTTGTCCTTCCAAGTCTCCAGATGTGAGGGCATCCAGGTCCATTCCTGCTCCGGGAGTACTTTTAATCTGCCCTTGAAAGTGCCTTCTCTCGCCGGCTACACGCGCTGCCTCCGCACGGTGGATCCGGCGCTCACCAATAGACTGTTTTGGGATCACATGCGTGCGCTAATGTGTTTTGTGAGATATGATTGGAGCATTAGGTACGCTTCATCCAATCATAGTATGACGGCAGGAATTTAGTTTCTTCTGATTGGCCGAAGACTAGAGCATGCCCAATGTGTACTGCAAGGGGGAGTGAGAACTTTGACATCACATGGGTGCGCTAATATGTATGGTGACATATGATTGGAGCATTAGGCATGCTTCGTTCAATCATAGTATGAGGGCAGGAATTCAGTTTTGAATGGCCAAAGACTAGAACGTGTAAGGTGAGTGAAAACTGAAACGTGATGGCTCCAGTAAACTCCACTCAGCTGGCGGTTGCGGAGTCTTTTGCTTCTGCGTTCTAAGTGAAGCGCGAAGTTGCAAAACTCTGTAAATTCTGCTGGAGGAACGGAGTTTTCTGCCCACCGCTACTTTATTTGTTCTTGGTTCATGTGACATTCCTTGAGAGAACAAAGACAGCTCTTTATCCCTTGTCTGTGAATGGTGAGAAGTTGGCTTTTTCCCTATATCCATAAAATTTAACTAGATGAACAAGTTCTTTGTCTATTAACCTGTGGGAGGGAAGGACATTCATTTCTCATGACGTATGTGGGAAATTATGTTGGAGTAACAATTTGTACCTGGAAAGATGGAAGCATGATCACATGATGATCAGACCATTGTGGACTGACCATTGATGTTATGATGGCAAATATGTACTATAAAACTTCACCGTTCAGTAGGAGGAGAGGCAAGATGGTTTTTGTGGCTTTTGAGGAGAGCTTACGTCTAAGCTCAGGCTGCCCGTTGACACTTTCCCTTGACTCCTACGTGCCTGTCGAACTATTTCTATTATGCCCTTTTGCTTATTGACCTTGCTGAGGAACTTGTTTGCCGAACGATTTGGAGCAGTTTGGTGAGATACCAGACTTGAACTTTCCTGATTTATGCTCCATTCCCACTTACCCATGGATTTGCCCCTAGTGGACTTTAACTTGATCTCTTTGCCAATGCTTAGAGAGCCTTCGAGAACCAACTTCTTGCTTTGTTGGTCGTAGAGATTGTATTGTTAACCAAAATTCATCCTCTTATGGATTCTTATATTTAGGGAAAGATTATTTTAACTAGATGTGTGGATTTTATATTTCGAACTGTTAGATTTATGACTGAACTTTTTAAAATGTTACTTATTTGCATTGATTTTGGATCTTTAATACATTAACTCACTACTATATAAAGTTGTCTGTCTTATTGTTTCTAATGTTATTTTACAGAACCTGAGCTCATTTCTAAATGGATAATAGAGACAGTCTTGGATTATTTTCAGAACATCAGGTTCTTTTGCTCTTGTTCTGTTTAGCCACAGCAGAGCTTTTAGTTTGCATGATTCTTGTTGATTAAAATTCTTCAAGAGGTTTGGTCTACCAATTACCATACTTTATTTCTATAGTATAGTCTTGAGACTGATTTACTTGAACTTCATTACCAATTTGTAAGTTGGCTACCAATCAATGGTCCTCACTGGGTAGATGACAGTTGCACTCCTGTTTCTTCACCCCTCACTACGACAGAGAAAGGTCCATCGGAGGGCCATCACCTCTGAGGTGAAGTAATGAATCTGAGTAAAATCCTACTCCATGGGCCAGGTAGGAGTATTTAGGTTAAGGTCATGAGAGTAAAAGCTTCCCGCGCCAACAGTACCAAGGCTGTCTTTTGAATTTAGGCTCCAGCAGACTGGAAGTACATGGGGGAACCTCTGTCTCTGGTGAGTTTTATGAATAAACTGGTGGATATAACTAACAAGGTACAGGGTCTCATTAATCTTTTAGAAAAAGGGTAATATGTATTTATATGTTGCAGAGTAATGAGGACAGTGGTGCTCTTGTTATGCTCTGCTGGTTGCTTCATGAAGGTAAGACAATCACATGGTCCCAATTTTAATTTTTGCAACAATTGGATGTGGAGGAGGAAAGTCAGAGCTGACAGGAGAAATTCTTTTCAGTCGCTTGGATGCTGTATTCCTCAAGGCCAAACACCTCTTTTGGGCCAGCAGTATCAATCAGTAGTAATGCACCACTTGCAAAAGTTGCTTCCAGGGCATACCTTTGACTCTGTTTTTAGTTTAACATTGTACAGTGCTCCTCTGCGTTTTGGCTAGGTTTATGCTATACAGCTCATACAAACATGTATAAACATCATTCAGATTTTTATACGGGTCAGTCCTCGACATTATGAAGATTAAATGTCTTTGCAACTGGGCGACCAGATCTCCTAAGATTTTTCAAAACGTCAGTCAATCTGTAATAGCTCAGTATTTGTAAAATTCCAAAACATCAGATTCAGTCTATTTCTATTTACACACAGGTTTCCCACCTGTTGTTGTCACAGTATTTAACCCCGCCTGCCTACTCATGCCTTATTTTTAGAATATTAACTACTGTCACTTACTTGGATGGTTAGATAAAGGATGGTCAAGGGAACAGCTGCCACGATGAAGAGTGGGGTAGCACACACAATCACAAGGAGAGTTCCAATCACATCCAGCATGCAATTTAACCAGGTGCGCAGGTAGTAATGAAATCGCTCATCAATTACAAATATGTCCTGAAAACAAAAGCAGAATGATCATTTGATAAAATTGACCTAACAATAAAGCCCTACACAATCTATCTTATTGGCTGTCTGGTAAATACCCTGATTGGCACGAAAGTACAGATTAATTTGCCCCTTGATTCCTACAGGGCTTACGATGGAGAGATGAGCAATCAAGTAGTAGGATCAAAGCAACATCTACCAGGCATTCAGGATGTCCCTGCATGACCTGCCTCCAACACTCACATGAGCCCCAAAGCACCTGTGCCTTATCCTCCGGC
This sequence comes from Calotriton arnoldi, assembly GCA_963921515.1. NCBI lineage: Eukaryota > Metazoa > Chordata > Amphibia > Caudata > Salamandridae > Calotriton > Calotriton arnoldi. The sequence goes on along the minus strand of CAWUFW010003770.1, from coordinate 1,237,804 downwards.
CATCAGAACAAGGATCCATATCACATAAACACCCAGGGAACAAAGGTGGTTTGAGCCTATTATATCTGCCCAAAGGGGACTTTAGTATTGCATAAGGGGCTGCAGATGCTTCTGCGGAGTACTCTTTATTACAGATCCTGCAGCACACATTTTACATCCATGCATTCCCTGTGTAGTGAGGTACTACACTAAACAGGTAATGCCTTGAACACTGTCCCGAAGCAATATTAATAAATGGGCACAGGGGCAAACAGACTGTCAGGAGCTGCACTGACGTTGCACTGCAGAGGAACATATAGACAGTCGGTACACCACTGAGGGCGCCCTATGGTATCAAATACAGAAGATTCAAAACACCCCTCCCCCACACCCCGAAGCAATTCCTATGGAGGTGGATGAAGTCATGCACAGTGCAAGCCTGAGTGGGGACACTTTTCTGCCCCCATCTTGAAAACTGGCCTGTTCCGCAGACGGTGTATCACAGAGCTGCAGTTACAAATCACAACTTTCTGCAGCTGTCTGTCTCTGTTGTGGTCATCATAATACAAATACAAGGGTGTACTCGTCAGGTCACATTTGTGCTATGGAGAGTGCAATTCTTTTCCGTAATTCGCCTCGTATATGCTTGGTGCACTTGATGAAGGAGAACTCAGCATAGATCATAGCCGTGCACAAGCTTTGTGTAATCCCGCAAGCATCTCGAATAAGGACACAGTTACAGATGTCAGGTTATTCCCCAAAATAATACAAAAAATACAAACCTGGGGTGAAGAGATTTTATAGCTTTGGGCATCGTTAATATCCCCACCAGCGAAGAGACCAAAAATATGCCTCACTGCTCAAACTAATCTACAGTATATCCTTATACCTTATTTTGTCCTGGTGACATCAGAAGGAAGCCCAGAGAGGTAAGAGGAACAGAAAAGCAAAATAAAAAAAAGAGAAGACAAAGAAATGGAAATAGAAGGGAAAAAAGGAGAAGGTACAATGAGTTCTGGTAACACACCCTGAGTAGGAGTTATCACAGTGTCATCTTCGATGCTTTCACCACCTGAGACAACAGAATGCATGCAAACACCATACAAGCGGGGGGCCTGTTACTCTATCTTAATCTAGCTGCCATTGTCCAACTGCTCAAAAACATCGCTGGCGCCACGGCCTTGTACTTTGTCCCTGGCTTGTTCTGTCCCAGAAAGTTTGTATGAGTGATCTGCACGCTCATATATACATATTTGGGACACAAATTAATATACACATTTGTAGTCAAAAACATAAGCGCTTTCCACACACTTGACCATAAAATCAGCATATATTTCCCTTGCTAAATTCAATATAATTTGGATTTCCACTTCTACTCGAATTCAAGAGCTGGTAGATTTCCTTTCACAACCGATGTGGCCAATGGCAGGCACACAGTTTACCTGAGTAAAAACGTTTATCTGCAGATTTCAGTATTGTTTCATGCTGAGAGTTTTTCAATGTTGCACTAGATTATTTTATTTGTACGAGTTCAAGTTTAACATTCATCCCATTCTTCATTCCTGTATGATTCTCAGATGTAGATGGAGACTGTAATCTAAGAGTGTTTTTTATATAAACACAAAAGAAGAGAACTTTGTTTATGTGCATGTATTTTTACAACTGTAATTCTTTGTGATACCTTGGTAAAGCGATTAAGTACTTGGCCCATAGGTGTTGTTTCAAAGAACTGTAGCGGAAGGTGCAAGACGCTGTCTAACATCTGATGATGTAACAGTCGGGAGGCACATATTGTTCCCCTGGTCAGTACGTAAGCCCCATAGCACACCAGGAGTCCTGAAGAAGACAAAGATGTAGAACATATCAGTATAAATGATGTCGGCAAATTCCCAGATTATACAGTTAATTATATGAGTTACATAGTCTCAGGATGTGTGCATAGAGTGAGATGAGAATCAAACATCTATAATATTTTTCAAGTATTTGGAAAGGTCCCTATTCAAACATATATAAAATGTGTTTGGAGATTGGATGTGCCACCCTTATTTACAGCTAGAAAAAACAGACCCTCAGAAGGTCCAATAGATGGACTTTGTACTACGCATGGATGCAGATAACGGACAGGCACTATGTGACGGTATGTGCTGAGCCTTTACTATATGCCTCAAGAAATCTTCTTAACTGCTACATTGATACAAATAATTCCCAGTGAATCTCATTAAACTGTACATTCAAATATTCTGGTAGATTAGGAAGACAGGAGCTTTGTGTGACGTGAGATGAAGAGAGCAGATGATGTCCTCGAAGGAGTGTGTCATCACTTTCATAATGGTGTGCGCAATTGAAATTAGAATCCCTGGAGTAGATGTTGTTTGCGTTGATTATGTTAACGGCGAATCTGACTTCAAAACATTTTTGACGTGCATATTGTAACGAGGTGAATGGTGAAAAGTGATAGGTGAGGTTGGTAGGTGTGCTTGTTAGGTGCATAGAAATTCAAAAGAGATATGAGGATGATTGAGTATGGTAAACTGTGAGGTGGATTGTGCAAGATGATGATGTCTCTGCCAGGGGGTGTGAATCGCATGTGATTGGGTTACCATCAAGGATGAGTTTGCCAATAATTGGTGGTGTGGTTGCGGTACCACATCAAAACAGGCATGTTATTTGATCACTACACAAGAGATGTCTCTCCTCTCTTGCTTTCTTTTGGGAGAGCAAGACACAACGCGTAATGTATAAATATCAGGATCCCGTGCTATAGCAGAGGCATCACTTTTACTCAAGACTTAACTACACTGTTTGTTTCAACACAGAATGGTGGATGGCTGTCCCCAGCCCTTTCCGGGGTTAATCCATGACCACACAGATCTGAGCAGGAAGTTGGAAAGTTCAACACCTTAGTTCTCTTCAGCAATTATTTGTTTCAGTTATTTATATTTTACTTCATGAAAAGCATGCCTGTTGAAATCGGCCGCATGACACACAATATAAAAATATACAACTGCAGAAAGGAGAGAAAACATAAAGTAATAACCAGATGCCTGCTCCCTTAACTTAGAGGCTATAATGTACAATAAAAGTAGAGTATACACATTTTACGCAACTGCTTACCTTGAATACATCCCAGAAGACCATAGACGCCAAGCCTACTGTCCCTTAAATGAGGCCATTCTGCCGAGTCTTTCATTTGCTTTGCTTCTGTGACCCATGTGCTAAGCCAAAGGTTTTGTCCAATAGCTGCAGCATTCTGCCCCACATAGGCTGCTATAGTGAGACCAACCCACATCCAACCGAAAGCTTGAAGATATTTCATGATGACAGAAGATTTCAGCTTGTTGAAGAAAAAGATTTGAAAATAATTACTTATCACACCCTTGATAAAGAACAGCAATGCACAAACACAGCTTTAAATGTGAGAACATGTACTGAACCAGTGTGGACCATGTACAACAGAAAACACAGTCCATACTTAGATTCTAAAATAGTAAATCAAAATGTAGTAACTATTTACGTTGGTGATAGACAAGACTGAACAGCAGAAACAGGCAAGCTATACCATCAAATAGGTGGTCATTGCCAAATTCAAGTCAGTATGGCAGCAATAAACCCCCACCAGCAAACCTAAAGCATGCAATCAGGTCACGCAAACCCCATAGGCCAAGACAAACTCGGATACAGGCAGGGCTCGAGTCGGGGTACCACGCGGGTGGACGGCGTCCCCCCACTTATTTTACCGGGAGCTCGATAACTGGAGCAAATGGAGCCACACATTCACTCTTTGGCCTCTCTGGGGCGAGATTGGAGCTCATTCAGAACGCTGCTCACGCGCTTGCCAGTTCTGTGATGCAATCGCATCTAAGGGGTGAGCGAGGGGAGGCAATGAGTCTGATGGTGCAAGCCACCTTTCGTGACGTCACTTCCTGTCGTGACGTCAGCGTCCCCCCACTTCTTTTTTTAGGACTTGTGCCCTGGATACAGGGGCATAACCATGAAAGTGCCCATGTACGAGATTCAGCAGAAAATGTGCACATTGTGCTGCCTGCGCTGCAGTTTAGCGCCGGTAGTTTGAGCAGCACTGAAAAATCAGAGTGAACTGCACTATGCGGTGCATAAGAGCATGTGGTCATTTGTGTTGATTGTGCTGCCGCCCGAGTGAAAAATCCACTTGAGCAGCAGCAAATCTACACGAGAAGCAGCCCTCTGACCGCAAGCACCCATGTTAGAAAATCGAACTGAGGGACCCCAGAACTTGCTAGCCAGCTCACATTTCTGGAGCCTCATGGGGAAAAAAATCCACTACGCGCCAAATTCCGCCGGTGGAATGAAACATTCCACCCAACTCTAGATATTAGTGGTGTGCCTGAGCAACATTATTATAGAGTTATCTGACCTTAAAATCATAATTCGACATAGAAACATAGAAACCTATCTCAATAAAATTAAGCGTAGCTAACCAAAGGAACAATATCTGATGTATGCTCTTGTAAAATGAGAGTGATAGAATCTAGCACTCACTTCATGCTCACTTTCAAATTAACAGCAGCCCTCCAGAGGTGAACATTCACTCTGCTGTTTAAAAACTATGGAGTAAAAACCACGAGAGAGGCAGTTGTTTAGTGTCTATGGACTGACAAACCACATATGAAAAAATGAAACAGCATGGCAATGTACAGGGAGCCAACTTGAGGATAAATTATTAACAAATGAATAAAAATACTTCTGTGTAGGTTTTGAAGGTTTCTAAGCATTTTTGTCTTCATGTAAAACTCTAAAGGCCTGATTGACAAACTGCATTCTGTAGTACGTAAAGTATTACTAAGTAGTACAACTCACATACTTCAAAATGCAATTCACAAACCTACATCTCAAGGCCTCTCCACTGTCTTCTGTGTGGAGGTCTCTGCCAAGTGTGCAGAAATTTCCGTACATGTATGTAGCATAGTATATGTGGGAGGGGTAAGGGGGAGTGGCTTGAAAATAGGAAATGGTTAATAAGTGGGAGGGGGTTAGAGAAATTTAAGGAGTGCTTTTGGGAGGACACGCTAATACAAAATAAGCACCCCAAAATGAGAAAGAAAATAGCAATTATCAAATATTCTTCCTAAAGGTGTCAAAATAGGTGTACATGCACTCCAGTCCAGACCAGCAAGTCAAGCACCACACATGATCAATCATTGGTACTGCAACACACTCGAATAATACTCAATAGAGGCAGGTAATTTAAATAACACCCCTAGAAATTAACGTTAAATTAATTAAATCTCTCTCACTCGCTCTCTCTAATTTCAAATGTTTAATTGATTAATGTTAGAAATAGGGTTTCTGTTTGACAGAGGTATGCACCCTGTTCAAGCAGGAACAACACTCCTAGTCAGGGTAAGTCACAAACACACCCTAAATTAACTGTGCTCACTCCATGGTTGCTTGGCACAGAGCAGGCAGGCTTAACTTAAGAGGCAATGTGTAAAGTATTTGTGTATCAGTAAAACAGTGAAAACACCACACAAAAAGATACCGCACTTGGTTAGAAAAATAGAATTTAATTAAACTAACATGACCAGACCAAAATGACAAAAATCCAATAAATAGAAACGGAGTTATGAATTTTTTAAGATTAAATTGGAATGTAGTGCTTAAGAGCATAAAGCGCCAACCTGGGTTATCTGGCTGCGCTTGACCGGTTCGAATCCAAAAGTACAGGCCGACGCGATAGAGTGCAGGTCGGACACAGGGACCACCCTTGGGCCGCTGCAATTTACCTTGTTTGCGTCACTGTCAAGGACAAGATGCGAGGAGCAGAGGAGGCGATGCGTCATTGACGATCCACAGGATGCAGGTGATGCGTCAGCTCTGAGCAACCCAAAGTTGAAGATCCGTTGGAAATGGGGTCAATGCCCCACACAATTGGCGAGGCGTCAATCCTCTTAACGGAGGCAATGAGTCTGCAGTTGAAGAGATGCACTGCTTCTGACTGCTTTGCCTCAACGGCGATGCATGGATTCTGCTGGAACAGCACTTCAAACCGACTTCCAAGGGTCCAGGATTGGGTTGGCACCACTTGGCAGGGCAGACTCACAGGGACGTTTTTCAACACGAAGGGAGTTACCCAGAACTGGAAGTGCCTTTCGGGGGTAGAGAGCGCAGACCTCTCTTTGGACCCCCCGGTCAAGGCAATCTGGCAGTACCCAGACGTTAAGTCAAACATCGTGAGGAGTCTGGCAGCTCCTAGCCAATCTATGAGCTCATCAGCTCTGGGGATGGGGTGTGCATTAGTCTTGGTGACCACGTTGAGCCCACAATAATCCACACAGAACCCAAGTTCAGGTGTGACACCTGGAGGGGCAGCCTTGGGAACCAATACCACTGGGCTGGACCGAAGGCTGTTTGTGGGCTCAATAACCCCTAACACCAGCATCTTGGAGACTTCCTCTTTTAATGCTGGCTCTCACCTTGTCAGACAACCTATAAATGTTGTTCTTCACAGGTGTGTTGTCCCCAGTATCAATATCATGGCTATACCAGGTAGTGAGTCCTGGGGTAAGTGAGAACAAAGAGGCAAACTGCCCCAGCAACTGGCAGCAATCCCTCTCTTGGTCTTAGGTCAGTGTAGGGGAGAGATTGACACCCTCCACTGACCCATTTGGCTCCTTGGAAGAAAGGAGGTTGGGTTCACTCTCCTCTTCCATCCCATCATCAGTATCCAGGAGCATAGTAAGCTCAGATCTCTCAAAGTAGGGCTTGAGGCGATTGACATGAAGGACCCTCAAAGGGTTCCTGGGAGCCTTGAGGTCCACCAAGTAGGTGACATCACTCTTGCGCGTCTTCACCTCATAAGGCCCAGACCAGCGGTCTTGCAGGGCCCCGGGCTTCACAGGCTCCATCACCCCCACTTTTTGGCCAGGGTGAAACTCAACCAGAGTGGCATTCTGGTCATACAAGAATTTCATGTCCTCCTGGCTGGTTTCTACATTCTTCTGGGCGAGCTTCCAGAAGTGTGCTGTCTGCTTGCGGAGTGCCAGCATGCAGCTGACCACATGCTAGGGGACTCTCCCAGGAGCTTGCTACAGGCCCTCCTTTACCAAACTGAGAGGCCCTCTCACAAGGTGTCCAAACTGAAGTTCAAAGGGGCTAAAGCCAACCCTCTTCCGGGTACCTCCCTGTAGACAAACAAAAGACATGGCAGGAGGACATTCCCACTTCCGCCTCATGGGCTTTGGTAGGCCCATAATCATTCCCTTTAGGGTTCTGTTGAACTTTTCAACAAGCCCATTGGTTTGTGGGTGGGCAAAAAGCCTGTTGTACGTCACCAACATACATGTTCATTTCTGACAGATAGTATCTTTGACCACCAGCATATCCGAATCAGATTCAGTATTCTACCCCCAAATGGTTGAGTAAGGGAAGTTACAGACATTACGGCAGGCTATAAGAAGTCAGTGTTAATCTAGGCTACATCACCAGTATATTTTACAGAGGTGACTTGTGTGTTTCTACAAGTAGACCAGAACATTGCACCTTAACACCATAGCAGGCCATAGTCCTTGGGCCCACGGCTTGTAATCCTTCTTATTACCATGCTATCCATGTATGTGGGTAGCTACAGGGAACATGATTAAATAATACATGAGTGGAATATGACTATAGTGCTCAGACTCATAAATACTTCTGCTAAACTGATGGATTTAACTTGTTCAGGGGCCACAGAGCAAAACGAGGTAACTAGGCATCCTTTGGGTTTATTTACATCTTCCTGGGGCCACCCTATTATGTAGTCCTAAAACTGATCACCAAATGCACAATTTTAGTACTAGACACTCTAAGGCTTACTCAGTGATGTGATGTGGGGTAAGAGACAGAGAATATTCACAATTTGATTAATAAATTGATGCTCAGTCAGCACTTTAAATTGAAGACAAACTTGTGAATTCACAGAAATTTGTGAACTTAGGAAAATGGTGCCCATTTCAGATGAGAAAATGGTAGATGAGTGCTCATAAATGTTTGCTAATTCGAGAGTTTATTATCCTAGTCATGTGTGGCAGGGCTATTGTATGCCAATACATGCACAACAGGCCTGATTGCATAAAACATCACTACACTTAAAACAGACTAACTTTGATTGTCAATGCTAACAAATGTGTGTTCGATCACCATGTTTTCAGTTACCCCATGTTTTTCTCTCATCGTTCAAACAGACAAGACGGAAAAGGAAAACTTTCCACTTCTCTCATGCAAGAATTGTATTAGTAGCTGCCTTAAAAGATGATCATGCAGAGTTTTGTCTTGAAAGGAAGAAGGAAAAGTAACAGATACTGTAGGTTTGTATACTTCTGTAAAGGGGCATTGTTTGCACATTTTTGTAGAAAAGAAAGCACTGACCAAGAGTGGCCCTCCTCACTCCATAAGAGACTATTAGCAATAAAGGTATATGAAGTATCAATGGAGGGGTGGGGTTAGACACACGGAACGGTTGCTGAGCTGAGGGGATATGGTAAAGGGCTGAATTCCTACTACTGATGCAATTACAGCATAAGGTATGCGGGGGAATTATTCATGGATTGGCATAATTTACACTGAACATATACATCCACTTACATTGCCTGAAACCACTCTAGAAATGTTGGGTAGGAATTAGATTAATGAGTTAGGGATTTATGATGAAATATGATTCGGGACTTCTTAACCTTTGCCATAATATGCATATTATATGCTGAGTTGTTTCTAATAATCATAAGCATCCAAATACACTTGTTACGTAGACAAATACAGCATAATAAATAACAATATTTTTGTGAAATACCAAACTTCGTGTGAGCATAATCTCCTCTGCTAAATATGGGAGTTACTTTTTCTGACTCACATCACAGCCTATTCACTTCAATGTCAAATCTCATCTTCATTTTTTGCTAGTCGCCTCTCTCAAGTCCAACACTTCCAGGAGTAACTCTGTGTTCTTGGACATTGGCACAAGTGTCTTCTACGTTCACCGATTGCTTCCTTTTTAACTATCCCATTTACTTGACCCTTTTTATTTTCTGTATACTCCCCAGGGTACTTTTGTGTAATTTTGTAAACATTAGGGAAGTTTCTGTCTTAATTTTTGTATAACAGGATTCTGAAATCTTTTCTCACAGGTAGTCTCAACTCTGGATCTCACACAGAAATGGTGTTAAAACCTAGAACCACAGTGCCAAGTCAAAGTGAGTGGCTCGGGGTGAATGTCAGTCTCAAGTATCCTGTGAGCTGCACTCATGTGTTACAGCGAAGATTGTCTACCTTTGCAGAATCCCTAGACAGCACGCTACTGTGGGTTGCTTCACGGCCTTGAGCTGCAATTGCATCCTTCTGGCCTGCAGCATGTTGCCTCACAAATATGTGCAATTTCATCAATCCAATGGTTAACAGCAACCATTTTAATTAAATCATCACAAAAATATCATATCCTTAAGAGATTGGGCCTTCCCAGCTAACCTATGTATAACATACAACAATAGGTGCACAAATTAGAGGCTGTGGGTAGTTCACAGCTGGCATACAAAAAGTGCATCACTTTCCTCCTCACCCTTAAGGCATGGAGCTGGAATTGACCTAAAGGTTAACCAAGGATCAGGTAATGCCCGTAGCTGTAAAAAAAAACAAATAATGGTTCTCTACAAATCTAAATCCCATATTTCATAGCACCACCTCACTGTATCATGCCCGATAGGGCACCATAAGACCTACAGAACAATAAGAATTGCAAACTGGCACTGAAAGCTCTGTCACAGGGACGGAAAAGCTAGAATACAACACTAAACCCTCCCATGAGGACCTAGTTGTTGACAATGGACAGCAAGTAAGTCTAAAATGACACAAATAACCTTTATTTGTTTACCCCCCCACCCCCATAGGTAAATGCCAGGTAGGTCAAGACCAAGCCAGCATTTTCTAGAGAGTTAGGCTTCACAAATCATTTCTTTAGGTCCATCACTTCACAGATGTTGAAAAGTAGCTCTTTTTGGGTGGTCACCCAAAGTTTTTCATTTTTTATGTCACTCACTTGCTGGCAATTTTGAACTCTTACACTGGGACACTTCAGTGCTCAGTGTATGTGCTCTTACTTATACAATATGTTTAAATATATGGTGCAGAAATACACCCATAGCATAGAAAGTTAAAAGCCACTTGTGGACTGCAGCACGCTTTGTGCCATCCACTACACTGAAAACATCGCTTCAGGCCTAGCACGTGTAGCCTGGCAAAAGCAGCTTGAACCATAATGTACAGACAAGTAAAAATCACCTTTTTGACAGGTAGATAAACATGATTTTAGATGTTAAATAAGTCATTCCTACGCATACCTTGGTGCTCACAAGGTAAGGTGCATGATATTTAAGAGTGGAATATGTGTGAAATTAGAAATGGCCTCTTCCCCCAGTGACAAGGCCCAAAACTGCATTGTCATTGGTCAGCCTGTAGCGGACACATAGGAAATATTAAAGTATAGATTAGACACTTTAATTTACAACTTTTGACCTGTAGCAGCTACAGACTCCATTCAGACTTATTTTTATATTTAATAAAAATCCAATCCAATGTTGAAGTTGGATTTTGTATTAAGTACTCTGGAAATTCAACTTTTAGGAAGTTATTTTTATCCTGCCTGAAGCTGCTGGAGGCTAATTTGCATTAGATATCCAGTAACTACCCAGCCGGTATTTGGCCTGAATTAGGTGTGAAAGAGGTGTGAAAACTGCCCCCAGAGCAAAGATAATGGCCTGACAGTGGGGAGGTGTTTTCTTTCCCTGCAAGGAAGACCCGTTGGGGAGGGCCCAAGGAACTCAATTAACTTTAAAGGGGCCTTCCTTGACACAAGTAAATGTTAGGTGGCACCTAAAAGGCTTCAGCCTTTTTTCCCTTAGGCTGGCACCAAACCTAGTGGAAGGAAAGCTACCTCCAGAGCAAGTTTAGAGTGACCACAGAGTAGTGGAGAGCTCATTACCCTAGCCACACCTTAGGTTGGGCACAAAGGCTCTGCACAAGGGGAGAAAGGCTTCCCCATCTTGGATTTTGACTGAGAGGCACTTTGAGATTGTTTGCAGTAGGGCAAACAGGAACTAATGATAAAAGTGGGTAGGGTCGCCCCCAGGAACCTTTACCCCTTTGGTTAGGGAGTGCTCAGAATTCATTAACACTCACTAGCTGGTGACAGGCATAAATGTGCCACTCCAAGGTACCTCCTCAGAACACTTACAGGACCTGTGGAAGATCAGAAGCGAACTGAACCTTTTGTGTGTGACCTGAGTGAAGTCATGAAGGGTCGGACCTGCGTCCTCTTGTGCCTACGATAAAGAAGTGGACTCCAAGGGTCAGTTGGCCGACCTCCTGTATGTCTACTGAGACACAACAAGCTGCAAGAGGCTTTTTTCTGGAGATTCTCAGCTGACCAGTGGCAACTGGAACTGGACTGGACTTTGCTGTTTGCCTCTTCCTAACACCTTGAGAGTCCATAAGCGCCATCCTTTAATGCCATTGGAGCCTTTCAAGTGTACTCCTATGGGTTTTTTCGGGCACCAGAAGAAAGTTTGGAAACTAAAAAACTTTTCCTCCAGAGCTCTAGAGCTTCATGGGGACCTGCGTGAAAAGGTATCTGACTGGAAATTCCATGGCATCGGACTGAATTTCAGTTTCGTCCCGCTCATGGCTCCCATCACCTCCCAAAAAATGACTAAGTCCCATTCTGCATTGGGACATAGAGAATTTTCAGCAAGAAATCTCCAAACAACCAGAACTCTAGCGGAATCAACCTGCTTCAATTATCTGGTCTTCAGTTCCACTGTGGCAACTACAAATTCAGTTGTGGCCCGCTAAGAGAGGATTTTTCTTTTAAAAAAGTGACAAAGTCTCTTTCAGCACTGGGACCTAAAAACGTTTTAACCAATTCATCTATTGCACGCGGCTAGGGCTTCATCGCTGTTGGCCTCAAAACACACCTAGGTCCCAGTCTACTGCTTTTGTATACTGTCATTGGGACTTTGCGCTTTTTGGTGCTATTTTCAATTACATCTTTATAAAGTCAGATCTCTAGTTTCCTTTTGTATCTTTGTTGTGGTGGTTTTATTTTATTAATGAAATGTTTATTTTAAAATTGGTTGTGGAGTTTTATAGTGTTTTGTGTGACTTCTTCCTACTGTGCATGCACTGCTTAAATACTTTACATATTGCCTTTGATTTAAGCCTGACTGCTTCCTTTCACATTGCCACCAGGGACTGAGTACAGGTTTATTTGATTTAATTTGTGTGACTTGTAGCAGGTAGTGGCCTGATCCTTTGAGAATGACACTTGCCCACCCCAAATAATAATCCACTTTCCTGCAGTGAATAGCACTTATTCAGGCGGAATCCTAGGAGCACAATAAGAAACCTACAACAAAGTTTAGTCAAACTCTTACTTTCATCTGTTCTGCCACCATAGCAATCTGGGAGGTTACTTTTGTGAAGGAACAAGCCAATTTGTGGACGCCTAATATGTGTCATGTTATCAATTGCTAAACAGATATGCGCAGCGTATACAATTATTCTGGAAATTAGTTTGACTCTGCTGTTATACATTTTGTTTCATTGTGTTAGAACAGTCTTGACCAGTTGCCTATTCTACCACCTATCTCAAACTGCCTATTCTGGCAACTTTCCAACTCATCATAACAACTTTGGCAGCATCTGGTCAAAGCACAGTTGTGGGATAACAAAGCAGGATCAAAAGAAGTCTGGGAGGACTAGAAAATATGAAGGTGGTGCAGCCGTGCCTTGTGTCTATATATTTTAGAGCAGGGGAACCTGTGGACTTGGTTTATTCAGACACATCTCATAATTAATAACCACTGAAGATACAACTTCTTTGGAATTTTTAGCGTCGTGGGACCATGCAGTAACATGAATGGTTAGAGATCTTATTTACGACTCCAAATGTAAGGCTGTATAGATTTTTTCACCTGACAAATCTATAAATTGCAGTGACCCCTACACTCCTCATTTTCCCTGTATTTTTCAGTGGCCATCCATGCTCCATACTGACATTTAGAGGCAGTACAGAATTTCATTAATTAAATATAAGCAGATACCATGACATATTTTCTGACACTGTAAGGTTAGAAAAGAGTTGCAGGTTCACCCCTTATGATGATGAACTGCACCTGTGGATGATGACCAATTTGTTAAATTGAGCCACAGCTAAAAAAAAATAAAAAGGTATAGGATTTAACCAACACATCACCCCGGTTCACATCAATGCCTTAGTCAGTGTGGTGGGTTGATATTCGTATGCAGTTAAACAAGTGGAGGGTATATGCATCATGCCAGTTTCACCACTGCCATTTAAAAGCAAAGCAAACATGTTGCCTACTGTGATCCTCATAAATACAACTTCTACAGAGCTCAGGCCTAATCAAGCATTATTAAATACACCTATTATATCCCCAACAGACTACTACAATCTAGGCTTTTAAAATGTAGCATCAAAGTATGCATGCTGACTGCAGAAAGGGATGAATGCTGCAAGTCTACACTTGGAATAGCCATAGAGGGCCCACATGGGGTCTGTCTCAGAGCACTCTCTTTGTCCGAGGTCCAATGATGCATTATCCTTAGGGTGCTTATTCTGGTGCACACTGATCTACAGAAGCAGGATGCCAATGGAGGGCCCACATCAAGTCTGATTACAGAGCATTCTATGTGTCAAAGGGCCAAGGATTCATCCTCTTTAGGGTGCTAATTCTGGTGCACACGTCTCTACCTAAGCAGAGAGCTATTTAAGCTGCATGCTTGTATCCATGTCCTCTCTAGGATATAACATTTAAAGCCCATCTCTAGCAATAATTTCTTTTATGTAAACTGTCCTATGTAAAAGAGCAATTTGGGGGAAAGCAGAATCAGGATTACAAACCCTACAGGTTATTATGGTCTGAGGCTTGTTCAGGAGGAACTGAATAAAATACATAAAGAACTAGCAGGATGTTCTGGAATATGGTTCCATGTTTTAGATGTATTTCTTGTACAATGAAGCCCCTTTGAAATATTAACTGCTACACAGATTGAATCTCATTCAATACCTCACAATCTGGGGTGCACTGTGCCATTACTTCATGGAGTAACACACAAACCTATGCGTGTTGATGAAACACGCTGAAATGAACAAACATAACTTTGCTACTTACATTTCCAGTTGCAATTGTTTCTTTTTTCATCGCAGGCTGTTTTGCTTGGCTTAGTGGTGCACTAGAAATACAAAACGCACATCCTTCAGTTAACTCACTGCTGGTAAATGGTGGTGATGAACGCATCTGCCAACGTTTCAATTTAGAGCCTACTAAGTTCAAGTAAAAAAGTTGTGGCTCAGCATTGATATTTAAACGCAAATCACAAAAACCTGGGCTTCTGGAATGTATAAAGGGATTGAAACTATATGTGGGTGCCTATGCAAAGTGATTAATACTTGGGGGCTCATGCAGTGCTTTAAATGGGAATATAAAAGTGCAGGTACTCGCTATTTAGAGTATCTCTTTCCTCCTGAGAAGTGCCAGTACTCCCCCATTAAATGTGTTGCAGGAGAGCTGTGAAGTGCAGGTACTCACCATTTCAAATGAAAGAAGTGCAGGTACTCAGTACCGGACAGTGCCTGCCCATTTAAAGCACTGACCTCATGCACCAAAGAGCCTCGTTACAGTGGAATTTTTGCATTGCACTGCAACCAGTCTAACCGTTTGTGTTACAAGGGATTCTTAAGACCCGTGCATTTGCACGGCAAAGCATTTTTTCACAAAAGTTTGCAAATCGTCCATGTCAGTACTATTAATAAAGTGGCAAACTGAGTACAATGGCCTGTGAAAAGTAGCGAAAGCTGAAATGGAGACCTGCACAAGACTGCATATCTCCATTCCAGCACTTGCACTCGCACTGCATTGCATTGCAACCCCTGTATGCTTGTGGGTCAGGGGTCACAATACCACAACAGCGGCTCTTACTGAATGAGACATGGGGGGACATGCAGTGCACTGTGGGACATTGTCTGCACCTCCTGATTTTTTTTTTAATCTGTTTTATTAGTTATAATAAACAAAGCAGACATTTACATCACAATTCTCCACTTGTTTAGGCTATAGCCACTCTTTTGCTGTATATATTTTTGGCTCTTACATGGAGTTAATTTCCGCATAATAATTACATTGTACATGTTAAACACTCTGTCATTATATCTCGCTGTATGTAGCTCATTTAGTCCCCATCCATACTGTCAGTTGGGAATCAGTTATTGGAGTGTTTCATCAGTATTTTACTAGTGTGTGAATCTGCCAACTTGGGAGGCAGGCAATGACATTTAGGACAACTTAAACAAAACTCGGGCAATAATACTCTTTTTAACTCGAACTGGAGCAAACCGTCCTGTTCCCCATTTTAGTAGGTGCAAATGTGCCTCCTCATTGCCGTCTGTAAGTACACAGTGCCAGGTCTGCATCTGATGCTATCTAGCTGTGGCTTTACTGGTGTTTCCTTTACTCCATGCCTTGTATATTAACTTGAGTCATCTAATTCTCGCTGTGTAGTGGTTATGGGTGCCAATATGTCATCAATGTCAGCATCTTGCCTCTGCAAATCACACAAAATCGAGTCCCAGTATGTTGCAATTGGGATTTTACGTAGGCCTAGTGTGTCTCCTCTGTGTAGCGCAACACTTTCCCCTTTAGCCCATACCTGCAAGGAGTGTTTCCAAGCCAGCACCTTAGGGAGTTCAGGGGACTTCCATCTTTTAGTAATCAATTGTTTCGCCAGTACTAGCCCCAGAGCGATAAAATAGCAGGTCACTTTTTAACTTTTGTTCCTGTGATAAATGTGTAGGATACACGTTTCCCACTCCACTGTACGCTCTGTGCAGTTGGTCAGGGCAACGGTTACTGTTCTCCAATATTTCCCAAGTAGTGGACAGCTCCACAGCATGTGTAGTAGGTCCACATCTATGGTATGGCATCGTGGGCACCCAGCGTCCGCGCGGTTAAAGTATTTATTAATTTTGGCCAGGATGAGATATACCTTTTGTGTTATGTAATATTGTATCAATCGGAAGCGCATGTTCCACGGTACACTAATAAGACCTTCTAATACAATGGCCCACTCAGAATCTGTGAAAGGACGCTGAAGATCCCCCTCCCAACTCTGCTGCAAGCGTGACAATGCTTTCGCTGTGTGATGCCTTAAGGATATGGCGAACCATTTTGCGAGGTGTCAGCCTTGCCCCATGACATGTAGGTATTGTATCGTTAAGTGCATTGGAGGTTTCTGGGCTATGTCACTGCAGTGTTTGCTCAGTGTTGCTATAATTGCACGATGCAATAGGAACTGACCCGGTTGGAGTCCATCCCCTTCAACCAGCGAGGCAAACAGTCTCAGGGCACCTTCACGATATAAGTCTCCGATGTCATGATTCCCCCCTT
The DNA here is from genome assembly GCA_963921515.1 of Calotriton arnoldi. NCBI lineage: Eukaryota > Metazoa > Chordata > Amphibia > Caudata > Salamandridae > Calotriton > Calotriton arnoldi. The sequence continues at coordinate 1,221,359 of CAWUFW010003770.1, read as the reverse complement.
CTTCCCAGTGACGTTGTTCCAGCGACGTGATGGTTGTGGAACCTCTGGGGGTGCCCAGTAGCTGCAGCGCGGGTGCATATGGTTTTGTGTCCTGTATGATGTATAAGCACCTGCGATAGCAGTGATATGCTATGTTGAGCAGCAGTGGGGTTGGGGCCTTCTCCTTATTACATGAGTGAAACAAAATGAGGGCGCGAAGGGACCAGGGCGGGGAGATGGCCGCTGTGTCGTGTAGTTGACGCCCGGAGAACCACCTGGCTACCCATTGGACTTGCGCAGCAAGATAATACTGCTCTGGTTTGGGCAGTGCCAGTCCTCCTTGATTTGTCGGTAGGTAGAATTTCTGAAGGGCCACTCTGTTATGGGAGTTTCCCCAGATAAAACTCCGTATTGCTCCCTCAAGAGTTCGGAAGAATGGTGGTAGTATATATATAAGGGCAGGTTAGTGAAGTAGTATAGAAGCTGTGGCAAAACTACCATTTTAATCAAGGCCACAAGGCCTGTAATTGTCAGAGGGAGTGTGCCCCAGAACGACATCTGAGGGCGAATAGATGTCATCGCTTTACCCAGGTTGCCGTCAAATAGGTTCTCTTGCTGATGGAAGATTCTGACCCTGAGGTATCGAAATTTGTTTGTCTGCCATTCTACGTAAACATTATTAAGCATGTATCTTGGGTTGGGGCATGTTGTATCAAATGGGTATAAACACGATTTTGACGCATTCACTTTCAAACCAGACAGAGCAGCAAACTCTCCCAGAGTGTGTGCCAGTGATAGTGGGATTGACTGTACGTCTTTGATGTAGATAAGGAGGTCATCTGCGTACAGTGAAATTGCTTGTATATCGTCTCCCAATGGAATTCCGCAGTCCATCCCCTGTATTCGAATGGCCACCGCCAAGGGCTCAATAGCCAGCGAGAACAGCAGCAGGGATAGCTGGCATCCTTATCTAGTCCTTTGCTTCACTCTAATTGAGACCGAGATGTGAGGCCCTGTCTGCACTCTCACCGTCGGCTCGTTATATAACAGTTTGATCATGCTGAGAAAGGCGCCCCCAATTCCATAACGCGGTAGCACGGCAAACAGGTATCTCCATTCTAAGGTGTCAAAGGCCTTCTCTAGGTCTAGTATTAGACAGCCTGAGTGGGCCATTGGCCCACTAAGTACTTGACTACCCTAAAGAAGCGCTGCAAGCTGAATGATGTACTGTGGGCTGGCACGAACCTGTTTTGGTCAGCGTGAACTAGGGATGGGACGAGAGGTGCGAACCCGTCAGCCAGTAGTTTCGCTAATATTTTGTAATCTGTATTTAATAGGGCTAGGGGACAATATGAACCCAGGGCTGCTGGATCCCGGTCAGGTTTGGGGAGCGAGACCAGACGGGCATCATTTAATGACGTAGGGAGAGCGGATATAAGGCAGGGGTATATAGGGGGATAGGCATGGGATCAGAGACACTGTATATGCTTTGTAGTATTCTGCAGGTAGGTCATCGGGCCAGGGGTTTTATCTTTCACCAATGCCGCTATGGCTTCTCGGATCTCGTCAGGGTCAATTGGGGCATCTAGCGATTCGTGCTGCTCCGGTGTGATGATGGGTAGGCGCACTGAGTCCAGAAAGGCATCCATGCGCGCTTGGTTGTGTTGGACAGTAGATTCGTAGAGTGTGGTATAGTGTTTCATCACCTCTGCGTGTATTTCATGATGCGTATGTACTGTGTGCTCCGCAGTTGTGCGTATTGCATGTATGGGGTGTCGGGGCTGTTCCTTGCGCAGTAGCCACGCCAACAGCCTCCCTGGTCTATCTGACACCGCGTGTATGCATACTGAGTGCGCAGCATAGTTTAGGTATCTCGACCGTTCTAGCAGTTCCACATGCTCACTACTCACCACGTCCAATCTTCGCATGTCACCCATACCAGACGCCACCATGGTTTCATGTTTAATAGCTCACACTCTACCGTACCTACATCTGCAGTCAGCTGTTTGAGTATGTTCCATGTGAGTCCCATGCTATGTCCCCTAATGACCACCTTGAATGCCTCCCATTCAAGAAGTGTGTGAGACACGGAATGCTGGACCTTCTAGCACTGCTGGCTGAAGGCGCCAGGTGGGGACAGGTGGTGGGTCTGCATTCCAGCTGAGTCGCATGTGTTGGGGGTTATGATCGGAGTTGTGTGCCCCAGGTAATCTATCTGCCTGACAAGGGGTAACAGCGAAGGTGAACTCCCAATGCGATCCAATCTTACATGCAGGTTGTGTGTGTGGGAATAGAAGGAATATATGCGCGTATCAGAGTTGCAAGCGCACAAGACATCTGTTAGGGACCAGTGGGCGAGCCAGGTGTTCAGTGCGTGAGCGTTCGATGAGCCAGTAGTGCGTGTCGGGGGGGGGGTGAGCGGTCCAAGGTGATGTCAAGTACAGAATCAAAGTCTCGGCCCAACAGCCAGAGGATCCCGCTCCAGGAGGCTAGGACGTTTGTGAGGTGACGAAGGAATGCTGTCTGCTCAATGTTGGGGGAATATATGGACCCTATCAAGATGGTTTAGCCATTTAGCCATCCCTTTGCAAGTTCATATATGCCTCCCTCATCTGTTTTCACCTCCTCTGACTCCAAGGGAGTCCCTGCTCCGACCTTTGTTTGCACTTCCTGATGTATGCACTCTGTACAAACACAGTGCAAACAGTATCATTTTGATTGCTTTGTCTATCCAAGTGGTAACCTCCAGCATTCACTGGCTCTAACCATTCCATGCATTGTGACCACAAAAAAGGCACAAAATGTTTGCGCATTCCATTGCGAATATCAATGGGAGGAGGAATGCACATGGACTGCCCCTTTCTCTTGCGATTCACAAGGAACTGCAACGATTCATTAATATTCGTACTGGCCATTACGAATCAAAAAGCATGCGCAAAATTGCACATTGATCATTTGCAATCAGGTGCACCAGCTTGTTAATAGAAAGGACGTGCACTCAGTTGCGTAGCAAGGGGCAGGGGGCGCGGTCTGCCCCGGGCAGCAGGAGTTTTGGGGGAGGCGGCCTCCCACCCCCGCTCTTACCTACCGCCATCGCGGGGTGGCAAACGCAAGAATCGCCACAGGTGGCCAAAGGTTTAGCTACGCCACTGCCTGCACTTATTTTTCCTCAATAGATATTTACAGAGAGCAAGAGAGGAAAAACCCACAAAGGAGGAGAGAGGGAGGAAGAGATATTACAAAAAGCTGTCACAAAGGGAGAATGCAGGAACCTGCAAAAGTGAGATAAAGGGGCAGGGAGTGTCTGGTGGGGGTTAAAGAAGCGCCAAATAAGCTGTCTTATGCTCGAACATTTAATAGCACCTACAAGGAGGGCTTGTGAACAGAGCTTTGGGCACCAGCACTCATTGTTTTACAAATTAAGCACTGGTTAGGAGTTTAGCAGATAACATTACACTAACACAGTTTTCCCTCAATAAATTTCGACAGGTCACACCTGCCGAAATTTATCGGGTGAAAAATATCAGATAATTATGCAACATGCAGATTTTGGTCTGTTAAGCAAAACCTGCATGTAACTCTCCTTTTCCAGACATATAACTGACTCATATTTATCAATCTGGATAAAAACTGACCCAATGGAGTCAGAGTTTATCAGGCCTAATAAATATCACCCCAAACACCAGGCAGCTTTAACTGAGGGCCAAAGTCCTTTTTTGCCCGAGGCCTCTGCTCTGCTAAATAGAGGAAATCTCTACATAGTTTTGTAACATTTTATCTTGCTTGTGACTTAAAGAACGGCAACTCAACAAACCCAGAAACAAAAAAAAGGAAAATGTTACTTACCAGTAGACATCTGTTCTTGGCATGTAGAGCTGTAGATTCACATGCTTTGCATACTCCAGCCATCTAGTGTTTGGTCCGGATGTTTGCAAATTGTTTTTGTTCGAAGAAGTTTTTTCCAGTCACGAGGAATGGTGACTCCTCCTTTCGGTGATAGTGTGCATGGGCATCGACTCCGAAGTTAGATTGTTTCCTGTTGGAGGGTGAGTATGGCGTTAGTAGGATAGATTAGAGATGTCCATGCGTATGTATGCAATAAATGATTGAGTAATTATCTGCAACAGGTATAGGTACCCAGGGAGGCGGGTGGGCGCATGTGAATCTACAGCTCTACATGCCAAGAACAGATGTCTACTGGTAAGTAACGTTTTCCGTTCAAGGCATGTGAGCTGTAGATCACATGCTTTGACTATACAGCAGTCTGCTCCCTAAGCGGTGGCTAACCTGTAGCTGTTGCAGTTGTTTGAAAAAGTGTTCTAAGTGCTGCCTGGCCTACATTAGCTTGTAGCATAGTAGCCCCTATTTTGTGGGTTGAATGAGTCCTAGGGGGTATTGTTAATGTTCTTTTAGCTTTTGCATAGCATGTTTGAATGCATTTTACAATCCATCTTGCAATGCCAGATTTTGAGATAGCATTGCCTTCGTGCGGTGGCGTAAAAGCCACGAAGAGTTGCTTTGTCTTACAAAAGGGTTTTGTCCTTTCGATGTAGTATAGTAAAGCTCTTTTAACGTCTAATGTGTGAAGAGCTCTTTCTGCTACAGAATCTGGTAGAGGGAAAAAAAACGGCAACTCAACAGATTGGTTTATATGAAAGGCAGATACTACCTTTGGTAAGAATTTGGAATTAGTACGAAGAACCACCTTGTCTTTGTGTAAGCGAAAAAAGGGTTCTTTAATAGTTAATGCCTGAAGCTCACCTACTCTCCTCAGTGATGTAATGGCAATGAGGAAAGCCACTTTTCAAGTGAGAAATTGTAACTCACACTTGTGTAATGGTTCGAAGGGTGGACCCATTAATCTGGTAAGGACAATATTGAGATTCCACGCTGGTGCAGGTGGAAGTGTTGGAGGAATTATTCTCTTTAGTCCTTCCATAAATGCTTTGATCACAGGCACTCTGAAAAGGGACAAATGTTGTCTGTTTTGCAGATATGCAGCAAGATGTAGTCTTATGGATGTGTAAGCTAGATTTGAGCGTTGTTAGTGCAACAAATAGCAGATGATATTTTGTACTGAAGCATTTAACGGGTTGATATTGTTGGTATTGCAGTAAATGACAAACCGTTTCCATTTGGCTGCATAGCAAGCCCTTGTAGTAGGTCTTCTGGCCTCTTTAATGATATGCATTCAGTCTGGTGGAAGGTTCAGATAACCAAACTCTATGACTTCAGGAGCCAAATCGTAAGGTTCAGCTTCTTTGGATTTGGATGCCTTATGTCTCCATGGCTCTGAGTGAGGAGACTGGGTGTGAGGCGTAGTTTTGTGATGCGGAACTACTGAAAGCTCTAACAGGGTTGTGAACCATGGCTGACGGGCCCATGTGGGAGCAACTAGGATTAGTGTTAGGGATGTTTGCTTGAGCTTCCGAACCACTAGTGGAAGGAGTGGGAGAGGCGGAAAAGCCAAGGCAAATATTCCTGACCAATTCATCCATAGGGCTTGCCTTTGGATAATTGGTGTGGGTACCTTGAGGCGAAGCTTGGGCATCTTGCGTTGAGGTGAGACGCAAACAAATCTATTTCTGGAAAACCCCACATTTGGAAGAGTGGGAGGAGAACCTGAGGATGAAGTTCCCACTCGTGGATCTGTTGATTTTGTCTGCTGAGCAGGTCTGCAATTTGATTGTTTTCTCCTGGTACGTGTTCTGCTAGGAGATAGATGTTTTGTTGAATGGCCCACCTCCAAATGTTCTGTGCGAGGTGTGACAGTTGGAGAGATTGTGTTCCCCCCTGGTTTTGTATATAATACATCGCTGTCATGTTGTCTGTGCTGACTAGGACAGCTTTGCCTATAAGGTGGGTCTGAAATGCTTTGAGCGCTAGGAATATTGCTAGCAGTTCCAGTTGATTGATATGAAGCTTTTTTTGCTTTTTTGACTCCACAACCCTTGAACAGTGAGAGTCTGGAGATGAGCTCCCCAACCTGTGAGTGATGCGTCTGCTGTTAGGATCGTCTATGGAATCGGGTTGATGAATGGCCGCCCTTTGGATAAATTGTGTGGGTTCCACCACTGCAGAGAGCGATGTGTGCGGCCTTCTAACAACACTAGATCTTTCAATTGACCCTGTGACTGATTCCACTGACGGGCTAAGCATTCTTGAAGGGGACGCATATGGAGTCTTGCATGTGGAACGATTACGATGCAAGATGCCATCATTCCTAGTAACTGCATGAATACTCGTGCTTGAAGGAAGTGATTGGATTGAAACTGTGAGACCAGAGCTTGAATATTTTTGATTCTGGCCATACTTGGAAAGGCCAGAGCTTTTTGAGTGCCAAGAGTGGCCCCCAAATATGTTTGTGTCATTGAAGGTTGTAGATGTGACTTCAACAGATTGACTGTGAAGCCTAGTCTGTGCAGCAGGTGCAGTGTGCTTTGTGTGTGTTGGAGACACCTTTGATACGTACTGGCTTTGATGAGCCAGTCGTCCAAGTATGGGAAGACATGGATGTTTTGTCTTCGCAGGTGAGCAGCGACTACTGCTAGGCATTTTGTAAACACTCTGGGAGCAGTGGTGACTCCGAACGGGAGCACTTTGAATTGGTAGTGTTTGCCCGCTACGACAAACCTGAGGTATTTGCGATGAGCGGGATGTATCGGAATATGGAAGTATGCGTCCTTTAAGTCTAGAGTAGACATAAAGTCGCCTTGCTGTAGGAGAGGAAGGATCTGTTGGAGAGTGACCATATGGAAGTGATCTGAATGAATGTATAGGTTTAATTCTCTGAGGTCTAATATAGGCCTGAGAGAGCCGTCCTTTTTGGGAATGAGAAAGTGAAGGGAGTACACGCCTGTTCCTTTTTATTGTAATGGGACAGGTTCTATAGCTCCTTTTTGCAGAAGAGACTGAACCTCTTGTTTGAGGAGGTGTAGATGTTCCGGAGACAGTTTGTGTGCGCGTGGAGGAATGTTTGGAGGGTTGGTGGTAAGCTCCAGGCATTAACAAGATTGGATAAGTTGTAATACCCATTTGTCTGAAGTGATGGTATTCCAGACTTGGAGAAATTGAGAGAGACGTCCCCCGACAGGCATGGAATGATCGGGGGGAAGAGGAGACAAGTCACTGTTTATTTGTGGCAGGGGAAGTACGGGGTGTGTTACATTTACCTCTTCCCTTGCCATTGTTTCCTCTAAATCCTCCTCAAAAGTAACCTCTTGAAGAGGGTGATTGATTGTTACCTCTAAATGACGTGGAGGAACTGTCTGTTTGCATGGTCTTTGAGCCTCCCCTGTAAAAGGAGCGGCGAAAGGAACCCCGATTAGATGTTGTTTGTAAAGCTCCCATGAATTTGGCAACATCTGAATCTTTCTTCATTTTTTCTAAAGAAGCGTCTACCTCAGGTCCAAAGAGGTGTTTCTTGTCAAAGGGTAGGTTTAAGATAGAGGCTTGAACCTCGGGGTTAAACCCTGAAACTCTGAGCCAGGCATGTCTTCTAAGCAGAATGCTGGTGTTAATAGCGCGTGCAGCAGTATCAGCTGAATCTAAAGCGCACCTGATGGAAGTGTTGGAAATGAGTTTCCCTTCTTGGATTAAATCATGTGCCTTAGCTTTGTGTTCATCTGGCAAGAATTGGAGCAATTGCTCCAATTCATCATAATGAGCTCTGTCATATCTAGCTAACAGAGCCTAGGTGTTAGCTATACGCCAATTATTGGCTGCCTGTGCTGCAGCTCATTTGCCCGATGCATCTATTAACTTTGATTCCTTATCAGGAGGAGGGGCATCTCCTGTTTGTGAATTTGCCCGCTTACGAGCATTTGAAACCACTAAGGAGTCTAATGGAAGTTGACCTCTAATGTAAATTGGGTCTGTAGGTGTGGCCTTATACTTTTTGTCCACTCTTGTTGTGATAATCCTTGCTCGCACTGGGTCTTTAAATATGCTATCTGTATGTTTAAGCATACCCTTAAGCATAGGCAGGGTATCTGTTGTTTTTTTAGAAGAACTTAAGGTTTCAAATAAAAAGTCTTCTTCAAGAGCCTCTTTGTGGAGCTGTACTCCATGGTATTGAGCAGCTCTGTTGACTAGCTCTATAAACCCTACGTTATCGTCTGGTGGAGAAGGTTTTGAAGGGTATAAATCTGGCTCATTGTCAGTGATAGGATCTGTATTATAATCGATCCATGGGTCAGGATTATTGTTCTCTGGTGCATCTCCATCCCCGTCCCCATCATCCTGGTGATCAGGTGATAGTGGTTGTGGTGAATTTGTGGGTGTAATAAGCAAATTTGGATCTATTGGTGAAGAAGGTGAAAATGGGAGGTGGAGAAGCATTAGTACCCATATTCTTTCTTTTTAGAGGAATATGGTAAAAGTCCTCAAGTTCTGGCTTGCGTTTTGCTGGTAGCTTTGCATAAAGATGGCCAGTCTTAGGGGTAATGACAAGTTATTTTTGCTTTGGGTCTGTGTTGGAAGGCGGGACATCCAACTGAGGCTCTTTAGATGGAGGAGGAGCTGTCTTCTCTTTAGGTGCCAGAATTTTCAGTGCCGAGGTTTTCGGTGCCGATGATTTCGGAGCCGAGGATTTCGTATCCGAAGATGTTGGTTTTGATTTCAGTGCCGAGGATTTTGGTTCGGTGCCTGAAAGTGGTTGACTCGGTCCCGAGCCAGAAGGCTTTGATATATGTTTCGGTGCCGGGCCCAAGGGCGGGGCGTTTGAAACTTTTTCTCGGTGCCAACCTTGGCCCGAAGGCAGAGGAGGGCCCGGAGCCTTTTTTATGGACGACATTTGGGGCAGGGGAGTATCTTTACTCACGGTACGCTGACCCTGCGTGATATCCTCTTCGATGTCGGAGTCTTCCTCGGACACGGAGATGTGTAGTTCTTCCTCCTCGGCTCCCTGTGCTTCGAAGATTTCCTGGTCGGAGTCTTCTCCAAAAAGATTCGGAGCGGAGCCGCTGTGTTGTTGATACATTTCGTGACGTTGAGCCCGACGGTCACGGAGTGTCTTTTTGGATCGAAACGATCGGCAGGCTTAGCAGTTCTCTTCGTTGTGTTCTGGTGACAAAGACAAGTTGCACACTTTGTGCAAGTCGGCGCGGGGGTACTTAGCGTGACACCCGGGACAGAATTGGAATGGAGTCCGATCCATCTACTGCGAGCTGGTCTGGTGTGGTTAGGCCCAACGGCCTTCCACGAAGTTTTCGACCGAAGATTTTGGAATCGATACGATACGCCGAGATGGAAAAACGCGATCGAGAAACAATACCGTCGAGGGTAGTGGATTGCGCACCGAGGGGAGCCAAAGGACGGTGTCAAACCGGAGCGCAGCAATACACGTCCGAACCCAATGGCGGAAAAAAACAATCTAACAATGGAGTCGATGCCCATGCGCACTATCACCGAAAGGAGGAGTCACCATGCCTCGTGACTGGAAAAGACTTCTTCGAACAAAAACAACTTGCAAACATCCGGACCCAACACTAGATTGCAGGAGTATGCAAAGCATGTGATCTACAGCTCACATGCCTCGAACTGAGTTGTTTCTTTTCTCAGCCCTACAGAAAACCCCTTCTGCAAAGTAAAATAAACAACTTACCACTTTTGAACTGGCAAGAAGTCACACAATTGTCACTTTTTAAAAGGATGGCATTGCTGGTTTAGGGGCATTTGCTATGAATGCTGTGGGACTATTCATAAAAGGGACTCTGCACTAGAGATATAGCTTCTGATGGAGCAGGGTAAATAAAAATAATTTGTACCCCCCTCTTTTGAAAATTAATGAGTTTTAATGAATTAACGATACTAATTGTTAAATGGAGCATGAGTTAATCAACCATTGCACCTTTAGTAAACACTACATAAAGGGTAACCTGCAAATTTGTGCAAAATCTAATTTATTTACAATTGTAAAGTTGACTAACCCTAATATTGTGATTTGCGTATTAATTAGAGTAAAATCGCATGATTTATGCTATGTAGTAGATTTGTATTGTGGCAAAGAATGCAGATGGTAAGTAAAATGGCTTTAAATGTCGCTACTGCTAGGTAACACCTAACATGGGTCTTTAGAATGACGGGTGGTAAACAGAAAGGCTTATTTTCTTTGTTTTAATTTTGATTGTGTTTGTTCTTATGATAGTTCGTTCGGGCCTGTTAGGCCAGGCTGTGAAAATGGCTGCCGAGACAGATGCGGTCACGTGACGAAGCCAAAAGATGGCCTCTAAGCGGAAGAAATAGAGGAGCTGAACCACGTGGGTACAGCCTGTGCACGGAGTGAGAGATGTCAAGGTCACGTTGACCTGCCATAAGGAGAGTGCCAAGAAAGACTCAGCGTGTATTCGTGGGAATAAATGAGAAAAGAACATAAGCAACAAAGGACTAACCAAATTGTGACCATCAGATTTGCAACAAGATGAATGGACAAATTGGACTGCTTTTACCCAAAGGTCATGAGAAACCATTATACTCTTAACTATCCCCGAAACCAGTTTGAACAAAGAAGGCAGTGAGGTGATCATCACCACCCCTCAAATGGACCAATTAGCGTAATTCCTGCCCCTATGGATTGCAACATAGGGTATAACAGGGACTGCTCTTATGTGGGAGCTGCTGCTGCTGTTTTCTATAGGTTACTTCTTTGAGTTACCTTTTTTGCCGTTGCTGTGGCCGCTGCTATTTATGCTACTGCCGCCGTTGGTTTTTCCACCACGATATTGCTAAAGGACTTTGTCATTTTTGGACTTTGAACTTGACTGGGGAAGGAACGAGACCGTTGCGGGAAATCTGTACGGGAGGTCCGGTCGAGGAGGCCATTAGCTGGACAGTCAGTCAGTTTGGGAGTCTATTCTGTGATCTACGGTTTATCTTCTTTTTGGTGAACCATTCCTATCTGCATCTAAATGGGTAATGCATAAGTTTCAAATTCTTTATTAGAACTTTTTATATAAATGTTATTAATGTATTAAAGTGATTAATAAATTAAGAATCTCACCCGTGCAAATGAAAATTTAGATAAAAATTCATTCTAATCAACAATGAGTCTGTGGTTCTTTAGTTCCTTAATAAGTTTAAAGTTTAACAGGTTTTATAGTGATTGAGCTGGTCTTAATCACCATCAACTTATTCTACTAGTTGGTCCATCGACCAAAGAGCGGAATACCTTGATGTTTGGAATCGACAGGATCAAAGGCTAATGTATATGATGTCTGAGGCTTTATTCTGTCTAAATTAACAAGGTATCCCGTTCCTCCAGCATCACATTTCTCCTTGGTGTGTAATCCAGTGAGTGAATGAATGTATGATATGCGGTGTTATGGGCCCCACCGTCATATGGTTTAATAGAAGTGAATGATTTACCTGGATTCGTGTCCTGAGGAGAAATTTATATTAACCGCGCTGGATCAGATTTCTTGGTAGCAGAGTTATGGTTTCTATAGATTAGTTTGGTGATTATTGATTATTGATTATTGATGTCTAACACTTCGTGTCGAATTGTATTATGTTATGTGTAAGTCGAAATCTTGAAGCTTCCGGGAAGTAGGAAGTGGACACGTGTGGCAAAGAGAAGTCACATGGAATTGTGCATTGTCTGATTTTTCAAAATTGGTGATAACACAGGATTGTGTTATGATAGGGACATTTCATGTATAAAACGCGTATGAGTGAAATAGCAACAGGTTTTCTTGTGAAACTCTGGCCTTAATTCTCAGGAGCAGTGTTTTATCCCCAGAGAAACGGGTTTACCCCTTGCTTGAGAGAAGGGTAAGGTAGAGAGGAGTGCTACGCTTATCGAACAAAACAGTATTCTTGCAAGATAGAGCAAACTATTTCTTTTGTTAAGCGAAAACAGACAATAGTAATGTGTTTTATGTTGTAACTAATAAAATTCAGTCGAGAAAAGAAGGTAAGAAAACTGCCGATAAATATTGTAAAGGAGGGGTCAGAAAAGACAGGAGTAGTACTGACGTCAACAAAGACCGCGCTGGTATTGGCCAGCTGTGAGAAAACAAAGAGCATCCTGATTGGTGCGTTGGTGTGAAGACGCGCTGGTATTGGTCAGTTAGGAGTGACGAAGAGTTTTCGGATTGGTGCGTTGGTGTGAGACGCGCTGGGATAGGTCCGAATTGCCAAACAGTAGAAAGAACAGCGTAGTGAAGAATTTCGTGAGTTTATTGGAGAGAAAGAATCGTGCAATATGGCTTATTATGAGTATGGTAGAGAGAAACAGTCATGGATGACGAAGATTAAAAACTTTTTCAAGAAAGACAAAAAGGTAGTGACTAGGGAAGGAGAAGTACTTCCTCCGCCGAAGACGCCAGCATCTCATATGATGTTAAAATATGGCTATCATACTTGTATTTGGTTGGAAAATTGGACAAAATATACTCAGAACGATGGAGTATTAGCGTTCCCAGAAAATGGTTCGTTTAGCCCGGCTATACTTCGAAATTTGAGAGAGAAAATGATGAAACTTGAACCGAGACCTAGACCAACACAGTTTGAAGCGTTAGGTGAATGGGAAGATGAGATGTATGAAAGAGAAAGACACAGAGGTGCAAAGAATTATAGTTTAGTCCATGGAAGAGTATGGGGAATGAATCATGAAGACAGAATGAGACGATGGAGGTATGCTAATATGATGGATGGTTTGTTTCCTGTCAGAACGGTTGAAGAAGTAACAGGAAGAAAGTGTACGGAGAAAAAGAAACATGCAGTAACCGAAAGGTATAGGTATGGAGGTAGCGACACAGAGGATGAGTTGCTGGAAGACATTTTAAACAGAAAACCACCTCCATATCAACAGAATTCTGCGGTGGTGACACCAAATGCACCACCTATGGAGACTGTGATGAATAAAAGCCCTGAACGAAATTATGAAATAAATAGGTCTTATGAAAAATCAGAAACTCCCCAGAGTGCGAAGCCTGATAGTGGTAATACAGCTGAGTTAGCAAGAACCACAAGAGAATTGACTGAGAAAATAAGAGAATGAACTATGAACATGGAAGCCGTGACTGTGCCAGTGACAATAGGACCAGTAATACCGGTATTTGAAAACCAAAGAATAGATGAGCATTCCTTGACAATTCCAATGAACTCGAATATGCAAAGAATGAGAGAAGGGATAATCCCAGAAACTAGAGAGACAAGAGATCCGGTTGGCTCATATAGATCGAGTCCACCTACAAATTTGACGGTTAATGAGAGTCAGATAAATAGGATTCCTATGGGAACTGAGTCAGCAACTGAGACCCCAGAAAGAAGTACAAATTGGATAGAAATAAATAGTACCCCTGTAGGTCCGACTCCAGAAGAATTAAATGAGTGGATGAGTAATTTACAGAAGAAAGATGCAGAACCACAATACGTTGGATGTAATCAGATTAAAGATAGACATGGAAGAGTTGATTTTAGGGACTATTGGTACAGATAGATTGAAAACATATCAAGATGATGAACTCATGTTCATGTGCAAGAGTGTTACTTGGAGAGCTAGGAATTTGCATGAAAAATTGGAAGAAACAGCGAATGAACTGGGAGTAGAATTTGGAAAGATCAGAGGACTGCAGAAACCGTATAGGGTAGATTTTAGTGAAAAGGATATAGAAAATCTGAACACATCAGGACGATTAACTCAGATAAAGGAACTGATTGTGTTATTGAGAAAATGGGGCGATGTGGACAGATGGAGGAGCAGATGGATAAGAAGAAAGGAGGGAACAACCGATAAAGCATTGTTGGCTTTTCCAGTAAAGGAAAAGGAACCAATAGCACTGGAATACCCGATGAGGGAAACTCCAGGAGGAAGCTATGTACATGTTCCATGGTCCAGACAGGATATATTGTCATTTACAAATGACTTCCCAAGATTGAGAGAGAAACCCGTAGAATGGTATAGACAGGTAGAAAGATTTGTAAAAGTTTCAAAGGTGCTGTGGGAAGATATGGATGGATTGTTTGAGATTGTAGTACCAGCAGACTTTTGGACAGAGTGTAAGATTACAATTGATTGGCCGAAGGAAGAATATCCTAGAGATGCAAAAACTGGAGCCCCAGGTCCAGAGGAAATGAGAAAGTATGAACAAGCCATCACGTTTTTGAAAAATAAGATTCCACCGAAAGAAACAGATTGGGTAACGATTGATAGAACAACTCAGGAAAGTAAGGAATCTGTACATGCCTACTACGAGAGGTTGCTTTTGGTTTTCAAACAGTATAGTGGTTATGAGACGTTGAGTGAAAAGGACATGAGTCATTTTGTATACAGATTTGTATATGGATTGAAACCAGAAATAAGTGAAATGATTAAGCAGCATATGTTGTGTTGGCAGAATAGCACTGTAGATGAGGTATTAAGGTATGCCAAATATTGTAGTGATGACATCGAGTGTAGACAGCGTAAACTAAAGGAAAAAGCGATGTGGGCACAAGTAAAGGTTGCAGAAAAGCAAGAGGCTCAAATGAATAATCAGTCTAGTGATGCAGGACAAACTAAATCCAAACCGAATATAGGTAAGGGAAAAGGTCAAATGAGTATAGAAGAGGCTAAAAAGAAATGGCCATGCCATAATTGCGGAAAGTTAGGGCATTGGAGAAACAAGTGTAAATTTCCTCCCAAAGCTAATACGGAAAATCAACCATTAAATCCACAGGTGCAGAATGAGGTGAGTTACCAACAGCTGCAACAACCGCAGGTAGTTACTCAACAGAGTCAGGTGCCACAACCACCTCTTCCTAAGAGTGTAAACCCCCAGAGATACAGTGCAGAGACAGGATTCTACGGAGGAGAGCAGGTAACAAAATTGCCGCGCGCAGCTGCAGTGTCGCAGTATTGGTTACGGCAGGATGGAAATGAATCGGATGAAAGTTTATGACGGTGCCTAGGAGAGGAAGAAGAGTGCGTGCTTGGCGCAACTCTAGAGGTAGATCAGTTAGGTCCATTTGTGGATGGAGAAGTGAATGGTGTAAATGTTACATTCCTTGTGGACACTGGAGCTACCCGTTCTACTGTTAGATCAGGGGAAATTCCAAATCTTCCTCTCTCAGGAGAATATATCCAAGTTGTAGGTGTTTCAAACCAACAGATTAAAGCGCCTCTTACCAAACCAGTAGAGGTGAAAGTTGGACCATTCAAAGAGATGCATCGGTTTGTGGTATGTGATTGCAGTCCTGTAAATTTGCTAGGACGTGATCTGCTTTGTAAAATGAATTGTACCATCTATTGTACCCCGGATGGTATTGCTTTTCAGACACCAGATGAAGATGTCCTGTATAAAATGACAATGGCAGAACTAGAACCAGGAGTAAATGACATGTTTCCTGTGTTTGACGCAGAGAAAATCCCAATTGAATTGAAAGAAACGGTCAGATCTAATGTATGTGATTTCACAGGCGAGGACATTGGGTTAATGAGAGGAGTAGACCCTGTAAAGATTACTATAAGAGAAGGAATAAATTACCCAAATACTCCACAGTATAAATTAACGCCAGAAAGTATTGAAGGAATAACCCCTGTAGTTAATAAGATGATTGACCAAGGAATTTTGAGAGAGTTAATGAGTAGTCCATGTAATTCACCAATAATGGGATTGAAAAAGCCGAATGGGACATATAGGATAGTACAGGACTTGAGGAAGGTAAATAAAATCGTTGTCCCCTGTTGTCCAATTGTGCCAAACCCCGCTGTAATACTATATCAGATTCCACATGATGCAGAATGGTACACAGTTATTGATTTGTGCCATGCATCCTTTTCTATTCCGTTGCACCCAGACAGCCAGCCATTATTTGCGTTCCGGTTCGGAGAGCGTATTTTGGCATGGTGCCGAATTCCTCAAGGGTATACAGAAAGTCCCTCAATCTTTAATCAGATCCTAGAGAAATCATTGGAAGATTTAAAAATGCCTGAAAAATCCGTGATGGTTCAGTACACTGATGACCTATTGGTGGCATAAAAGACTAAAGAAGCATGTGTTATGGACACAATTGCTTTACTGAATCATTTAGCAGAAGGAGGACACAAAGTGTCCCCGTCAAAACTGCAATTTTGTCAGCAGGAAGTACAGTATCTAGGTCATAAGATTGAAAAAGGGATGCGAAAAGTGACGACAGAAAGAATAAGGATTATCCGAGGAATGAGAGCTCCGATGACACAGAGAGAGGTGAGAATGTTCCTTGGAATAGTTGGATATTGCCGACAGTGGATAAGTGGATTTTCATTAATTGCAAAACCTTTACAGCGATTGACAAAAAGAGATGTCAGAGATCCGATTGAATTGAATGAGGAGGAAATGAAGGCTTTCAAAGAACTGAAAACAAAGTTGTGTGAGGCACCGGCATTGGGAACACCTGATTATGAAAAAGAATTTGAGCTGTATTGTAGTGAAAGAGATGGATGTGCATTTTCGGTGTTAGTGCAAAGGCATGGAAAAATTAAAAGACCAATTGCTTATTTTTCAGCTGTTTTAGACCCGGTAGCAAAGGCATTGCCTGGATGTCTGAAAGCAGTAGCTGCTACTTGTGTGAGTCTGGAACAGAGTGAAGGCATTGTGATGGGATATCCACTCTGTTGAAATTCTTCTGACTAGAACCAAAACCCAATTCATGACACATAGTCGGCTGACTAGGTACGAAAAGGTGATTTTGAGTGCAGACAATGTAACCATTGATAGATGCACAAGTGTGAATCCTTCAACTTCACTGCCAGATGAAGAAAATGTAGGAGTCAAAGATGAAGTTGATCATAAGTGTTTGGATGTGCTTGAATTTTGCACCAAGCCTCGCCCAGATATTAAAGATGAGCCCTTAAAAGAATCAGATTACGTAATGTTTGTGGACGGGTCATGTCTGAGAACGAGTGAAGGAGTTTTAAGTGCTGCGTATGCTGTATGTACAGTAGCAGCTATAATGGAAGCATCTTGTTTGAGAGGGATACGTTCAGCCCAAGTGGCTGAGCTGATTGCTCTGATTCAGGAGTGCAAACTGGGAAAGAATGTCCGAATTACGGTGATCACGGATAGCCAGTATGGCTTCGGAGTGGTCCACGATTTTTGACAGATCTGGTCTCAGAGAGGTTTCTTGACGTCTGCAGGAA
This sequence comes from Calotriton arnoldi, assembly GCA_963921515.1. NCBI lineage: Eukaryota > Metazoa > Chordata > Amphibia > Caudata > Salamandridae > Calotriton > Calotriton arnoldi. The sequence continues at coordinate 1,204,279 of CAWUFW010003770.1, read as the reverse complement.
CTCCTATCAGAAACGGTGAGTTTGTGAAGAAATTGCTTAAGGCGATACAGCTGCCTAAACAGATTGCAGTGGTGAAATGCGCTGCACACAAAAATGGAGCAGACTATATTACAGTGGGAAATAAATATGTCGATGAAATAGCCCAATATTGTGCCAGAAATATGGTCTCACTGAATAGGAGGAGAGAAAAAGAGAATGTTTCATGTCCCTTGCTGTTTACTAACATGGTCGAAACCTGGGATGAGGTAAGGCAATTACAGGAAGAGGCCAATGAAGAGGAGAAAGATGGTTGGATAAAAGCAGGTTGCAGACAAAGAGAGGAAGATGACGTTTGGGTTTATAGAGATGAAAGACCAGTTATGCCTGATAGCATGATTTCTAATATGGCACGGATGTACCATGGACAAGCTCACATTGGTAGGGATGCCATGATCAGACTTTTCAGACAGACTTGGTACATCCCAAAATTCAGAGCTATAGCTGAAAGTCTTTGTCAAAGATGTCTTACATGCCAACAGATAAATCCAGGAAGGAAAACAGTAGTGAGTTTAGGGACAATAGGACGTGAAGGAGGTCCTTTTACCAGAATGCAACTAGATTTTATTGAAATGCTCCCGAGCAATAGATTGAAATATGTTCTTGTGGTCGTTTGTTTGTTTTCTCGTTGGGTGGAAGCCTATCCGACAAGAAGGAATGATGGAGTTACTGTGGCCAAGCTCCTACTGAGAGAATTCCTTCCGAGATATGGTTTTCCAGTAACGATCGAAACAGATAGAGGAACACATTTCCAAAATGAACTAATTCAATTGATATGTGAAGCACTTGACATACAACAGAAATTACACTGTGCCTACAGACCAGAAGCATCTGGAGTGGTAGAGCAAGTAAATGGAACAATAAAGAATAGGCTAGGGAAAATGTGTCAAGCCACAGGACTCAAATGGCCAGATGCCCTGCCATTGGTGCTGATGACTATCAGAAGCATACCTGACAGAAAAACAGGTCTGAGTCCTCATGAAATAATCATGGGACGAGCAATGAGACAAGCACATGGACCTGTCAACAAACTGCTGACTATAACTGATGATCTCGTATTGGACTATTGCAAAGGATTGGCTGATGTGGTACATTCTGTGTTTCATCAGGTTGGACCGGATGCGACCACTCTAGAAAGAAATCAGCTCATGATTTGAGTCCAGGAGACTGGGTCCGCATAAAAGTCCACAGAAGAAGAAACTGTTTGGTTCCTCGCTGGGATAAGCCACGTCAAGTGATCCTGGTGACAACAACTGCTGTAAAATGTGCAGGTGTGAAAAATTGGGTTCATGCCAGTCACACCATCAGAGTTCCAGATCCTGAAGCTCGACCTGTAAGTCGACATCTGGAGATATCTGATACCAGCTCAGCATTCGAAGCAGAACCTGAAACAAGTAGAGTTCCAGATCCTGAAGCTCAACCTGAAAGTCGACATCTGGAAGAAACAGGTACAAGTTTAACAACTGAAGAAGAATCTGAAACGATCAATCAAAATTCCAGATCTTGAAGCTCGACCTGTAAGTCGACATCTGGAAATATCGGATACCAGTTCAGAATCTGAAACAGACCAACCTGAATCTGATGAGAAACAAAAGAGAAAAACAAAAGCTGACATTATAAAGAAAGAAACTGAACCAAGAGACAGTGACAGCGAACAACCAAGTACAAGTTATGGAAGAATTCCTCCAGAGATAGTTGAGTTAACTGAGGGAGACTTAGATTCAGATAGAGAGATAGGAGAAATTCCGGAAGAAACCCGAGGAGTAGTAGGGACAGACCAACTAATAGAAGTAACACAGGGAAATTTAGATTCAGATAGAAAGATTAAAACAAATGCGGAAGACAATCGAGGAGGGATAGAATCAAATGTCCCAACAGAAGAGATACAAGAAGGTTCAGATTCAGACAAAGAAATCGAGATCATAAGGTTCAAGGTTAAAGGAAGTGAAGTAAGGTCTGAGACAGAATCAGAAGAAAGTGAAGAAGAAAGAAAGCAAAGACTAGGACCAAGAAAGAGAACTTGGAGAGCTGAACGAGAAGAAGAGGAAAATGAACTAAAAAGGCCAAGAAAAGGAGACAATTGGCCCCACGAAGTTAAAAAACTGAGATATAAGATAATAAATTTGAACAGCGATGATGCGGAACAAGTAAATGAAATAACGAGTCAAAAGGGACAAAGACAATTACAAAAAACAAAAAGAGTGAAAAGACCTAACTTGAAATATAAGTCACCTGAGTGGCTATACATCGCATTGACCGATATTAAAGAAGAAGATAACAGTCACGAAAGCCCAGACGAAAGCAATAAACCAATGGGTGAAAGTGAAATGCATCAAAACTAAAAAGACAAAGCACGAAAACCGGACTGGACACAAAAACTGAACAAGACAAGGAGTTCTGGAAAGAGCTGAAGAAAGCACCGAAACGAGACAAAGTAAAGGGTAGAGTGGCCGAAAAGTCATTCTGAGGTGTGGTGACACATTTTCTGTACATACATATATATATATATATAGCTAGATAATAGTACAACATGGTAGACACTGAGAATAGAAGGTCTAGATGTGAGTTTTTACGGAGATGGTGTAAAATGTGTTTCTTTTGTACAGGATTGCTGATGTTTATTTGGCTTATTTTAGCCATAGTAATACCACTTAGGTTAATTGTAGAAGAAACGTCAGTAAAAGGAAATAACACGAAAAAGGATAAATAAGCTATCACACAAAACACTGCAGCATTAGTAGATAGTACTGATTTACATAAGGATAAGTCTATAACTGATTTCTCCAAGAATGTCTTCACAAAACTGCTGTATGAATATGTGGAGACAATGGATGTGAGGGATTGCTATGTTTGTATGCAGTTACATGCGTCTGTCACAGAAGGTGTGACTTATCATCACCTTCCTTTGACGTATGGGATAACTTGTAGTGTTCTAGCTAGTTTATTTTATAAAACAGGTAGATTAGAATATTATTACACTGATATAGTCACTGTTTTTGCTAAAATTCCCGTAATTCCTGAATTAAATAAGGTGAAAGTTGCGAAAATGTTTGGAGAATTTCTCTTAGAAAATAAAGACCTAACATTAGAGTATATAGTTAGACACAATCTTACCTGTGAACTAAAGAAAGAAGAAAAGATTTTCTTGGATATGGTAGAAAACAGAAGAGTTAAATTTCAGAGAAAGGTAGCAGAAGAAAAGATAAAAACACCCCTTTGGGCGTTTGAAGAGAAAAATGAAAAAGGAGAAACTAATGCAGCTATGGTTCTAGATTGGCCCCAACAGGGAAAATTGTGTATTAGTAGAAGTAAAACAATATATGATAACTATTTCGTGGGATCCAGTGAATGCCGAGATACATATAAAAGTTTAGGAGGATGGGGATTTAAAGGTGGAAAAGATCCAGTATTTCCAGGGATCTATTACATTTGCGGAAATAGAGCTTATTATAGGTTGCCAGACTATTGGTACGGAACGTGCTATTTAGGCCTGGTCTTTCCAAAGATTTTTCATGTGGAGAGAGGAACAAAAGGAATACACGAGATAGGTACAATATTATCACGTAGAAGGAGGGAAAGTTTTTCAGAAATAGTAGGTGACATTTTTGGAGCAGTGATACCAGCAGTGGGTATATCTTTGAATGCATACAAGATTCAGAAATTGTCTACAGTAGTAGATCGTTTATCAACGAATACTGCTGGAGGGTTCTTGATGGTAAATACCGAAATGGTTGCCATGAGAGCTATGGTAATGCAAAATCGACTTGCCCTTGACATTCTTTTGGCAAAAGAGGGTGGAGTCTGTGGAATGCTGAAAGTCCAACATTGTTGCACTTCCATTCCAGACAAAAGTGAGAATATACAGAAGTATATAAAGAATATTACTGATTTGCACAAAGAAATTGTCCCACTGGAGGTTGAAGGTGTTTGGGAGAAACTTGGTAAGAGTTTTTCCTCAATGCAAAAATGGTTCACAGAAATAGGTAGTTCTCTTATTGGGAAGATACTAATATCAGTAACAGTGATAATAGTGATAATGTTATTAGTGAGATTAACATATGTGTGTGTTAAAAGGAGAAGAAGAGAAAATAGAATAAAAAGAGAAAATGAGAAAAATAAAGAAAGAGAACGAGAAATGGGAGAAATAGAATTGGAAGAATTAAAAGAGAACATATACAAAAGGTCTAAAAGACAAAATGAGAAAAACACAGTTGTATGAACTAACAAAAGCAAGTGGACAAGA